>OZ005651.1:165953078-166553078 GCA_963930645.1 Salticus scenicus
ATCTTAAAGAATAAAGACGTAATACACAGGTAATATTTTACTACTTTACCCAATTATGTTTAAACTTTATAGTTAGATTAAAGCTTTATAAAGATTAATATTTTTGTTTAAATTTCCTTAATTAAAATTTGTGTATGTACCTATATTACTATAACTGATTTATTGTATTTACATATAGTGAAGCAAACCATATACAGTATAACACCTTTAATTCAGAAAATCTATAATTCGGACTTTGAAAAACAAATTCCCTCTTATTTGTTTTTGGTTTTGATGGATGACTACAGATGGTGCTACTAAACAAATAATTTCATAATTAATTAATTAATTTGTACCTTATACTTTGTCCGTTTTATATTCATATTATGCATTTCGGATGCAAGCCACATCCTTCATCAGATGATTCATGACTGTTCTCGCTGTCTGTGTTTATGTTGCTTTCCTCTTGGGTTCCTCTCTTCGTTTCACTTCGTTTTCTTTGGGTTTTAAAGATTAGATGGTTCCAGTTATTGGGGATAGTAGCATGTTCACGTTCATTGATTGCTGTCGTGTTAGTAAGGATTTCGAGGGATTCTCTTTTTAGGGCGTAGCTGTGATTATTGTAGTAAGCGATTTTTTTAGTTGTTATGGTGTTAATATCTATGGGGTTAGAGGAGTGGGTAGAAGCAAGAGCTGTTGAGTGGCGGTTATATTTTAGGTCGGCTTTATGTTCTTTTTCTCGTTCGTAGATTTTCCGTTTTGTAACTCCGATGTAACATGCTTGTGAATTATTAATATGTTTGAAGTCTATTTTGTAAATTCCTGCGGTTGATCGGCTATCGATTATGTCTTTCTCGTTGCGGATGTGTTGGAAAATATTGCGGTTTGGTTTTATTGGGATATTGATATTATGTTTTTTAGCTTCGCTTTGGATTTTTATACTATTGCCGTTACAGAATGGGATGGATGTAGTAAATTTTTTTCTTTCTTTTTGGGCGCTATCGATTTTATTTAGTTGTTTTATACGCTTATTGTACAATTTGTTTACAATATTTTTTGGGTAGTTTGCTTTATGAACTATGGATTTTATATATTTGAGTTCTTCATTTAGGAGTTTTTTGTTGGAGCATATTAGAATTGCGCGATTAATATAGGAGCGGATGGCGGCGTATTTATATGGAAGGGGGGTATTACAGCGGTTATTTATAATTTCAATATTAGAGGTTGGTTTTCTATATATGGTTGTGTCGATGGAATTGTTTGGGTTTTTTATGATTTTTATATCGAGATAGTTTATTATGTTATTGTTTTCTTCTTCTATTGTAAATTTTATATTTTTGTCAAGGTTATTAAGTTCATTTAAGATATCGGTAACGTTGGTGTTATTTGGAAAAATTGTAAATATATCATCTACGTATCTAGTCCAGATTTTGTTGTTTTTCATAATTTTGGTTGCTGAATTTTCAAGAAGTCTCATTTTAAATTCCGCAAGAGTCCCTGATATAGGTGACCCCATAGGCACGCCTTGTTTTTGTCGATAAATTTGGTTATTGAATTGGAAGTATGATTCGTTAAGTAGCAGATTGCTAGTCCTAATTAATGTGTCGCTAATTTTGTTATTTCCGAATGTTTCAATTATTTTTTCATTAATTATTTTGCTAATTTCTGTAGTGTCTATTGAGGGGTATAGGTCTTTTACATCATAACTAACCATTGTATCGTCGTAGTTGATTTTTGCGTTTTGGAGTTTTTGCATGAAGAGTTCGTTGGAGTTTATGGAGATATTAGAGGGGGGAAGTAGGGTTTGGTAAATGTTTTTCATATATTTTTCAAGGAAGTATGTTGGACCTTCGGCTTTATTAACTATAGGGCGAAGGGAGGCGGGATTTTTATGATCTTTATATTTGGCAAATAGTCGTGGGATAATAGGAGCAAAGTTATTGTTTTTTGGAGGTATATTGGAGGTACTACAATAATCACAGCTACGCCCTAAAAAGAGAATCCCTCGAAATCCTTACTAACACGACAGCAATCAATGAACGTGAACATGCTACTATCCCCAATAACTGGAACCATCTAATCTTTAAAACCCAAAGAAAACGAAGTGAAACGAAGAGAGGAACCCAAGAGGAAAGCAACATAAACACAGACAGCGAGAACAGTCATGAATCATCTGATGAAGGATGTGGCTTGCATCCGAAATGCATAATATGAATATAAAACGGACAAAGTATAAGGTACAAATTAATTAATTAATTATGTTAATGTCCGATAATAATAAAACAAATAATTTCATTTTAGAAAATTTTTATTCTAAACAACCAATTTGAATGCTTCTTACTTTTTTTTTTTTTCTATAAAAATTAAAATAAACAGGTGTCTGATTGGATGTTTAGAAGAAATATCTGTGTTAGCTGTATGCAGTGTTCCCACTCAATTTGAAAAATAAAATTCCCTGACTTTTCCTGGTCTATTTTTAGAAAAATCCAGTCACAAAATTTGGTTTGCGACATACAAAACAGCTCACAGTATAAAACAGAACATAACTTGCGACGTAAAAGACAACATAATAATGTGACTTGCAATATAAATTGAATGCTCAGAAAGCATTTTCTAGGTTAATATCATCATTTTTCTAGGTTTTTGAACAATATTTACAATTTTCCCTAATATTTCCCTGACTTTTTTCGGTAATTTCAAATTCCCTGACTTTTCCAGGTTTTCCCTGATCCGTGGAAGTTCTGTGCATGCCAATAGCAACTTTCTGATTCCTGTTTGCTTTCATTTTAGATTATTAGTGCCTTGTTGTTGTTAAATTACATTTTTGTATATGTGAGTTTGGTTATTAAAATGAATGATATATGAAAATCTGATTGTTTTCACAAGCCAAAAATTAAACTGTTGTCTTTTTAGACACGCTAAAGTAATTTTTATTTACACTTGAAAATTACTTCAATACATTATATATATATATATATAAAATCAATTAATTTAATTTTAATAATTTTCTGTACTTTTACTTATTTATTTATTTTTTAATGTAAATTTTGATTTGATATTTGGTAATGTACAATATTTTTAGCATTATTCATTTATAATTTCTTCAGGGTTCCCACTCAATTTCAAAAATAAAATTCCCTGACTTTTTATGGTTTTCTAGGTCTATTTTCAGAAAATTCCAGTCACAAAATTTGGTTCGCGACATAAAAAATAGCTCACGGTATGAAACAGAACATAGCTTGCAACATAAGACACAACATAGTAACATGACTTGCGATATAAATTGAATGCTCAAAAAGTATTTTCCAGGTTTATATCATAATTTTTCCAGGTTTTTGAACAATACTTACATTTTTTCCTTATATTTCCCTGACTTTTTTCAGTAATTTCAAATTCCCTGACTTTTCCAGGTTTTCCCTGTTCTCCCTGACCTGTGGGAACCCTGTTTCTTTCAACTTTAAATCTTTTACACTGGCCATTAATATGTATGATAATAATAATAAAAAAATTAATTTACTTAACATAATCTGTTTAAATAATTAAAAAATAATAATAATATAGCTTTGATTTTCAGGATTTATATTATCTATTATTTTATTTTAGTATAGTTATGACGATTTAAAATCACAAAATTACATTATCTAGTCATTAAAAAGTCATTTCCCTCAAATTAAGAAAGATGGTGCAATCACACAAAAGAAAGATATTTTGGGATATTTTACTTTTAATATTTCAAATTAGAGGTCAAGACTTACAATTTTTGTAAGTGGCCAGTGGCCACTGAACATGATTAACTCAGTGGCCACTCGCAAGTTGACGTTATACCTGATATTCACACACATCATAAAACACAGATGATATGGTTGGAATTAAGAAATAGTGGCCTTTATTCTATTATTTTAATAATAAAAATAATAATAAAAAAAATATGTACTTCCACAGATTTAAAAAAAAAAAAAATCCTTAAATATTGTTTGAATATAAATATTTTTTTTTAAACTTTCATACTTCTCGAGCTTAAAATTTTTAATATCTGAAATGAAAGCAGCTGGGATAAAGACAAAATTGGCTGAAAAATCATATCATTGAAAAATGATTCAACTTTTGAGAGAAGATATGATCTCATTTGAATTTCCTTTGAGTGTTTTATGATTTTATTCTTATTAGTATTTTAAGAGTGAGTTTTATAAACATATAGGGTAGTTATAGTAGCATATAATGCAACTTTCAAATGCTATTAATAATTATAGTATTAGAAAGAAGATTTTAAAGTTTTAGTAATGAGGAGAAATATATGGACTTTCGTAGTTAAGTATTAATTTCATTTCGATACAGAAAACAGCAGGCTATAATGACACACTAACAAAATAATGTTATTTGTCATACACAATTAGTGTTTTGCAAGAATATTTACTTTGTCTTATTGAAAGAGAAATACAAAAATTTGATTCATTTAATAAATTTCACCTAGTGTGACATATCCATACGGAAAACAGATATTATTAGCATTAGAAGAAAACAAAATTATTTTGAGTCTGTGGGAAAGGGGGGGGGGGCAAAAAATCTTTTTGGCATATTATCCGAGATTTAATTATATTAACAGACATGTGATTGCTAAAATTAGAAATTAGCTGAAATTTCTTTACTAACATGATTATTTGGTTAATTGATTGAACATTGATAATGTCACTTTTAATAAATTAACTACCTAAACAGTTATATATATATACGTATATTTATAGCTTTCTATCTACATTAAAAATTTCAGGATTTTTTTCATTAGCACAATACAATTCTATAATATTATTGCAATAAGTTTTATATCCACATAAAACCTTATTAAAATTCCATGTCAAGAAGGGAAAAAAAAAAAAAAAAAAATCAAACAAATATAAAATATGATTTTTATTTATGTACATTAATCAGTGGCGCACCCACGGAGGGGGCTTAGGGGGCTGAAGCCCCCTCCAGAACGAGCTGACATAGTAAAAAATTTCAGATGTGCATGAAAAAAAAAATACTACTCAAACACAGATATTGTAAGCAGAAATAGTTTATAAATTATACATTAAAAATTAGGAATTTTTGAGATCCTTACTGTCAAAAACAAAAACAATGAACTAGTTCTTTGATTTTTAGTTGAAAGAAGTTGCAATTTTTAGGGATGGGCTTCTAAGGTCCTAAACTAGAGAATATACTGTTATCACGAAATCGAGTAAGTATCTAAAAAGTCAGACAGAAGAAGCAATCAGACGTGGAAATAAGCTGGGATGTATTTTTCAGGAAAAGGGGATACCAAGCTCATGCAGTTATTGTATCTTAATTTATGAGTATTTATAGCATCTTTGTGGAAGTGTGTTTTGTCCCTGGGCAAAATTAACACATTCACATCGGCAAATGAAAATTCTCGTTTGATATGAAATAAAAATTAGCTTTGCTCTTATAGTCGTTCCTCTAAAACTAAATTTTAAATTAAAAATGGACTTTGCATATTCGTGTTAAAACCTTTAAATGCATCTAGTACAAATACATGCTAGTGAAATTTCGCATCAATTGCTGAAGATAAAATTTAATTGATCTGATCACAAATGAGTAAAATATTTTTCTAAAAATATACCGATTTAGAGAAATGCCACAAAGCGTAGTTTACTGTTCAAAATAGGAAAATACCCTGATAATAATATTTTGAGATATTTTACAGATGCTTAGGAGGATGGGGTTAATTATTTATATTATTATTATTATTATTTTTTTTTTGTAACAGTATGTAGAAAATACAGTAGGGTCCAAGCACAATTTTCATTTTTGCTTCTGATGTCACTGAGATCTAAGCTCCGTTCTTGGATAATAAAATTTTTGCCTGTTATAAAAATTCAAATTTCATAAATATATATTATATTATTGGAATACAATATCCTGTAATGATATTACTCAGAAAGGTAACGCTTGAAATATTTACCAACTGAACAAACTATTCTAAGTAATATATGTTTTAGGATATTAAGAGGTTCTGCCCCCTGCTTGCTGTGTTGGCTTACCCCCACGAAGACTGCACGTCCGATTTGTTTCTGTTAATCGAACCTTGAAAGAGCATCGCCCCACACTCCAGATAATTAAATAAAAATAGCCATGTAAAAATTTACACTGAAATTCTGTTCTAATTCATACTTATAACAACTGCAGCTTTTATTTGGCTATAATTATTAAGATTTCTTAATTACTTAAGTGTTACTGCATATACAAATAAAGCATCACAAAAGGGTATTAAAATTGATCAAATTTTATTTTCAATGGAAATATTTGGGTGGGGGCATTTCATTTCGAGTAAATTTTATGTTCACCAGCTTGTCATATTCTTTTGATCGTAGATGGACCTAGAAGATTTTGATCGTAGACAGTTTTTGATCATAGTTGAATCTACAACTTTATGTTCAAAAGTTCAATTTCATCCCCAACTGACCGAATTACTTGCACATTATATACGGAGATAAATTTCACAATTGTGCTATTCAACTTAAATTCAGTTTCATTCATTCATTCATTATTTCAAAAGAAACATTTAAAACAGATTCTTTACTATGCATATGTCTGCGTACCGGTGGCGGCTCATGGACCGAAAATAGGTGAAGAGCCATTTCACCTAATATTTTACATTGTATTCATTTATAGAGTATAAATTTACATTTAAATAAAATGAGTATTTTTAATTAAAATTATGCATTAAAACTACTTAAATGTTATTTCTCAGCTCTTCATCTATTTTCGGTTCATGAGCCGCCGTTGCTGCATATATGAACATAAACCTATTACTATACTGTAGGACCCAATTACTCTTCAGCCCCCTCCAGACAGAAATTCTGGGTGCGCCACTGACATTAATCATACATATTTAAAAAAGCTACAGTAGTTAATTTCAGTTTCTAATATGCATAAAACCAACTGAGTATTAATTTTCTTAAATTGATTTAGAAAAAAATTTCCTACCTGAAAAATTTAGTCTACATTTTCCCCTTTGTTTAAGCATTTGGAATACATATTAAATATAAATATTTAATTGAGAAAAAATAAGTAGATTTATCAAGTTCAGTAATGAAGTTTAAAAATAATTACATATGTGAGAAACATTGAGCACTTTTATCTAGTGCTGCACCGAGTAGCACTTTGGCCGAGTAACCGAGTACTCGGCCGAGTACCGAGTAGCAGACTCAGATAAAATGAAAAACTTTCTGCGAACACGAAATCTAAAGCAAAAATTTTCTGCAAGAAAAAAAAAAAAAAAAAAATTCTCTTTAGACAGTTGAGAACCGAGCTGCCTGTGATAAATAAATCTTTCAGATTTCAGAGTCTACTGTAAAACCAAAATAGAGAAAAAAAAAGGGGGGGGGGGAAATATCCATAAAGGGAAGAGAAGAATGTCTTTTCATTATTTTGTCAGCACATTTAGAAGTTGTCCAGTCCTTTAGATTGTTTGATCTTCATACAAAATGTCAGTCTTTCTGCTCTATAAAATATGAATTCATTGCTTCAGAAATAATTGTGTCATAATTTGTTGGAAGAGGACCATTTACAGCTATCACCATTTCATATGATGAGCTGCTTCCTTAGTGATAGGCTGTCATTTATTGTTGTGATTACCATATTGCATGACATTTTTTTTTTTTTTTCTAAAATTATTTAAAATCCAGATTTATCAATTTCATTCAGACAAAAAATCTTTTTAACTAGATCAAACTATTTGTTTTCAAAAAGATAAAGAAATCATCGACGCGAAATCTCAAAATCAGTAACTAAAAATTTATTTATAGGTATAACCGTTCATTTAATTATTTGGCAAGGTGCACGCATGGTAAATTCGCATTCTTCTAGCATCGGCGAGTCTGTAGCGAATGTCGCGGCGACTGGGGGTGATGTCAACTGTGTCGCACTGTGCCTCTCCGCGCTCGCTGATTGCGGCGCATGGGTTACCGGCCGGAGGTTCGCGCAAGAGGACTTTTCAAAAGTGGACACATGCAGTTTGTGATGTAAAAGCCAAAAAAAAGTTTGTGGTGTGATAAGTTTCAACCGCAAGATCAGTACGTAGCCATAAAAATTTTCCACAATAACTGTTTGCAGAAAATTTTCTGCGAACGCCGTTCGCGCGTTCGTGTATATTATGCAGGTCTGCCGAGTAGTTGTAAGAAAGAATGACTGACGTACATATGAAGAATTTTGCACATCTTTAAATTTAAAAAAGGCCTTTTGAACACAAAATTAAGTTAAATAGCAAACAACATGTTTTCATGAAACGTTTCAGAACTTTTGTAGTGTATATACACAATTAGGTCCATTGTTATATTTGATATTTCCAGCTTAGTGGATTATTAAAACCACAATAACTGGTAACTTCATTCTTTATTATATAGTCTTTCTCAGATACGAATCATTCTCAGATAATTCATAGAGAATATAAAAGTTCCTATACACTCAGGCTTAATTTAAGATGCATAAAATTTACATATCAAATGAGAACATTAAAATAAATATTTAATCATTTCAAACATGATAGACTTCATTAATATTCAAATTCTAGAAGAGTAAAAAAGATAGGTGGTTTTGGGCCATAATTTGCAGAACAACAAATTTGATAATATATTTTTAATAACATTTTAGTGTATTTACCTTTTTCATAATTATTATTTTTTAAATTAAAAAATCAATCTTTTTTTACAGTTTTAAAATGTCTTACTTTTATTTGCACAAATATGTAACTAAAGTTTTATCTACTACATTAGTATTATATAAGGGTTCTTTTTTCTAAAATATTTTATCTTTGTCTGTTTTATAGATACAATTTTATGTTCTAAGTTTTTATAAAAAAAAAAAAAAATTGCATATTACACACATACAAGATGGTATGTATACTTAAATTCTTGTAACTAAAATGGATAAGCTCATATCATGAATCGTCTCTATACCGAGTTTGGTGGCAATCTACTTGCCCGTTTTAACTGCAGAAAGCTGTTTGCAGCAAAAGTTTAATGACTATGTTTATATTTTCATAATTTTTTAGTTTAGTTATTAATAAACAACTCCTATGAATACATTTCTTTCAATAATACATAAAAATAGTGAAATTATTACAACTACTCGGTATTGGTCGAATACTTAGTGCATATTTGGCCGAGTACCGAGTACTCGGTACAGCTCTACATCTATCTCTTTATTGTTTCTAGAATTAATCACTGATCACTATCTGGAGATGTTGGGGGGGGGGGGGGGGGGGGGGGAGTAAAAATTAATTACATGAGCAAGAAATATTTAACTGTTCTATTTGTTTATAGGTTCTAGAATCTCATTAAGCAAGTTTAAAATGAATATTGACATTTATGTTGTGGATGGAGAAAGATTATGAATTGGGTGACTTTCGTAGCGAATTTAATCGCCGATCGTTAATGGGTTTTTTTTTTTTTTTCTTTTCTTTACGGACAATATCTGCGATTTTTTTTAAAAGCAGAAGTTAATTAAATTTCGCGAATGGGGGGGAGGGGGAAATCACAGATTTCCACGAAATCAAGAAAAAAAAAAAAAAGTCTGATTGGCGATTACAGCAATTTTTTTGATGCCACGTGGCGAGTGGCGACCTCGAATCTTGACCTCTATTTCACATAAATAAAATTGTTAATAATCTATATTATTTGACTAAAAAAAAAGAATCTATAATTTATTATACGATAATAAATGCTAATCGTGCATTTTTGATCTTTTAAATAAACACCCATATATTATATTTTATTAACTTAAATGCATCCAAGTTCTGAAACAAAGATCTGTAATCTGGAAATTTCCGTAATTTGGAATTGACGAGGTCCCGACGATTCTGGATTAAAGGTGTTATACTGTAGTAATTTTTTTCTTTATTTTTCAAAGAAATCATCTCTAAAAAAGGAAAATGCTTATGATTTTTCTAATGTCTCTCATTCCCTCACAAAAGAATTCTGCAAATCCATTAATAATAAATCCAAAAAATAAAAAGTAAGTTATTAACTTTTCTATTTTCTTTTAAAGATTTAATATCACAATTTTTTTAATAGTAATTTTTGGATAATTTAACTGTGTAGAAAGTAGACAAAAAATAACAATTTGATTATAATATTATTATTATTACTTAATCTAAGGTGAAAATGAAATAGTTGACATCTATGAAAAATTAAAGTTGTGTAAGTTTATTTGCAGGGGTGATTGTGACTCAAAGATAAAAACCCTGAAAATTAAAGCCTTGAATAAAAAAGACTCTGGAATATCAAATGATACTCAAATTATTTAGACCACAAGCACTCAATCTCTTTAGTATTTGTCCACATGTCACCTGGATGACAAATCAACAACTGGTGACAACAAAAAAAAACTTTTAAGAAATATGAAAATACAGATAGATTCATTAAAAACCCTGAAATCAGGGGGAACCCCTGAACACAAACACCCCTGTTTAAAAGAGCCTACTTTTTTCCACTATTGGTTCCATTCAGCCGAGCATCCAGCTATCTTCAGGAGAAACTATTTGTGTTTTGCTATATATTTTTTTTTTCTTTTTTTTTTTAACATAGTGCGTCGTCTGTCATCTAATTGTTCATTTGCCTGGCGATCATTACATGCCTGCTCATTGGCCATTATTTTGACGATTTCGTGCAAGGCGGCATGTAATTGTTATAGTTAGCCAGTTTTTTTATATTTATGAAAGTTGATATTTATATTTTGTAATATTTGATGTCAATTTGATGTTCTTTAATTCAATTAGTAATTTTTTTTTTTTTTTTTGTCATACCGATGTAATATCTAAAGTCATTATTTTCATTTTTATATTTTATTTTGTAGATACTGCAGTTTGTAAGGGGTAGATGGTTACAATAGAGGCTCATCAATTATAAAAAACGAAGCAGCTAATCTTAATATAAACATACCAATAATATCTAATAATAACATCTTCCAACAAATACATAGCGATAAAGACCCCATTGACCCCTTACAAACTGCAGGCAGCTACGAAATAAAATATAAAAATGAAAATAATGACTTTGGATATTACAACAGTATGACAAAAAGAAGAATTACTAATTGAATTAAAGAACATAAAAATGACATCAAATATGACAAAATAACAACAGCCCCAACAAAAACTAACTGCAATCAAAATATAAATATCGACTTTCATAATATCAAAAAAACTGGCTAACTAACAATTGCAAGTATGCCGCCATGTGCAAAATTGTCGAAATAATGGCCAACAAGCAGGCATGTAATGATCACCAGGCAAATGAACAGCTAAATGACAGATGGCACACCATGTTAAAAGAAAGAGGAAAGCGAAAAGCAAAACACAAATAGTTTCTCCTGAAGATGGCCAGGTGCTTGGCCAAATGAAACCAAGAGTGGAAAACAGTAGGCTATTTTAAATGCCATGTTTTTCCTCTTGTTTAATTTTTATAAAAGTTGCATAAGTTGTTTCTGATTTAAAATCTTTATGATTACAAAAAAAATGTGTTTATAACTGTATTTCTCGGAAGTATTAAAATAATTTATCTCAATTGATATAGTTTCTTCTGGAAACATTACCTAAGGCTTTTGTATTAATTATTTTCAAATAAAGTTTCACTTTTGATTAATACTATTGTGATACAATTTCATATTAAAGTATGATATATGATTTACTTATTTGTTTGCAGGTTTGATGTTTTTAATTTCAATTATTTTGTTCTAAAGCTTTAGATAACTATAAATACATTGCATATTTTAACAGATATAAAAACAGTTGAAATTAAATTATTGTTTATTTAAAAGATATTTTTTAAATCAACTATATGAACAAATACATATCACATTTTTTTTTTTTTCCTTTTTTAATTTGCATACTTATATGTATTGTTTTTAGAATTTCTTTTAGAATTTACAATACAATAAAATATGATGTTCATTGTTTGGCAAATTATAATATTATATTTAAAACACATTCTTACTAATTATACACCCTGTTTAATTTTTAAGCGCATTGAAAATTCTCTCTTCAAAGTAAGAAAAAGTAATATAAGTCTCAAAATTTATTTTCATTTGTAAGTGAACTTTCACAATATGACTCATTGTAATAATCAGTTATTAAGATTTTTTTAAATTATTCCCTCACTGAGATATGGGGGATTCTTACTCGATTCTATTACATACCTACAAATGAAGTTTTGCAAGTGAATGTACAGTCGGGGGAAAAAAAACACAGCACTCGACTAACTTTGTTGCTAATAGATGTAGAAAAATGTAATAGGTATCATTCGACGGTGATCTGTGAGTAGTTTCTAAAAATGAACTGAAATTTTGAATTGGGGGTCGTCTACATATTAAAACGTGCACCAACTTTGATTATTTGAATGGTAATGCACCATTTTTATTTTATATTTAAATTCCTGGGATCGCTACAATGCAAAAAAGTATATTGGTTGTATAATTCACTTATTTTTTCACAGAGTTATAAGCGTTCAAAGTTTGAAGGTGCTAATGTTAAATTCATATTTAGAAATTTTTATTCATGAATTCATCAACCGTGAATATTTATTTAAATCAAATTGGAGTGTAAAGGTTGATATTTTTTATTTATTACCAACTATGCGAAAAATACCAGAGCCGGGAATCGAACCCGGGCACCTCCAGGCTCCTAACGAGCACCTAACCGGGCTCCCGGGCACGCTCTCGCATAATGCGAGAAGTACCTAGCTGGTTGTCAGCCAGGGTAGCTCAGTCGTAGAGCATCCGTGCGTTAAGCGGAGGGTCCCGGGTTCGATACCTGGCTCTGGTATTTTTCGCATAGTTGGTAATAAATAAAAATATCAACCTTTACACTCCAATTTAAGTTAAATTCATATTTCAAACTTTTATTAATATCTTCAGAAAAAATAACTTGATCGATATATATATATATATATTTTATACGAGATACAGTGAAGAAACCCAAACATAATCCATCATTACTTTTGATTCTGAAAAATATTAATTCATATTCATAAAAATTATGACCTATATTAATTTTATTTTTACATAAAATGAATCCTAATGCTGTAAAATATGTACTGTTTGAACGTATAATAATATTAGAAGGTAGTATCTATGCAAAAAGTTCTAAAAATATTAGGATTGAAAAGTAAAAACCCATACCTGTATATATTTAGTGTTTGTTATCAAATAACGTATATTTTTCTTAAAATATTTTTAATATAAATTGGATTATAGTTTAGATTTGACATTATATCTATGCTTTGAGTTTATTTAGTTCATAAATTTTGATTTTGAACATCTGTTTTGTCTTCTGGTTGGTTTCTTCCACTGTCCTTGAAGAAACTGGTTTCTTCCTAAAGAAACCCAACCCTGGTTCCCATACAAAAAAAAAAACAATTAGATGATGAGTATCTACTAAGCATTCATCTTTTAAATGATGAAAACTCATAACAGAACATACTTCAGATACTATAGGATTTTGAATTGACATAGTATTATTAAATGACTGGGAAAAGAGTGGGATGTTCTAGATTACAATTATATGTTGCCAAAATGCTCACAAAATTTTAACATACTTTGTTTAATTGTTCCTGCGCTGTTTTTGAAGAAATTATTTTGCTATGCACATTTTTTTAATCCTTTCTAAGTTATGAGCATGTACAAATCGATTTTTTAAAACTTTTGTTTCTTAACTTGTCATCATCTTGCTTGAATGGGCAATATGGCCGCCTAAAGCATACCTGCCAACATTTGAAAATGACAATTAGTAGCACACCAATTTTTAAAATGATTAGATGGTTGGTTGGTTCATTTTTATCCTGCAACACACGAATCCTAAACAAATAAATGCATATTACTGTATTTTCTTGTGTATAATCCACGGGGTATTATTTTCAGCCCTGATGAAAAATTTTCCATAGATAATACACACTGCCGGATGCCAGACATCTGGCTTTTATTTGCCACAGCAATCCGGAATGTTTTTTATCCCCCCCCATTAAATATTTTTTAAGTTATTATTTTTATTGAAATAATTTGCATTAGTGTTCATATATAATGAAAGACTGTACTATTTAAGAAACAAACACGATTTATGAAATCAGGTGTAAGATAATTTTATTCTAAATTCAAAATTACTCTATTTACACTATATTCAACGAGTTATTAAAATCCAGCAAAAATGCTAGCCAATCAATGAATATTTTTGTTGTGTGTTTAATTATGTGTATAATTTTAAATATAAATTATTGCAAAAATACAGTAGAATATAAATACAGTAGAAGATCTTTATAACGCAAAGCTAAAAACACAAGGTTTTGCGTTATATAGAATTTTGCATTATATAGATCACATTTCCCACATCGTCAAACTTACCTTGTAAACATGGCCAAATATGTCTGAAACATATCAAAACAGAGTAGGACATTTTAAAGTTACATTTCTTGGAACAAAAAATTGGGTGGATAATAACTTTCATTCTAAAATTTACATTATAAAGATAGTCCATATATGCCTGTACAAAATCATTTATTATACTGCTCACTTAAAAAAAAATTAATGATAGCAATTTTTTCATTAAAAATCTCTGAATTAAGCAAATAAAGAAAAACAAATGTATCACACTTACTTCTCAACAAAGTAACAGTTTTTTAGGAAGTATTTCTTAACTGCAAAATTTATTGTTTATATCCAAGAAATTTTGCGTTATATAGAGAATTGCATTATATAGAATTGCGTTATAAAGATCTTCTACTGTATTAAACACATTCAAAGGCTTCTGCAGGCATTTGATCATCGATTGTTATTGGAGGGGGGGGGGGTAAAAAAAACAGTGAGAAATATTGAACAATTCTAATTCTTTATAGGTTCTAGCATCTAATAAAGTAAATTTAAAAAGAACATTGACATTTATGCTGTGGATGGAAAAAGATTAGGAATCGCAAGGCACCGCAAGGCGTTTGTTTGACGATCGTTAAGGAGTGGGGTGGGGCACGAGGGGGAACACAAAATAATACACGAATGAGAAATATTTAACAATTCTATTTTTTTATACATTCTAGAATCTATTAGATTCTAGAATAAATTTGCTTTATTAAAGCAAATTTAAAAAGAAAATTGACATTTATGGAGTGGATGGAAAAAGATTGAAAATCCCAAAGCAAAACGTAGTCAGAAATGTTGCAGTTTTGGTGCTAGATAAAAATTCGTAATCTTGAGCCGATTTTCGTAGCATCGTAGTTTACGGCCCAAATTCGTAGCAACTACGAATTATTCGTAGCAGTTGGCAGGTCTGCTAAAGGCACATTTTACGTTTAAACAGCCAAATAATTTTATATGTTCCTAAAAATCATCTCAGAAATATTTCGTTAACATTTAATTGATTTGCCATCTTGCGTATTAAAATATTTTTTTACTTTCATTCTAAAATTAAAATCAATACTTTTTGTGGCATCGTTAAATGCATTATACTTGCCATTTTTGAAATACTTTCTAAAATTATAATTTTCCTGACAGTTGCATTTTATTTTTAACACTGGGCTCAATCCTAAAGTGCACGTGGAGGGCAACGTAATAAAATCTGTTAGAAAATTTGCTTTTTAAATGATGAAATTGGCAGGGAAAAGGAAAATATCCAAGTGCGGCTTTTTTTTTGTTGCTTAGTGTATATACATACACACACACACATACTTTGAAATACAAATATTGATTAAATACACAAAAAAAAAAAAAATTATTTAATACCTTCGCCCAATTGGTGATCTACTGCGGTATCCTGATCCACCATCATAGCCGCCTCCACCATACCTAGGGCCTCCACGTGAAAAGCCACCACCACGTCCACCTCGCCTAAAGCCACTATCAAAGCTACGATCTCGTCCACCACCAAATCCTCTGCCACCTCCTCTGCCGCCACGACCACCACGGAATCCACCTCCTCGGCCACGTCCCCTACCTCGCCTGCTGCCACCACGAGAAGCATCAACTCTGATCTCTGATCCATTGATCACAGCTCCATTCATCTCTTTGATGGCCTCATTGGCATCATCGTCGTTCTCAAAGTCGATGAAAGCAAATCCAGGTGGATTGCGAGCAACCCACACTTTCGTCAGGTTTCCAAAACGGCCAAATTCTCTTTCCAAATCTTCTTTTTGAGTGTCTTCACTCAATCCTCCCACATACACAGACATTGGAGCCATTGTACCTAAAAATTTAAAATAAGTCAGGTTAATATTCATAATTTGGAATATATATATATATATACAATAAAGCACTGTTTATATGTCTTTCAAGGGACTGACGTAAAAGGACATATAATCAAAATGTAAAAAAATAGGTAACACTTTGATTACTACAAATTTAATGCACTGAAGCAAGATTTGTATGAAAATACTAACTAATAAAATTTTTTAAAGTAGAATTTATGCTTGAAAACAATAATTAACGTCTAACATATTTTTATTTATTTACTAAGATTTGTAATTTCATATGGGGTTTTTCACAAAATTCAAAAAAGATACTTTAAAGGACCTTGTCTGGTAAACATTAGCATGTCACAAAATTTGGTTGGGAAGTATTCACAAATTACTGGTTGTTGATTTTATTTTTTTCAAAAAAAAAAAAAAAAAAATCTTTTTTGATTTTAATGATTTTTTTTAAACTATTCATAGATTATTGTACAACATTTATATTTTATTATGTGCATGTGTATCTATGCACAATATCCACACTATCAATCATTTTGCTTAATATTATAAAAATAAGAAACTTTACTTAAGCTTCTGTTGTTTTGCCAAAGTCCTTTCGAGGGAGCTGTCCTTCATCATCAGTGGCTGGCTTGTGTGGCTTGCTTCGCTCTTTAAACTGTTTCCCTTCGGTCCGGCGATTTATTAGGTGGTGCCATGATCAGCACAAACTCATCATTGGCTCGTTACCATTTATTGAATAACTGTTTGAAAATATTTCAACTGTTTCCTATTTCAGCTCGTAAGTATTATTGTTGTAGTTGGCGATCTTCCTAGCATTATTAAGGTCAACAAAAATATTGTGGTTAAGGCATGCTTTCACTAATGCTGTTAAAGCTTTTCTATATTTGATGTCGGCTTGATGTTCTTTAAACGGTTGAAATATTTTCAAACAGTAATTCAATAAATGGCAATGAGCCAATGATGGATTTGTGCTGATCATGGTGCTACCTAATAAATCACCAGACTGAAGAGAAACAGTTCGAAGAGCGAAGCAAGCCACACAAGCTAGCCACTGATGATGAGGTGGAGCTCCCTTAAAAGGACTTTGGCAAAACCACAAAAGCTTAAGTAAGGTTTCTTATTTTTATAATGTTTAAAAGCTTCTGGTTAAATAAATGCTTCATACATTTTGCTTAAATTATAAAAATATAAATAATATTCTGTTCCCATAGAAAAATTCCATGTAGGCATTTATTACCGATATTTTTATTCAACATAGTATCTTCATAATAAGAAATAATTTTATAGCAATCACAAATGCGATAGTATGAGCCACTCAACTTCAGACTTTGACTTTGTAGCTACAATAATGTATTGAAATAAAGAAAGTAAAATTTTACCCATAGTATGGAACACATAAAATAATTCTGAAAAAGGATAATATAATAGTAAAAATGGCATCATAACTGAAGCAATGTATTAAAGATAAATCAATTTTTACTCTTAGTTTCTAAACAAAATAAAAAGAATAAGGAATTAAGGGAAAAAAAAAAAAGATTATATCCTAAAAAATTCTTACTTAGGCTAAACAAATATCATTTGAATAGAGTCCTGGTTGGCAAAATTTTTTCTCTTGCAGGTGGGTTCGGGTCGGGTTGACTGATTTATTTTTTGTGCGGGTCGGGTTCAGTTTTCAACGAGTCGAGTCGACTTGAGAACATTTTTCGGAAAAAAAAAAAAAAAAAAAAATACCTTATTAAGAAAATTCTTTACTAGTATACGCTTACCCAAACTATTATAGTAAAATAAACATCCATATTCCACTGAAACAATCAGGGCCGGTGACAGAAATTATGGGACTCAGGGCAAATGAAAATAGCGGGCCCTAACCCTGTCTCACTTTTCAATCAAGGAATGATGCAATGTAGAAAAACTTTTTGTTATAGTGCTACCTTGAGTTATACTAAAATATATTTACGACATAGGTGGACTGCTTTCTTTCATGTATTTTTACTTTCCGAACACTATAGTGAGGAAAGTATTGTAATCATGTCAAAAATCCGAATTTGAGATTTTGATGTTTCTATACGTTTTGAGGTACCCTGAGTCCGTTTGAGTACTATTTTTACGATGATGTATGTATGTCAGGGTTAAAAAAAAAAAAAAAAAAACAGGCTTTTTTTTTTTTTTTTTTAAAGCCCAGCCCATGTGGGTTTTTTTTGGTTTAATTGGGTTTTAATGGGCTTTTTATATAAACATAGAATAACACAATTGGATTTGAAATTTAAATTTTACTTCAAAAGAGAACTAAAAGAAAACTTAATACAAAAATAATAGTAATCAGGACTGGGCGATGTAGCGATTCTATAAATCGATTTATCTTCCATCTAATATTGCGATATAGAGATAAATCGATTTAACACTGATTTAGAAAATACCTCCTCCCTACCCCTCCTACATACACAAGCCTTTTAATCAATAGTATAAAGACCGAAAAGGAACGCTGCTATTACTCATTTATTTTCTGCAATTTCCCATATTGCTATAACTCAGCATCTATGGCTTAAAATTACGCCAAACTGCAAAGTTTTTACTAAGAACAGGGATGGAACACGGGCGCAGAATTCATACCACTATCAATGTAAGAAAATTTTCTACCTCTTAAATCAACGATATTATAGGCAGAAAAATTTCTTCAACAGATTCCGGTATGAATACTGCGCCCGTGTTCCATCCCTGTAAGAAAAGTTATATTGATTAAACATTTCTGGATGATTAACATTAGGGGGCGTTGTTATAAATATTGATATTAGAGAGTTTTTGATGGCCTTTGGCACAACAGTTTTTATTTCTTTTAAATTATTTAGCTTTTTTTTGTGTGCTCCTGATATATCATGGAATATTAAACTTTGTATTTTGATTTATAAAATTTGTCTTTTACCAGTCAGTAAATTAAATTTCTGCTTTCTTAAAAAAAAAAAAAGAATTTCAAGTCGATTGATAAATATCGCATAGAAATGTGATATTTTTGAACCAACTGTCTAGTTAAGTAAGAATTTAGTAAAAAATTTTTGAAAACTGATTCCCAAATTTTTTATCATTTTACTAAAATTTAACAAATTTTCTGCTTTTTTGTGTCATATTGCCGAAATACGTTATATTCTGGCAGTCAATATCCAATCTGCCTATAAATAAACCACACATCATTCTGAAAGAAAAGAAAAAAAAAATCAAGACCAATTTGTTCGTTAGATGAAAAAGGTAGTAGAGTTTGAAAAAGAAATTTAATTTTAAATGATGAAAAAAATTTAAACTCTATTTCCATTTAATAGTATTTTAAAGTATTAACATTGTAGATTTTATTAACTTCAGTAAAGTAATATTTGAAGCTCATTAATGGTATTATAAAGAGCGTAATAAAAAATACATAATAATGACGTACGTAATAAGGAGCACCTTTAAAAGTTCTTGTGTATATTCTTTAAAAATCCCCCCCCCCTCTTACAAAATACTAATAACAAAAGTGTCAGACAGCCAAATTATTGAATAAATAATAATAATGAGAAACAGATATATCGTGTTGCATTAGGAAACTATTTTTATCGTGATTTACTGTATTCTTAAATATTGTAAAAAATAAATTTATTTTCTATTTAATTTAATGAAAAAGAAATCTATGTACTTATATTAATATTTATTACAACAATGCATACTGTAATTGCCGAAAATAATTACTTATTACAAAAAGAAAGAAATCATTACTTAGCAAACAAATTGGAGTCTCCTTACGATTCATCTAAAATCGTATTTTCTTTTCTCCCCAATTTAGCATAGCGCAAGCGCACTACTTCGTCTCTCCTTTGGAATAAACGGAGCAGACGACAGGCGATTTAAGCGCATCGTCTCTCTGGGCTTTGAAATGAAAAGCCGGCACGTAGCACAATTCATATTACGATAAATTGTAAGACGGCTTTTGCACTTATTGTTGAATCATTTTCGCTAAATCGATAAAACTTCCTTTGGTGCATTAACTCGCAAGCGTGACGAGGAAACTTAATGCCTAGCTAGCATCGGATTTTTATCTCTAAATCGATGCAGCATTACATCGTCTAACATCGTCATTCCGAAATTTCGTAGTAGATGTTTTCTTTAAATCGGATCGCCGATTTTAGATATAAATCGATTTTTGCATTACATTAATATAACGCCCAGTCCTAATAGTAGTTAATTATAATTGATTAAAAATTAAATTAATCAAAAATTCTTAATATTTGGTTTAGTTTAAATTGAGGGATAAACGTAAAATGAACTCTTATTTCATTCTATTCAGTATTTTATCAAATTTTGAATTTTTTTAAAAATTATTTTGTGTAAAATTAAAACTAGTATAACAAAAGCAAAATATTTTAACCCTTCCATCTTCCATATACGATTTTCATATTACCAAATAAATATTAATTTGTATGGGTAAAGTAAAAAAAAACTGCAAAATAAATCTATTTTTTAATTTTTGTTAGAATATTGATACTGACATATTTTATTCATATTTGAAAACTTATTTAACAAAAAAAATAGATACAAAACAAAATTATCATTGCCTGCATTCTACACTTTCATGTCAGAGGTCAATCCAGGGTTTGGGGGACCCATTTTTGTGAAAAATAAAATATTTGTGTGAAATTTTTATTTCTTTTTACAAAAGGCATAATATACGTGAGGGTGGGGAGGACGACAATATCATGTAACACACTTCCATTTTATCAGTCCTTCTATATAGATGTTTATTATCAAATTTATAGTGTTTCAATGAACTATGCATAGGTTATAATTCAAAATAATTGTGTTTGTAAGGGGCCGCAAAAAAACCCATTTTTTGTCAATATCGAACCTTGTAAGTTCAATATGTTATATTCGTTAGTTATATATAATATTTGTTGTTACATTCTTAGAATTTTAGGCAAATTATTATTTTTTATATATAGCATAATTTACAAATGCAAAATTTGCAAAACTTTCGACTTTGATCAATTATTCTCATCTTTCTTTTTTAAAAACTGATCATTCAAAAGAGATTTTCCAGATTGAATTAGAAAAGCTTTTCTTAAGGGATTTTTCTTAAGTGAAAAAATAATTACATAATATCAAATTAGTATATAATAATAATATCAAGTAGAATATACAGGGTTCCCACTCTTAACAAAGAAAAAAATTCAAGGACTTTTCAAGTACTTTTCAAGGCTTATTTGAAATTTTTCAAGGACTAAGGGAAAATCGCAGAACGCTAGGTATACACACAAAACTTTAGTAACTACTTTCATTAGTAATATATTTTTCACAATTAGAATAACTTTGCCTGTTTTCACAATACATTTTTGATGGATTGACCAAATTAACTTTTACAAGACAAGAGTCAAAAAACGATTAGTTCAGGATTTGGAATCATTATGATTATTCCAAAGTTTTTAGGTTTGAGTCCTGGTCTAGTCACTTTCTGCTCAAAATTAATGACCAGTCCATCAAACAGGTATGAGACTGGCAAAAAACCCCAAATAAGTCGAAACTATATGCAAAAGCAAGACAATGAAATAAGAATTTTATGACAAAATCATTATATTAGACAATGGCGTGCACATGTGGAGATGGAGATAGTTTAGCAATGACAGAATTCGCGATAAGCACGTCTACTGGAGTGGAAAATTCAAGGATTTTCAAGGACTTTGCACAAAATTCAAGTACTTTCAAGGGCCCTTGAAAAAGAAAATGAAATTCAAGTACTTCTTAAGGACTTTCAAGGACTGTGGGAACACTGATATAATAAAGATTAAAAAAAAAAAAAGAGTGAAAATTTTTATTAGGTTTAAAAAAACCCCAATAAAACCCACCTGGGTTTTTGGGGGTTTGTGAGCGGGACCAAAACCCTGATGTACGTGTGTGTATATGTCTGTGAGTGAACACGCTAGCGTCTAAATGCTTTGTTCGAATAAGCTGAAAGTTGGTAGGTATATTGTAAGTCACAGTAGTATGAACCCTATTGATTTTAGTGAAACTAGCACTTACAGTTTTTTTACAGGGACACCAGGAAAAATCCTTTATCAGTATGGCCTATGGGGCCAAATTTTTAAAAGTGTGATAGCGTCTGAACGCTTTATTAATCTGAGCAAAAAATTTGTACACATGTTATAGATCACAGTTGCACAAATTGTATAGATTTTGGTGAATTTAACACTTACAGTTTTTTTACAGGGGCACAAAGAAAAATTCTTTATCATTATGGCCTATTAGACCAAATTTTTAAAAGTACGATAGCATCTAAACGCCTTATTCATTTGAGCTGAAAATTTATATGAATATTATAAATCACTGTTGCACTAATCTAGCATTTATAGGTTTTTACAGGGACACAACGAAAAATTCTTTATCATTATGATCTATAGGCTCAAAGTTCAGTAGCGCTAAATAAAACATCGTGTAATATATGGAGAAAAAATACTCACTCTATTATGGTTTTCTCTCTTTTGTTTGTTTAACATTTCTTCTTTCTTTACTTTATCTACAAAACTGTTAATTACTCAATGTTCGGAAAGTCTAGTGGAGTCCCCTAAGATTTTTCTTTTATCAATTTCTATTTTAAGGCGAGCAATGAACTCAACCGATCTTCCAGTCACAGTCTAGGCTAAAATGTTCAACTGATAAGGCTACTCTAATGCAGATATTTAACTCTCTTATTTCGGAGTAATAAAATCCCTTTAAGTTAATTAAAAATAAATAAATAAATAAATAAAAAATAAAGAGTTGTGCTTAGTGCTTAAATAATAAAAATGAATTTTTTTGAAAATTTGAAGGATATTAAAAAAGGATGAATATGACCAATTTACATTATAGAGTTAACAAATATTATTGAGTGTATTGAAAGAACTAAATACAAGACAAAAACCTACAGTCTTTATAGGATGATCATCGCTGGCTTTCACTTGTTATATTCACCAATATCAAAGTTTCTAGGAAGAACTTGCTTGCTGTTATCAATAAGAATATAATGTGTAATTTTTTAAAAGATCACAAGAAATTCACTCGCATCGGTTATTGGAAAATTAGCATAGCTTTGCCAAGTTTAGTTCGTGCACTGTAAAAAATAGGTTCTTAAAAATAAGTATATAAACAATATATACTTAAATTTGAAAACCCATGTAGCACTCATTTTTGAGTACATTGACGTGTCAAACATGGGGATATTGGGATTCTTATTGGTCAACCCAATTTTTGAGCATATCAATATACTCAAAAATGAGTACATTGGTTTTCAAATTTAAGTATATATTGTTTCGGAGCTATTTTTAGACAATATATACTTATTTTTAAGAACATATTTTTTACAGTGTGAGAACTAGCAAGACAAGCAGACTTTTTTACTAATTATTTAATGTAGAAACTGCAACAATCAGGTACCAAATGTTACATTACAATGCAAGAGGAAAGAAATCCAAATTAAGAACGCATGCATTCACAAAATAATATTGAAAAATAAAGCAAAAACATATTTTATGAGACCCATAAAAATGTACATTAAGTTATAGAAACAAAGATTTCGCTTATGTTGCCTTAAAAATAGATCCATTGTGAAAGGAAAAAGGCAGATATAAAAATTTAGAAAAAAATATATTGTTTGTGTTTTGAATATGAATTCAAGTTATTATTCATGGGTTAAAATAGTCATATCGTTATATTTAAAAAGGTTTTTAAGGTTAAAAAGTTTAATTTAAAAATTTTTTTAATTTTAAAATACTTGCTTGTCTTATTGAGGGAAAACAAATTTTACAATATTCGATAATTTACATCATAGTTGCCCTTTCTCTCTATTTGATATTTTTATGTTACTCTAATTTACTCTGTCACTGTTTGAGCTGTAAATTTATTGAAATATCTGTATGCACGTATTTCAGCTCAATTGGATAACAGAAAGCAAGGTCACCTGGGCCCCCTCCCCTCAGTCCATTACTACTTGAGCATGTATTATGAGTTATACATAAATGCACAACTTCCACTCAATCCTATTGTACAAAGTGAGTTAAAATTCTCTTGTATGATTTGACCCTGATCGAAAATCATCGAAGACTCACAGTCTGCCTGGGCCTCTACCCTAAGTTCATTATAATAGAAGTATGCATTATCACCTAGTTCTGAGCAATGTTTAAAGTTTCAAGTCTCTAGCTTATCGGAAAGTTAATTCAAAACTGATTTCAAAATTCTTACTAAACAGACAAACAAGTAGACGGGCAAGAAAGCTAGTTAATAAAAACGTAGTAATGATAAAAAAGAAATATTTTATCATATACTTTCATAATTTATTAATGTAGAAAATGAAAAAATAAAATTGCTGCCCGGATAAAATATAATCTAGGCTCGGCCTGTCAGCCAGTCTTAAATACACAGAAAATAAATGAAGTCTGAGACTGACCCAGCTCGAGTTTAATGACAGAATATCGGTTGGATAACTGGTTTGTCTGTCTGCCCCCGAACTTCTAATCCGGGCCCGTGCAGATCTCTAGTGCAAAGTATACACACGTTCATAATGATAAAAAGAATGTCAGATTTATAATCAGAAAAGAATGTACAAAGTATTTTAAGATTTAAAAAATTTCAGATATTTTATCTGCGGCAGACCCCTGGGCAGTTGTCTCTTGTGTCCCCCCCCCCCCTCTGAAACCTGCCCTGGAAACAATTAACAAAGAACATCAAATACTATTATTATTATTATTTAGAATAGAAGCTGTGAAAAGCAGGCTCCCTCTCCAAGAATAATCAGATGTGTGATTCATCTATTTTGATTACTCACATCCTTTGAAATAGACTGTGAACTTAAATTGATAATTGATATTTTTTCTCTTGCAGATATTTTTAAGAAGTTATTGAAATGTATGTAGATTTAGATGAGAATGGACGTTTAGTAGGAGTCTGCAACACTGTATTATTTTTTATATCTTTGTGTGTAAACATCAAACAATAAATTACAAAAACGCTAAACTTGAAACTCAATTATGTACACTTGAAATACGCATTACACATAAATAGTTTTAAAAAAATTTTAATCTATAGTTTTAAATTTTTTATAGTGTATTAGTAATTACATGTTTAATTCTTTTTAAAATGATTTACTAACTGTGTGACAATGAAAAATTACTTTATTTCAGAACTTAAATATGCTTTGCACGATCTTTAGATGAATTATTCATTTTCATCCAGATTCGGGTCCCAAGTCAGGCAAAAAAAGTCAGGTCTCGGGTCGGGTACAAAGAAATCGGGTTTGGGCCGGGTTGTCAAAATTTTTTTATTGCGGGACTCTACATTTGAATCAAGAAAATTTTTTTACTCTTTATCATTAACAAAATTCATATTTTCATTACCATTTTAATACTTTCACTTATTCTTTTATCTTTTTAATATTTAGTGGGTACAATTCATTAAACAAGCAGTAACAGCAGCTTCAAACAGTTATTTAACAGATTATATGTAGTTAAATTAAAAGGTTATGTTTTTAAACTTTTTGGAGCCTTCAGGGCTTTTTAAATACAACAATGTAATATATGCCATTATTTTTAAAATATCATGCGAGCCAATGTTAAATGATATAAATTGGTATGAGAACTAAATAAGCAAAGAAATATTTTCTTTTCTAAATATCAACCGCAACCGCAAGGCAGGCAAAGGTGAACTAGCATATGATATATCTCTTATATTATTAAAATCTGTACGCGTGTGTCTGTGAGAAACGGCTTGAAGCAGCTAAGGCTTGGCCGCTAATGGTTGCACGGACTTCAGAGAGGTCCTACCGTCGGACGGAGAATTTATTGCAGATGTACGTTATCTAATTTGCTAAGCGATGCGACCCTAATTAGTGGAGATATTAATTAAAACGTCGACCCATGTCTAATCAAAAAATGATTCAAAATGGCAGCCGATCGTCATTTTCATCTGGAACGCCCTACCTCAAAAGAAGCAGAAAGAGGAAAATACCCATTGATGCCGATCTGTTGGAGATATCAAATACACCTGTACCACGAGAAAGAGCATTTATTACTGATTTTTATGGTGCATTTTTTTTTTTTTTTTTTTTTTTTTTAAGTTTTAAAAAGGGTGGAAAATTTCTCTTTTTCTCTATCGTCTTTTTTGAAGCGCCCTGTACGAAAGACTAACAGACTAATTTCTTAACACCTGGTATACTTGGAAAGGTCATTTAATCCTCTTTCGAACCATATAAACATTTTAACAAAATACGGATTAGCGATCCATATTTTTAGATTTTACGAAACATCGATTTTTTCACAAAACATTTTATAACTCAAAATCATTTAGAGATAAATCATTTCTTCTTTTTTTTTTTTTTTTTTTTTTGTATATACATCTCGATTCTACAATTCACTTCTCAAAAGATTGGGAGATTTTTTTCAAAAACTGAATGAGTTATACATTTTTTAATTTTGGGCATTAAACCATTGACTTCAATAAGGCGACCTTCATTCCATAATGAGATTGTATATTCATTGCCGTTACCATGACAACCCATTCACAGAGGAAAGATGTCTGGTTGGAAGCAAACAAAAAAAAAAAAAAAAACACCTGCCATTGATTGAGAAGCACAGGTATTTTGACTAGGATAAAAAATTGCAAATTCCTATTTTCTTCAATTTTTAACTTTCGCACACGACACTTAGTATACAATCTTAACCCCACAAAACAAACTTGCAGTTCAAATTTCATCGATTTTGGTCAATAAACAAAAGATTTACGTTTTAATTGCAAACTAAATTTTAACTTAACATGCCCGACATTATATCTCTCGAAAGAGGATGCCAGTTTCTATAGCAACACAAATGCACTTAAGGTAAAAATATTTCTTTTTCTATTTACTTCTATTAACCGACTACCGTAGGTAATGGAATTCGAAATTTCACCTGATTTACACATTTTGAGGTGTCATGGCACTGTAATATTTTAAAATTTTAATATTTTAGACTCTAATTATGTTTAAATTATTTTTAATACATCATTGGAAAGGTATTTTAAAGTACTTTTATATTATCGAAAGTGGAAGTCGAGATTTCACCAGAAAGTAAAAAATTCCATAAAAGATATGTGAACCATTAAATTTCATCATGCATAATAACAAATTTTTAAAAGGTATTTATGACCATGAGAGAAAAAATGACAATGTAGTTGAAAGCAGTGAGGAAAGAGAGGGAAATTACAATTGAAACTATAAACTATCACTTTTGCATTCAATCCACCCTTAGAAAAATACAGATATATTTATTTATTAAATATTGTTAACTTTGCATGCCTACTTCATTCATATCTATTTTGAAGTACAGTGAAACCCCGATCTATCATTCTTGCTCGTTGATTCATTGATTGTTTTATTTCTATGAACCCTGCACAAATTGTATTTAAATAATGTTAACAAAACCCGCATATATCATTCATAAAAAAGCCATTTTCCAACATTCATAGTTTTAAAATTTTACTTCTGACTGAAATGAAATTGAAAATCAAGTGATTCCTCATGGCATTCAAACTAGAATTACTTCTTTTATCCTAAAATAACTCTTTTCCCCCTCCATGGAGGATCAAAATTGTGATGACATGTCTCCGGACCATCCTCAAAGGTGAGTTTCAAATTGTCTCGCCATTTGCTCATACTGTAGCACTAGTGTGATGTAAAACCCAACCAACCTCAACTGCTCAACCTTATGCTGTTTTAGGTGAAGAAGAGGGATTGCGCAGATATAACATGTGGCTATGAATTACTGAATAGTACCCTTTTTTTAAAAAAGGGCAGGGTGGATCTATCGAAAAGGGCATTTTCTTCAGGACTTGTTAAATGGTTTATTAAATGTACAACAGTCCATAAAATAAATAAATATAGAACACCCCCATCTATCTCATCACCTAACTAACGAATACCATCCTTTTTTAATATATGTCTATTTTAATTTAATTATATACATATGTAAACATGCAACAATGTTAAAATTTCCATTTCCAACAAATATGCAATTTTGACTTTATAAATTCTACAGAAAATTTTACCACTGGATACTAAATTTGAAGTTACTTGGTCAATAAGTTTAGTAATTGTACTTTTTTTTATTATATTTGAATTCCTTTTTCAATTTTAAATCGGGCCTTCTGGTGCCAATAGCTTATTAGGTGTAGATCAAAATCTACTTCACCAAAAGAGTTGAAATCTTATAAAAGTATAAAATCAAATAATTAGAAACTGATTTGTAGTAAAATATTTGTAATTCACAATTCAAGAATTTTTACTTAAATAATTTCAAAATACTTATTTTTCCCATAAACTTTATTTAAATATATTTTAATTGTAATCTACAAATATTTTTGAATTATTGCTAGCTTTAACATATAGATGCTGTAAGTATTTTTCCCATAAATTATGTAAATTGCATATAGTTCTATAAGGAATAGTAAGTTATGTCCCTCTAAGATATTTATGCAATAAGACAGATAATTTTTTTTTTTCTTTTAAGGTCTATACATCATGAAAAACGGCAGTTTTTCGAGTGACGCAAGCGGAAGGACAAACGGACGGAACGCTGCGAACTCATATATACGCCTAGTTTGACATCAAAGAGATTTGTAAAAGCCGACACTTAATAGCTCAGCAAATATGCCATATTTTGTTCTGATCTTTTCAAAATAGTATTTTATCTTCGGTCTTAATCTATTCTGAAAATTTTACATTTCTACATGCAGTATGTTTTGAGATCTGAATCTCAATTTAAAGCCAAAAAGGGAAAATGTGTGGTGTAAGGATGTAATGGACTAAATTCATGAAAAAATATCTCTAAAACCACACAAACGATTTTAATTAATATATGTTGTTAATGGGATCTTTCTGAATCTAGTAACGGTTTTGTTTTTTTCAGGAAAACTCTTGTTTTTTGTAAAAGTTGCTTTAAAAATAGAACTATATTACTCTGCCAAAATGCATTCTTTTATTCGGCGAAAATGTCGTAATTCGGTTCTTACTAGCAAGGCTTGAGTTGGACCCGTTGGTTGGTTGACCAACGTGAATGTAGTCAATGAATTATTTAAACTTTCCTTTTTTTACGCAAAAATACTTTATTATATATTTTATATATTTATTGTATATATACTAAGTCAAATTCACTTAAATATATTTTCTTTTCTGCTATGAAAAAGATATTTTTGATTTCAAAATTTCATATTTAGTCAAAAAAGTATTTAGATAACATTTTAAATAAGGAAGTATTTTGTAATTTTAGATATTCCATTTTATTAATGATGAATTTACAATTTTTTAAAGCAAAAATTTTTAATCATTCATGAACATCGATTTTATAGTAGCTCAATCATTTGCGATTCCTATTCATTTATCCTTCCGCACAGGGAATGGGAAAAAACAAATGGAGTTGTGGCGCCATCTTTTGTGTTTAATTTAAATTAAAACATACACTTTTGCATATATATATATATTTCTTTTTAAAAATTAAAAATCTCTTTTCAAAATACAGTTAAAGTTTATTCATATATTTACTTTTCAGACTTTAAAATGATACATATTTTAAATATTAACATAATCAAACTAATATTTTTATTATTATTTAAAGCAATAATGGCTAGGGGATGAAAGAGGGGATAAATACGCTGTATATTAAAAAAAAAAAAAAAAAAAATGAAAATAGAATTAAAATTCATGAAAAATGTGTCAAATAGCAATTATTGAAAAACACGTCAAAATAAATAAATAACATCTTTACTTTGAAACCCATAATAATTTATTTAAAAAATTCTCTCTCTCTCTCTCTCTTTTTTTTTTTATTAGTTAATTTCTGCATGAAAAATTCCATTTCATAAATATATTTACAACTACAATGAACAAAAAACCCTCCTTTAATTTTAAATAATTATTTCTACATGTTTCTAAGCAATTAAGTGATTTTTTTTTTTTTTTTTAAGAAAAATAGCTTAAATATCGGAATGTATATGGTTTTATCATAAAGGTAATAATTTGGCCATCTAATGGCGCCATCTCGTAGCTTATATTAAAACCATATACATTCCTATATATTTTTCTTTTTTTTTTTAAAAAAAAGGCACTTTTAATTGCTTATAAAGATGTAGAAATAATTACTTAAAATTGAAGGGTTTTTTTTTTTTTTTTTTTTTTTGCTTATTGTAGTTGTAAATATATTTGTGAAAGGGAATTTTTCATGTAGAAATTAATTAATTAAAAAAAAAAGAAAGAAAGAGAGAATTATATTTTTTAAATAAAGTATTATTTGTTTCAAAGTAACGATGTTATTTATTTATTTTGACGTGTTTTTCAATAATTGCTATTTGACACATTTTTCATGAATTTTAATTCTATTTTAATTTTAATTTTTTTTTTTTTTTTTTTTTTTTAATATACAGCGTATTTATCCCCTCTTTCATCCCCTAGCCATTATTGCTTTAAATAATAATAAAAAAAATTAGTTTGATTATGTCAATATTTAAAATATATATCATTTTAAAGTCTGAAAAGTAAATATATGAATAAACTCTAACTGTATTTTAAAAAGAGATTTTTAATTTTTAAAAAGAAATATATATAAAACTTGTATTTTCCATAAAACTTAAGCTTAACTTGTATTAACTTTAGTTTAACTTGTATTTTCCATAAATTTTTTCTCCAAATGATTTTATCTTATTTTTTAAATTATAGAAATGTAGAGCTTAATTTATATTTTGTCTATTTTTTTTACACCAAATATTGTTATGAAATAATTTTTACCTGCACTTTTGATGAAAATTTAAATTGTGAATATTGGAACAGTATCTATACTTTGTCTCAAAAGGGAAAAGAAAATAAATAAATTTCCATTTTTAACATTAACTTGATTTTTTTTTTTTTTTTAATTGTTTAATTTGCATTTGTAATTCTCTAAAAAGAAACTTGCAAAATGTAAATTACGTAATTCTAACTTAAATTTGAAATTTCCCACATATTATTATTTCAAAGTTTTTTAGAATCCCACTCATTATTTTTTTCTAGTGCGAAGCTTCTCCATTTTGTTTCCAAGTGGCAGGCTACTTGAAAATTTGTCAGCATGATAACGTTTGAAATACTGAATTAATTCAAACTAAATTTGTAGTGTGGATTTATCTCAGAAATGTATTTGTTATGTTCATTTGCCAACTTAATCTACCCTCTTGTTTCCCTGTGCCAGCCCACTGAAAATTTCAAATTTACATTAGAAAGGTTCTATGAACCGATTTGCTTAAAACTCCATATATACAAGCCTTCATTAATAAATCCACGAAGTCCATTAATAAATTGTAGATGCCATCTTGAAAAATAAAAAATGGTGGCAACTTCATAATAAAAAATAAATCAGTTCACCCTTCCTAGGAGCCAGAAGGACTTGTTTTAATTTTTTGATCAATAACCCCTAAAAAGTAATGATAATCAGTACAAAAAACCCTTAATGGGTTAAAAGTTTGTGACGCCGCTACTTTATGACTATAAGAATTTGGAATATGAGTCTTAACCCTTAACTACTGTGACTGAAATTCTCTCACAACTACTGTGAGCGGTCTCATAGGCCGCTTGATTAAAACTTATTTAAAACGTCGAATAAATGGTAAGCTATTGATTGTATGCTATTATTTATCTACTAAATTGTTTAATTTATCTTTTTTTAATTATTATTTTTTTTTTTAAAGGCAATTTTGGAGAACTTAAATGGGTATCCCGACATATGAACGTGCAAGAGAATACCGATTGGGCAACATTGCATCGATGAGCATGAATTATATATATAATTTTAAATTCGCTAGTGTAACTCGCTAGTGTTCTCACTAGTGTAACAAAAAATTATAGATATAGTAAAAAAGTATCATTAATTGTGGAAAATATTGCACTATAAAAAAATATTATTAGTTCCATTAAAAATACATAGTTGCAAACTACTCCGGACACAACTTCAGTTGAAACTTTTTCAAAATACACAAATATAATGTATATATGTTGAAAAAAAAAAAAAATAAATAAAAAATAGTGGTAGTCAATATCCGGAGTAAGTGGCATCGGTATTTAAATAAAACAGAAATAAAATGAAACTTGCATACACATTTTTTTTTATATAAATTTGCAAGTTCCAGAATTTCATTCTGTGTGAGATACACCAGACGTTTTCTTGAACAAGTCGAAGCCATTTTTTTTCATAAAATTACAAAAAATATTATTAATATATCTAGAGAAACAATGCTACTCATCGGACAAAAACAGACTCGTATCTGCTGTCAGCGGTCTCACATACCGCTAGAAAAAAGAAAAGTAGAAAAAAAAAAAAAAAAAAACTAAACCCCGTTCGCCGAACGACAAGAGGAATGTGACCTTGGCCGATGGTTTTAGGAAGGTAGAAAAGAGGGCCTGGATCATTACCTATTTTGAGGAGTGTTAATGAGGGCTAGAAAATGGCGAGCGGTCTGTCAGACCGATGACAGCAGTTAAGGGTTAAAAATAATGATATCAAATTTTAAGTGACGCATTGCAATTAGTTAAAATATACATAGATTTTCTTATTTGATCATTTACTTTCTACTTTTATGTATACTTATAATGCAAACGTAATATTTTTAGCTTCAAGATCAGATATATAAAATACACTCACTGATGCTTTTTCATTCACATTTCAAATTCAAAATAACAGTTTTAAAAGGAATGATATAAAAATTCCAGTGGTGCCTCAGTGTTATTTTAAAAGATTTGTTTAGATTCCATTAAAACTACTTTTGTTTTGTCTAATAAAGTATATTTACATATTGAAACAGTGCTTTTAATTTTCAAATATACTGTCAAATAATTATACTTTCACTGAGTTTGCATTATAAATTAAAATTATTTATTTCAATAAATTGATTTATCTTTTGCGTTACGCTATCCAAAACTGCAAGTAAAATTTGTATAAATGTTTTCTTTACGTCACACTACCTCTTTGCGCAAATTTTCACTCAGTTGGATACTATGATATACTATGATTACTATGACCTACTTAAAAAAAAAAAAAAAAAAAAAAAAAAAAGATAAAATAAAATATGCTAAAAATAGGTAACTTATATTTTCAGAATAGAAGAAAATTCGTTATATCTAGACTACTCTGTACTACAGATTTAGCATATGACCTTGTTTGGCAACTTTTTTCACTATTTGACAATGACTTTTTTTGATAACTGTTTGTTTAAAAAAAATCTAGTACAGTAAAGCACCGTTTATACATCCTTTAAGGGACTGACATAAAAGGACATATAGTAATTGAAATTTTAATAATAAGACTTTAATTAGTACAAATTTAATGACACTTAAATAAAATTTATTTGAAAATACTAATTAATAAATTTATTATACTTTTTTAAGACAATTAATTAAAAAAAGATTTATTATAAAAAGCGAGAAAAAATCATACTATTAATGCATGACTGGGTACTAATTACATATCTCATATATTGAGCATTATATTTTATTGCTTAAGAAAGAATTATATGAATATATTTTGAATATTAATTATATAAATTGCGCATTTTTAATAATAAGCATACGATTTATGTCCATACAGATAGTTATCTAATAACATTAAAAATCTTTAATATTCACTTTATTTACTGCTTATTTATTAGTATGAAAAATTCTACTGAAAATTCAATTGATTCTTTGATCAGTATTCTTCGATCTTTCTTGTGTTCCTCCATTTAAGATGCTTTCTAGGAAAAATCCGTCTTATTTAGAATGGAAAATAGACAGGTCAAGAAATTTTGCGAATTTTAATAAAGTGGAAAAGACGTATAACTGATATTAGCGGCGTATAAACAAAGAATTTCTGCATTAAAAGGAATAGGAATTAATCGGGACTTCACTAAAAGGACGTATAAATGTAAAAGAAGTATAAACAGTGCTTTACTGTACCTATTTTTCCTAATGCTTAAACTTTTACTATTGAATTTTTAAATTAATTTAGGGCAATATATAACACTATACATATATTTCTAATATACAGTTAGGTAATAATTTTATTATTTTCATTTTAATTTGGAAAAATGCCCCTTGGCTTCAATTCCCTCCTGCTAATTTCTTAAAATAACAAAGGATACTCGATGAACATATTTCATATCTGTGGTCCTTGTTGGGAAAAAAAAAAAAAAAAAAAAAAAAAGAATGTCTAACTCTGTAAAGTTAAAAAAATTATCATTGGGAAATTAGAAGATGCTTCATGCCAAAATACATTATCTGGAGTACATCCGAGGTAATTTAAAATATGTTTTTAAATAACAAGATACAATAAACGACATATTTTTAAATAATAAAATATGTTTTTAAATAGAAAGATACAATAAAAGAACACATAAAAATAAATAAAATTTGCCTAAATTTTGCCATAGGGCAGCAATTTTCAAGCACTTGAAAATGAAACTTTTTTTTTTCAAGCACTTTTCAAGGATTTTTAAAAGTGTACGAACCATGAAAATAAAGTGAAAGAAAATTTAAGTTTTATAGGTGATCAGTATAGCCATGATACAGACACTTTTCAACTGAAAAATATTGCACATTTTTCAAAGAGCATTGTCTAACCAATTTTAAATTAACCTATTTAAATACACCTAAAATATATTATCTACTAAAGTATTTAGGGATAGCCAAGTTACTAAAAAATGGATGATGTTTCTAACATTGTTAATTTTTATAATTATTTTATTCTTGAAAATTTTCCAGTGTGAAACAGTACAATTTTGTTTTATTCTTATAGAATCTTAATTTTATTTTTATAGTTTTACAGATAATTACACATTTTTGGTTATAACTCTATGAATACTAAAGATAAAGTATACAAACTGTATATACTTTTACATACTGCCAGACTCTCAGAAATTCAAATATAAAGTCAAAATTGGGTATTGCTATTGAAAAAAATCAAAGTTGGCGCTCATTTCAATATGTAGATGACCCCCTAATTGAAAATTTGACATTTTCAAAAACTCCACTTAATTTCCTGTTCAATGATGTTTATTAGATTTTTCTATGTCAATTAATATTGAAATTACAGTGGTGTTGCACTTCCTCCCCCCAACTACATTTAAATTGGTTTGAAGGCAGTAAAAATAAAATTAAAGCATATGATTAAATTCAAATTAACTTGGATATAAATAAAGATAGAATTGCTTAGCAACTGCAGATAAAAATTGAAGTCATAGAAGTCACTTATTAAAAATATTACAGACATGAATTAATTTTAAATTTTTTATAATTATGTCCAATTTAAAAACATTTTGATGAGTTTTGGGTGCCATTTTGAAAAATCGCCAAACCATGGATATACTGTTCCAGAGTTCTGTTGCATGCTGATATTGTTACTAAGTTCAATAATGCAACTACAGAATTTACTTAACACTATTTTTATATCCATCATTATTACATTATAATTTATCGCATAATCTCTCATTAGTACAAACATGAGAGATGTCACACACACTCTCATGAACATATATCAATACTCAGGGGTCTATTTTGGCAATAGTTGGGAACCTTTAGTTGCCCCTTCACAATAATAAAATTTGTTTAAAAAAAAATAACCCTTTCACAAAATTCCTTTTTTTCATGTTTTAAGCATTGATTTAAATGATTGCTACAGCTTGGTTCAATGAAACACTGTTAACTTGACATTAAACATTTTATTAAGAACTTAATTTTTGGCTTGGTTTCGTCGTTCTACGATCACTTTTTGCGCACCAAAGCTGGTAAAAACCGGGATTTATGGCTTACAGTGAATTCCGAACATCTGTAGCTAAAGCAGGACTCGAATCCAAAGAACTATGTAGACCATAATATTGGTGAAATTAAAAAAAAAAAAAAAAAAAAAAAAATTAAGTTCATCGAATCTTTTAATTTATTGTTAACGGAGCTTTTTTCTAGTTTTGAAAAAAATAACGCCTAATAAAGCTTTTTTTACTTTGGTATTTTGTTTCGGCAGTGAAGAATTCAAAATAAATGAGTCAAATATATCAGCCGTGCGATTTTGGTGAGCTTCGCCATACCGACTTATTTCCAAAATTTTTTTCGAAAGATAAATGTATAACTAATTGGTTAATTATAAAGAGCTAGACTTAAAAATAATTATAAAGAACTAGCAGAGAACAAGAGATACCGGCATGCAGGGTGACCGTTAGCGCCGCCACAGATTAAGTAATTTATTTATTACAAACATTTGATAAAAATATAGCATCAGTATTAAATTACTTCCCTAATATTACACCGTTATCTTTTTCCTAAGAGATAAACTTATAATTCTTTATTATTATTATTAGCTATCAAAAGACGGCAAGCATTATTTTAGACAAAGGTAACCGTTAGCGCCACCACTAATTCAATGATCTATAACTACAAATGTTTGATAAAAAGATAGCAGCAATTCTCACTAATACATTTTACCAAAACTCTTAATAATAATGTATAATAATACATTACAGAATAATAACAAAATATAAAGTACCTTAAATAATAATTAGCAGATCCCACGTGTGTTTCTATATTCTTTTCAGCAAAGCGCGAGAGCCTAACCAAATGCTTTTATTTGATTGGATATAAATTTGTTGCCATTCTGCACATAGCCATTCCTTGGTACCCGCCACTGAGCTGGAAACCAACAGGAGGAAGACCGGATTTTGTGTGCCGTGTTTGAGGGTTCTTAGTTTCGTTTTCTAAGCGATGTACGGCAGAAAGCATTTGATACCTATTAGTTAGAGATGGGCGTTATTTCACGTAACATAATAAATAATATTATTATTGCATTGTAGCCTATTAGCACTGTAATATATTACAAAAAATATCCTATTAAAAAAATAATATTTTCAACTTTATCTCTGCACGCGAAATAGACAAGAAATAAAACTGATATAATATACCATTATACAAGTAAAAAGCTTGAATTACTTCTTTTATATAATTACTTTTTTATTTTATTTTATTTTATTTACAATACAAAAACAAAATTATGAACGCCGGCTAAAGATTCGCATCAGACTTTTCGCGCAGATGTTCGAATCAGTTCGTTACTTCACGTCTAAAAAAAAAAAAAAAAAAAAAAATAGGTCTGAAATCTCAGTAAGCAATGCAAACGATTTCATGCAATCTGTTACTCGGTGATATTCTGAATCAATAATATCTTTCCATTTCCAAGTTCATAAAATTATCGTTAAAAAAATAATATAGCTGCAGATGTATTATTTTTGTAACGATAATTTTGCAATGATAATATTTTCTAGAATGTATTACGGAATATTCCTTGTGAAATATATTAATCAAAATAATTTTAATAAGCAAGATAATTTTAACGTTTAGGACAAATAGCTTCGTGCTCATATTAATTTAGAAATGATTTTATTTGGTGTTGATTATTTTTCATGGGATAATAAAATCGTTTGAATAAAAAAACTTTGATATTACGGTTTAACGAAATAGTGTTAATTTATGCAGCTAGCAGAAATAGGTAAGGGGTGATTATTAGATATTGATTACTATTTAGTCATGAAGGTGAGGAATGACATTACACTTGCTAGGTTTAGATTCGCTTGCGTATTGGGAAACAATGTTTGATAATTGAAAGGAAGGAGTGTTTGTTTATATTTTAATTGCTTATAGCAGATGGAATTGAAAATGCGTAATGGCATACAGCATTTATTGTGGTTTTATTAAGAATAATTTGAGAAGAAAATTGAATATTTATTTATTTTTACTGTTCAGCTTTTCTTCACTTTTTTTTTTTAATCTGATTTTTTCTTGAAACTATTTTTTTAGATTTAAAATGAGTAAAGGTGTTAAGAATAGTTAATTATGCTCTTATGTTAAAATTAAGTGTCTGAGAAAATACATCATTTTATGCAATTTTTGTAAGCAAAATCTATATTTTTTAACAAGTGTTTCTAATTTTAGAAACATATTCAAAGTGACTGTTTGCTAAGTATGAGTGAAACACACTAATTTTCTTGTCAATCTGGAAAGTTCAAGTTCTTCGGAAAATCAAAAGAAACAGTCACTCGGTAGTTTAAAATTTGGGATGCCTTAAAGATGTTTCTTAAAAATTTGCTATTATTATTTAATTGTTTTTTAATTACATATATGGCTTATAATATGAGAATTCTTTTTTTTTTTTTTTTTTTTTTTTTTTCAGAGAACGGCTCTCATGTACGTGTTTCTTGATATTATTTGAAACATTCTGTTTTCGTGTTTAAAGGAATTGGTTTAATGAACCTTAAGCTTACTCGATTGGGACAAACGTTTGTGTAAAATTTTGACTCTACCACTATTTCATATCAGCGTTTTTTTTTTTTTTTTTTTTTCTAATTGAAGAAATTCTAGTGTTAAATAAAGTGAAGATTACTATTCGAAAGCATTGGGACTTAAAACATGAACGGCATCCACTATGTAGGACACATGTATATATTGTATATCATCCAGCAAAGATTAGAAATACATTAACCATATGTAAATTAAAAAGTAATAGGTTATAAAAATAATATGTTGCAAAAACCTATTACCAAAGGAAGTATGGAACGAAGTAACCTATTATTGAAAAGTAACTATTTATCCCATCTCTACTATTAGTGTCAAGTAATGCACATAGAATAATAATCAAGGAAGAAGGCGCACGTCAATACTGTGATGCTTACCATCCCCAACTAGTTAATTGCCAGTGCTGACACAAACACCTCGACAGTCGACACATCTAATTTCTTAAAGTAGAGTGTCCGTCCTCGGCGCATTTATCGCTATTTGGCTTTTCTTTCTTTCCTTTATACAATGCGTTTTTATTTATTTATTAATTTTATTACTATTTTCTCAGAACAGGATGTAGTGGTAGTGACAATAGATAGATCGATCTATGCTATACGTACTCAAGCAGTAACGTGATTAAAGCAGAGGGCTCCGGGCTCCAATTCAAATTATAATTTAAAATAAAATGTTGTTAAAATATATTTGAAATTTAAAGCGCTTCGTATCATCCGATTCAATTATAATTTTGCCTGCACATACTCCGATGACAAGACATGCTCAAGTAGGAGCCGACTTCCGAAGGGACCTAGGGTCCCTGGGCCAAAGAATCTCTAAACCGGAAAGAAGGGAAGGCTCCGTAGATGTAATGTAAAACGAATGACCCCCGCCTAAAGGAAAAATTTGTATTCCAGTGAAGTAAATTTACAGGGGTAAGAGCTTCTGGCGGATTCTTGGCGATTTGGCGAAATTTGGCTAATTAAAGTAGCGATAAATCACTGTATATTGTTTATAATGCCATGATTGACGATTAAATGCTCTTTACGATATGAGATTAAGAAGATTTATTTTTAAAATCTTTTACACTAAAACAAAAAAGGACTGCTTTTTAATTTAATAACAATAGATAATAAAAAGAGCCATCGAATAATATTTTAAACAATAATATTATTTTCAAATTATATTTACTTATTAAACAAAATAAGTAAATAAAAAACTTTTATAACACTCTGTAACTTTTTTCAGGGATGAGATTAGCAAAAATAGAAGAAAGCTGAAACTGTACGCAAAGACGAGACAGTGAAATGAAATACTAGAATTTTGATGATAAAACCTATTATATTAGAGTAATACATATTTATTTTAATCTTTATTGTATAAAAAAAAGAACAAATACACATCAGAAACATGAAAAAAAAAAAAAAAAAAAAAGCTGAAAAAACTAAAAAGAAGCTGAAAAGCTAAATGTACAAAAAAAGCTGAAAATTTTGAATTCCCCCCCCCCTTACTTAGTTTTTATCATTACATTTTAAGAACCTTGTTAATCACATTTCCTAATAATAACTGCAAAATTGATTTAATATCACTTTCAAGTTTTATTTACTTAATATAAAATGTCATAATAGCACTAAAACATTTTAAAACTCTTTTGAAAATAGTCTAGTTTTCCTCTTTCTTCTGCATTGTTTTACTAGATTTTATGAAATTTGTCAGTATTTATCTTATATTTTGTTATTTAAAAAAGTGAGCGAGAGAGAGAAATGCAAATGTATAGCACGTACACAGAATTTTATAAAAACTTTTCATAAAATGAACAAAAACAGCTAGGTTTAAAAAGTTAAAAATAAAACTAAAAGAAATAATCATCCCTAGAAAAATGCAATTTTATAAAAATACAGAAAATGACCACTACTTTTTAAAAAACATAGGCTAAAATGATACTCACCATTACTAAAAATGTAGATATCCATATTAGTTGAATACTGAAATAACAGATGCTTCGGATGGCTACATTTGTTTATAAACAGCCAAACCGAAGCATCTTAAATTCACTCAATGATGAAAGAGTAATCCATGAATTCATAAAAAATAAGTAGAATTATGCTATAAACAAAATAATCTGGCCGAACTCGAACTGATAATGAGCGTTGATTTCATATCTTTACCGGTAACACAACACGAACACACATCATGATCACAGAGCATTTTAGAAATGAATGTATAATATTACCTTGAAATTGATACATTGATGATTAATCGATTACTATATATACTGCTTTAAAATAAAGCACAAAAAATAATCTTTCTGACTGAACGTTGAAATTACAACATAACGAAGTAGCGTCTGTCTATTTTGAAAATGGCGCGCGAGACATAAACACAGCCGAGTTTGCCAAAGAAAGATTGAAAGATTCTTTGCTAGCCAGCTGCTTCTTTTACTGGAGCGGTTTCAGGCAACCCTATTTGGCAACTGTAACACTTGTTTCGCCGTCAAGTTAGTTTCCTTGCAATACAAAGTTTTTCTTTTTGAAAATATTCGTCCAACAGATGGCGATAGTTACGACTTTTAAAGCCTTCCGTTCTTTATTATTAGATATTCTTTGCCCTGGGCCTTTAATATTCTTAAAAATTTGGATCAGACGATTCAGAAATTGCGCTAACATATTGCCAAACAATCAGATTGCAACATTGTTACAACCCCAATACTCGACATTCCCAGATATTTTAAACCGAAACCAAAAGACATATGCTCCACTTTGTACATTATATATCTATGGTAATGTATTCTTATCTTAAAACTCGAATAAACGACTACGTCAGAAACGCCAAAGAAAAATATTGGAAATGCATACAGCTGTTTCGGCAGCTTTAACCGTGCCGTCATCAGTGCAAAAAGTTCTTATCTGCTTTATATCAAACATATTTGTGAATTTTATTGGTGGAATATGAAAGAAAAAGAAAAAATTTACTCATTTCCAAAACTACATCACTTTAAAATTGAATTTTATTGAGGAAAACTACATCTTTTTCGGAGTGGTGATGCTCCTTCTTCTCATTACCCATTGTGCAGTACAGTCGATAACAAAAGTGTCCGAACGCTAGCAAAAATTCCTATGATCCTATGTAAAAAAAAGAACACTTCATATTGTTTTGTTAAATAAATCCTTATCGAATCATGTTCTTACACTGAATAAGAACAGGATTCGACAAGGATTTATTTAACAAAACCTTATGAAGTGTATTTTTTTTACATACGATCATAGGAATTTTTGCTAATGTTTGGACACTTTTGTTACCGACTGTACCAGTGTGAAGTTAAACTAAGATGACCAGCCGTCCGAGGAATGTCCTCATTTGAAAATGAGGACTGTCCTCATTTTTAGACATCCTTCTCCTCTCAGTTTTGAAAATTCCTAATGAGGACCACATTTGTCCCCATTTTAAACTTTTCTGTTCTCATTTTTCTCAGAATTGCTAACAATTTCCCTGAATTCATAAATCAGATTTTCCTTTCACCAATTCTAAAATATTAATGCTTTTTTATCTTTTAGTGCTGTATCTAGATCGTTGAAAATGTTCTTTAGACCTGGGAATAGAATGAAATTTTGTGAATAAAATAATACTAGGTGGAACCCGTCGAATTCGACGATCACTTTATTGACCGTAATGTTTCGAAAACCGTCGCATCATTATTTAAATGTATTTCATGTTAAAACATCTAATATAATTTACGACATTTCACTTAAAAAAAGAAAGTCGGAAAAATGCTTATAAATCGAAATACTATGTATGACATCACTTTCTACAATGTACTCTCAATGTGACGTCAAACTGACTTCAAATAAACAGATGCTATCTTTTATTTTCTATTTCGTTTAATACTAAGACTATATGTTAGCTGACCCGTCCGGCGTTGCCCGGGCCCATGATAATGCGGGCGCATTATTATTTAAATGTATTTCATGTTAAAACATCTAAATAATTTACGACATTTCACTTAAAAAAAGAAAGTCGGAAAAATGCTTATAAATCGAAATACTATGTATGACATCACTTTCTACAAAGTACTCTCAATGTGACGTCAAACTGACTTCAAATAATCAGATGCTATCTTTTATTTTCTATTTCGTTTAATACTAAGACTATATGTTAGCTGACCCGTCCGGTGTTGCCCGGGCCCATGATACCTTAAATGAACCTTAAATTTGTATTATTTTATACCTTTAACTCGATTTTGTTTGAATTTCTGTTTTTAAATGAAAGCATCACGAAAAAAAATAATCATCTGTAACAAAACAATTACCTCGATCCGAACGAAACTCTGCTTTGTGACCTCGGTGCTTGCAGCAGCGCATACACGGTGCTAACAACACAAAAAAAATTCCCAAAAATTAACCTGGAACCGAACGAACCAGCCCGGCAATGCCTGGGCCCGTGATAATAACCTTAAATGAACCTTAAATTTGTTAGATTTTATATCTTTAACTCGAATTTGTTTGAAATTCTATTTTTAAATAAAAGCATTGCGAAAAAAATAATCAGCTGTAACAAAAAATAATTACCTCGAACCGAACGAAACTCTGCCTTGTGACCCCGGTGCCTGCGGCAGTGCATACGCGGGCCGCTAACAACATAAAAAAAAATTCCCAAAAATTAACCGAACGAACGAACCCGCCCGGCAATGCCCGGGCCCTTGATAATAACCTTAAATGAACCTTAAATTTGTATGGTTTTATATCTTTAACTCGATTTTCTTTGAATTTCTATTTTTAAATGAAAACATCACAAAATAAATAATTATCTGTAACAAAAAAAAAAATTACCTCAAACAGAACGGAACTCGGGTTCGTGACCCAGTGCCTGCGGCACGTATATGCAGGCTGCTAATAACATGGAAAAATTCTCAAAAATTAACCTTGAACCGAACAAACCTCTGACTCGTGTTACCGCTGCCTGTGGCAGCGACAATGTATAGCAGGCATGCTACGCACGCGCTGCAAAATCCACTTTCCTCCACCAGGGTGCATAGTATGTTGTACACGAACATCACCAATCGCCTTGAATTTCCAAGACCTTTCAAATAAGGTGTCACATGGTGGTGTCAACTGCAAAATCCTTTAGTTACACTTTCCACCGCCAGGAGGCGCAGCGTATTCTATACATAAACACCAACGGTCAGGAAATATCAAGACCTTTAAAAGAAGTTGTAACATGATAGGGTCTACTGCAAAATCACCTAGTTCCATTTTTAACCACCAGGGTGCGCACTATATTGTATACGAACATCCCCAATCAACATGAAATTTCAAGACCTCTATCAACAATCGCTTTGAATTTCCAAGACCTTTCAAATAAAGTGTCACATGGTGGTGTCAACTGCAAAATCCTTTAGTTGCACTTTCCACCACCAGGGGGCACAGTGTGTTCTGTACGAAGATCACCAACCGTCAGGAAATACCAAGACTTTTAAAATAAGGTGCAACATGATATGGTCTACAGCAAAATCACTTAGTTCCATTTTTCACCACCAGGGGTCGCACTATGCTGTATACAAACATCCCTAATCGACATGAAATTTCAAGACCTTTAAAATGAGGTGTTACATGTGTGGGTCTAGAACGGATTTCCCTCTCAAACTAATTTCCCCCTTTCCCCTCCCCTCCAAATCTACTACCCCTTTTTCCCCCCTTTAAAATCGAAAATTCCAAATTCGCAGATATTGATTTTTTAGTATTCGACTCTAGTCCCCATATGTACAATTTCTTCACCGTGAAGTAATTTGAAGTTTAGTTAAGCTCGTAAACGTGTTTTTAACCCAAACGGGTGTTTCCCCCTGGGGGGGGGAAACCGTTCGACTTTTTTTTATTTTTCTCTTCTCATAGCACATCTACAGACCAAGAACTTTTTTTAGACACCTCAACCAAATTTTTACTCCAAGTAGTTCTCTCAATATAGTGGAGACAGACAAAAACATGTTTCAAATTAATATATAGATTACTATGCAGATAATATAAACATGCATTGCTGAAACAGTATACATTTTTCAATTTAAAATTAAAATTACATGGTAATAAAAAATTCCCCAGTTGAGCTTTGCTTTATATGAAAATAATTTTGTTTTTAATGTCCGAAAATATATAACCTGAATTCAAAATTAGGCATCTCGAATCTGCTGGAAATGTATGCAGTAAAATATAGAGATGAGCCGGATATGAATTTTACCAGATTCGCCATTTCGGATTGCCCTTAGTATAGAGCCTGATATCTGGTGGTTTCGATTCAGGTATCCTACGGTGTTTTGGTAATTAAAAAATCATTCGAATACGGGATATTTTCTGGATATCCGGTTTATCCCTAGTAAAATCATCATGAAAGAAATTGATTTTGCCAGTGATAGGTGTAGGCATTCCAGCATTTTAATTTATTTCGGAGTACTGATAGAACCCGTCGATTTTTTACACCATTTTCTTTGTAGGGAAATTTTCTGCAATATGTTATTACGATAAAACAAGAAGAAGAATACCCTTCAAGAAAAGTAGTGTGGAAAAAGGACGGGTGCAATCAATGCTGCGGAATAAATTGAAATCTTGGCATGTCTGTGTAGTAGTATTTAAGTTATAATATGAGACCTAAATAAGAATGTTTCTTGTAACTCCAGCTTAAGATCAGCAAATTTACAGATACTAGCGAGCTTCGCCCGCTAGACGGTCAGTGTTTTTGAACGAATCACTATAATTAATGAGTCACTAACAAAAACTTATTCTTAAGAAAAGAAATTAAAAAAAAAATCATTTCTGATCGAGTAAAAAGTCGCGCAGGGTCCCCACTGCCTTCGGCAGCAAAGTTCCGTGCGCGCTGAGCGCGCGTTTCCTTCCCTGACTCTTCGTGCCCCATAAAAAAAATCATTTCTGATCGGGTAAAAGCTCACACTGGGTCCCCACTGCCTTCAGCAGTGCAGAACGATGCGAGCTGCATGCGCACGTGTGAAGATATACGTGCGCTGCGCGCACATATTGCTTCTCAACTCGAACTTTTATTCTTAAGAAAAGAAAATTAAAAATTCATTTCTCATCGGGTAAAAAGTCGGACCGGGCCCCCGCTGCATTCGGCAGCGTAGTCCCGTGCGCGCTGCGTGCGCCTTTTTCTTCCCCACCCTTCCAGCCCCTCCTAATTAACCTACATATACCAATTTTGAAAGGTCTAACTCAATTAGCTGAGATGCAAAAGAAAACCTAATCAGGAGACCTTAAAACGTGCAAATAAGGTGAAATCTTGAATTCCACTTTCGATAATATAAAATAAATTTAAAATATCTTTCGAATGATGTATTAAAAATAATTTAATCATAATTAGAATTTGAAATACGCGTATTAGAATAAAATTTATTTTGGAATTAAAATGTAAATTTTTTGTTTATTCTCCGAAATCGATGAAATTTGAACTCCAACTTTATCTTGTGATGAAAACTCTGTATAGTAAGTTTTGTGTGCGACAAAGGAAAACTGAAGACTTTTGAAATTTGCAATTTTTTATCACAGTCAAAAAACACGTGACCTGAATCAGGAATCTATAGAAGGAAGTAAAAACTCTTTCGTCCTGCTTTCGAGATATCGGGAGTTGCCATGGTAACCAAAAAACGGCAAAGGAATGCTTGCATCGAGAATTTCATTCAAGTCTATGGCATAAAGCGTAAAATTAAAAAAATTATAACTGATTCAGTTTTTGAAATAGTGTCTCAATCTTTTGAGATGTGATTCCTCTAATCCGGGTCTCTATAAAGAAAAAAAAAAAAAAAAAAAAGAGAGAGAGAGAGAGAAATGATTTATCTCTAAAGATTTTGAGCTCTAAAATGTTTTCTGAAAAATATCGATTTTTCGTAAAATCTAAAAATATGGATCGCTAATCCGTATTTTGTTAAAATGTTTATATGGTTCGAAAGAGAATTAAATGACCTTTCCAAATATGCCGGTTGTTAAGAAATGGGTCTGTTACTCTTTCGTACAGGGCGTTTCAAAAAAGACTATCGAGAAAAAGAGATATTTTGGACCCTTTTAAAAACTTTTTTTAAAAATATAAAAATTCCTTAAAAAAAAAATGTACCGGAAGAATCGGTAATAAATGCTCTTTCTCGTGGTACAGGTGTATTTTCAATATCTCCAACAGTTGAGCAGCGATGGCTTTACAAAAACAGGTGAAATTTTCTCTCTCTACTTTTTCTTTTGAGGAACGCGGTTCAGGCGGAAAATTACGGTCGCCTGGCTTTTTGAATAGTTTTTGGGTTAGACATACTTGGACGTTTTAATTAATATCTCTGCTAATAGAGTTGCATCGCTTAGCGAATTATGGCGATGTCGATATGAAGAAATTCCACGTCTTCTGGTACCGTTTCGAGCCGCTGCGACCATCAGCGCAGGAACTTTAGCTGCCATAAGGCATTTCTCACAGACACACACACACACAGATTTTAATAATATAAGGAGACTAGCGAGCTTCGCCCGCTAGCGGGTCAGTATTTTTAAATGAATCACTATAATTAATGAATCACTAACAGTAACTTTTATTCTTAAGAAAAAAAGTTAAAAAAAAAAGTCATTTCTAATCGGGTAAAAAGTCGCACCGGGTGTCCCCACTGCCTTCGGCAACTCAGTCCCGTGCGCGCTTCGCGCGCGTATTCCTTCCTTCACCCTTCGTGCCTCCTAAAAAAATCATTTCTGATCTGGTAAAAATACACACCGTGTCCCCACTGCCTTCGGTAGCGCAGACCCATGCGCCCTGCGCGCACATATTCCTTCTCAAATCAAATTTTTATTCTTAAGAAAAGAAAATCAAAAAAATCATTTCTCATCGGGTAAAAACTCGGACCGGGTCCCCACTGCCTTCGGCAGCGCAGTGACGTGCACATTGCAAGCGCACAGGTTAGGGGATAAGCGCGGAGCGCGCCTATTTCTTCTCCACCCTTCCAGTCCCTCCTAATTAACCTACATATACCAATTTTGAACGGTCTAACTCAATTAGCTGAGATTGAAAAGAAAATCTTATCAGGACACCTCAAAACGTGTAAATCAGGTGAAATCTTTCGATAATATAAAAGAACTTTAAAACATATTTCGAATGATGTATTAAAAATAATTTAATCACAATTATAATTTGAAATATTGAAATTTTAAAATTTTACAGTGCCATCTGGCGGTAGAAATGTCTGTAATCCACTGTTCCATTCCAAATCAACAAAGCTTTCAAATTATGTATTACTTATGAAATTATTTTAATTAGTAGCTGAGATACAAAAGAAAACCTAATCAGAACACCTCAAAACGTGTAAATCAGGTGAAATCTCGAATTCCACCTTCGATAATATAAAAGTACTTTAAAATATCTTTCGAATGATGTATTAAAAATAATTTAATGATAATTAGAATCTTAAATATTGAAATATTACAGTGGTAGAAATTTCTGTAATCTACTCTTCGATTCCAAATCAACAAAGCTTTTAAATGATATATTACTTATGAAATTATTTTAATTAGTAGCTCAGATACAAAAGAAAATCGATTCAGGACACCCCAAAACGTGTAAATCGGTTGAAATCTCGAATCCCATTTTCGATAATATAAAAGTATTCTTTCGAATGATGTCTTAAAAATAATTTAATCGTAATTAGAATTTGAAATATGCGTATTAAAATAAAATTTAATTTGCAATTAAAATGTAAATTTTTTCCAAAATCGATGAAATTTGAGCTGCAACTATCCCTTGTGATATTAACGGTGCATAGTAAGTTTGAAAGAATTTTGAATAAAATTGAAGCATTTTGAAATTTGCAATTTTTTTCCCCAGTACAAAAACCACGTGATCTCAATCGGTAAATGATTTTTTTCTTTCGCCAGATATCGTTTTCTCTGTGAATGGGAGTTGCCATGGTAACCCACCACATGAAGTCGAATGGATCAAGAACGCGGTATTCAATGGTTTTATGCCTAAAATTAAAAAAATTATAACTATTCAGTTTTTGAAAAAATATTTCAATGTTTTGAGAAATGAATTGTCTAACCGAGGTCTATGTACAAAAAAAAAAAAAAAAAAAAAAAAAAAAGAAAAGAAAAGAAAAGAAAAGACAGAAATGATTTATCACTAAAAGGTTTTGAGTTATAAAATGTTTTGTGAAAAAATCGTTGTTTCGTAAAATCTAAAAATATGGATCGCTAATTCGTATTTTGTTAAAATGTTTATATGGTTCGAAAGAGGATTAAGTGAGCTTTCAAAATATGCCGGTTGTTAAGAAATGGAACAGTTACTCGGTCGTACAGGGCGAATCAAGAAAGACGATCGAGAAAAAGAGAAATTTTGGACCCTTTTTAAAACTTTTTTTAAAAATAAAGACAATCCGCATTATTTTTTTTAATTCAACCGTAAGAATCGGTAGTAAATGCCCTTTCTCGTGGTACAGGTGTATTTTCAATATCTCGACCCATTCACCTGGGATCGCTCTACAAAAACTCGCGAAATTTTCTCTCTCTTCTTTTTCTTTTGAGAAAACCGCCAGTTTCTTCTTGGAGAGTGAAAAATACGATCCGCTGGCTTTTTAATTAGACATAGCTTTACGTTTTAATTAATATCTCCACTAATTAGGGTTGCATCGCTTAGCGAATTATTGCGATGTCGAGATGAAGAAATTCCACGTCTTCTGACCGGTTTCGAGCCTCTGCGACCATTAGCGCAGGAGCTTTAGTTGCCATAAGCTATTTCTCACAGACAGACAATGCACACACAAACACACACACACACACACACACACACACATACACAGATGCACACAGATTTTAATATAAGGAGACTAGCGAGCTTCGCCCGCTAGCGAGTCAGTATTTTTAAATGAATCACTATAATAAATGAATTCTCAAAATTGCATCTTATCACTCATTAAGATTACTCTTAAGAAAAGAAAAAAAATCGATTGTGATCGTGTATAAACTCACACCAGGTTCCCACTGCCTCCGGCAGCGTAGACCCGCGCGCTGCGCGCGCGTATTCCTTCACCCTCCTTATGATTTCTCAAAATTCCATATTATTACTCGTAAACTTTCATTCTTAAGAAAAGGAATTAAAAAAAAATAATTTAGCATCGGGTAAAATCTCACATCGGGTCCCCACTGCCTTCGGCAGCGTAGACCCGTGCGCTGCGCGCGCATATTCCTTCACCATCCTTATGATTTCTCAAAATTCCATGTTATTACTTGTGAAATTTCATTCTTATGAAGAGGAATTTAAAAAAAAACATTTAGCATCGGGTAAAAACTCCCACCGGGTCCCCACTGCCTTCGGCAGCGCAGACCCATGCGCGCTGCGCCCGCACGTGTGAAGATATACGTGCGCTGCGCGCACATATTCCTTCTCAAGTCAAACTTTTATTCTTAAGAAAAGAAAATTTAAAAAAATCATTTCTCATCGGGTAAAAAGCCGAACCGGGTCCCCACTTCCTTTGGCAGCGCATTTCCGTGCGCGCTGCGCGCGAACAGGTTAGAGGATACGCGCGCCTATTCCTTCCCCCACCCTTCCAGCCCTTCCTAATTAACCTACATATACCAATTTTGAACGGTCTAACTCAATTAGCTGAGATGCAAAAGAAAACCTAATCAGGGGACCTCAATACGTGTAAATCGGGTGAAACTTTCGAATGATGTATTAAAATTAATTTAATCATAATTAGAATTTGAAATATTAAAATATTACAGCGCCATCTGGCGGTAGAAATTTCTGTAATCTACTGTTCGATTCCAAATCAACAAAGCTTTCAAATGATGTATTACTTATGGAATTATTTTAATTAGTAGCTGAAATACAGAAAAACAAACGATTCAGGAGACCTCAAAACGTGTAAATCAGGTGAAATCTCTAATCCCACTTTCGATAATATAAAAGTATTTTAAAATATCTTTCGAATGATGTATTAAAAACAATTTAATCATAATTAGAATATGAAATATTGAAACGTTAAAATATTACAGCGCCATCTGGCGGTAGAAATTTTTGTAATCTACTATTCGATTCCAAATCAACAAAGCTTTCAAATGATGTATTTCTTATGAAATTATTTTATTTGGTAGCTGAGATACAAAAGAAAACCGATTCAGGAAACCTCAAAACGTGTAAATCGGATGAAATCTCGAATCCCATTTTCGATAATATAAAAGTACTTCAAAATGTCTTTCGAATGATGTATTAAAAATTATCTAATCGTAATTAAAATTTGAAATACGAGTATTAAAATAAAATGTTATTTGCAGTTAAAATGTAAATTTTTTGTTTATTCTCCGAAATCGATGAAATTCGAACTGCAACTTTGTTTTGTGATGAAAACTCTGTATAGTAAGTTTCTTGTGCGACAAAGGAAAATTGAAGAATATTGAAATTTGTAATTTTTAATCGCAGTCAAAAAACACGTGACCTGAACTATTCTGTGGCAGGATTTTAAAACTCTTTCCCCACGCTTTCGAGATATCGGGAGTTGCCATGGTAATACCAAACGTGGAATGCTTTATATTTTGCTCATCTCCCTGTAACAGTCATAACGGATCATGCTGCTTTAGCTCGATTAACTACTGGAAAAAATCTTTTACCTCGTATGATACGATGGGCTTTAAAACTACTTAATTTTAATATTCTAATCGAGCTGGCTCTGAAAATATTTTGGCGGATGTTCTTTCAAGAACAACTTCTTGTAATTCTCCTTTAGAACAGTCAAATGAAGTTAACTCTCCGACCCTTGGGCAAACTTTACATGATAAAGAAAATAATGCTCAATTGAATCTTGCTTCTAAATATTTTTCTAATGATGTATCTCAGTTATCTATTTCTTTAAATGAAAATGAAATGTTAAAAGGTTTTTCCCCTAGTTCACATTCTCATAACTGTGTTTCTGAAAATTTGGTAGCTAGTTTAGTAGAAAATGTTGTAAGTGAAAGTGATAGATTAAAGTATTTTACACAATCCACTAACTACGGATCGGAGAATATAGGTTCGGCAGCTGATTCACGAACCATTCCTAAAAGCTTTGCTTTCGAACATTCAAATCAAGTTACCTCTCTTCAAAGACCGTTAAATGTCAATGCTAATGAAAATATTGCTTTGGCGCTCATGCCAGCGTCGGTTTTAAACTCAAAAAAGCAATTAATCAAGGAGCAAAGAAATGATCCTGAATTCAGGCTAATATATAAATATCTAGAAAATTCAGATTGAATTTCAATAGTAAATCAACTATTGCTGTATCAGCTCTTGCTGTAAACTGGTCCCAATCTTTTTGATTAATTGATGGCTTGCTTTTTTATCCAAAATTATTATCTTCTAATGGCAAATTACAAGTTGTAATTCCGCAATCTCTTAGACGAGCTATTCTTTCTGAGTTTCACGACTCATCAACTTCGGGACATCTTGGTATTAGGAAACGTATAAAAACTCAGGGATGTCTGCCACTTCCCTAAAATGCGGTAAAGCGGAAGTCTGTTTCTAACTATGTTTCGAGTTGTCGCTTGTGCCAACAATATAACTATAAAAACATAAAACCGGCCTGTAATTTAATTCCTATTAAAGTCGAGTTTCCAAATCAAATTCTCGGACTCGAATTAATCGGTCCTTACCCCCTCTCTAAACCTAACAGATTTCGTTATATGCTAGTAATGGTTGATTATTTCAGTAAATGGGTAGAATTTGTGCCTTTACGCAAAGCTTCGGCACAAGCAATGGACACTGCATTCTTTAATAACTATATCTCTCGTTATCTCTCCCCTTCAAATAGTAACGAACCATGGTCCTCAATTTATAAGTAACATGTTTAAGGCACTTTGCGATAGACTCGAAATTAAACATGTCTTTACGGTACCTTATCGGCCATAAGCCAATCAGGCTGAGCGTGTTAATAGAACATTAATCCAAATGATTGCGACATACATTGGTCAAAATCATGATAATTGGAATCAGTTTCTGTACCATTTCGGCTATGCCATACGTTCTACAGTTAGTGATGCAACTGGTAAAACTCCAGCTGAACTATTCTTGGGGAGAAAAATTTTAACTCAGTTTCAGAAACTTATTTTAGTAAAGCAAAATGCATCACAGTTTATTACTCAAAATATGTGATCACTGCGAACGGAGGTTCACAAAAATTTGCAAAAAAGCTTAAAAACATCAAGCAAAGTATTATAATCTGCGGCGCAGAATTTTAGAAGTTAAAGTTGGTGACAAAATACTCCTCGAATCTCACTTTCTCAGCTCTAAACAGGATAAAAGAGTGGGAAAATTCGGACCAAAATTCATCGATCCTTTTATAGTTTTAAAAGTTGAGAACAATAATCTGCTGATTGACCTAAACGGCACACCTACGACTATGAACATTGATCAAATAAGAATTTTCAAAGAGCGAACTCAAACTTTTGATAGCTACAGTACACCGGGTTCGAATCCAACTAAAAAAAATTCTCTTTCATCGCCCAACCCTAGCTACGAGCATAGAGGCCATGATTCCTTCGAGGGCGATAATGTACCAAGTCCAACACCACCACCCGCACAATCTGTGCAGGACGCTATATCCGATCACTCAAATGCTACCAGACCCGTCGCAGAAAAGCGTGCCCACGCTGCTTCCACAAACTTTGCTCAGCATAAACACCAAAAGCAAACCGGTCTCAAACGCGACCGTTCTTTTACTAATCGTTCTTTTGTTTCACCGCAGCGCAGCTTAAAAGGAAGAAAGCTTGGAACTCCTTCCTGAAGCCACCATGTTCCTGGTCATCACGGACCTCTAGCAGAATTCCACCGCAGAAAGCCCTAGCCGCCCCCGACTCTGCGCACACAAACGATTTCCAAGGCATCGTTTCAATACTAGGCTGCAAGCCGTCAAAGACAAGAGGAGTCACTACCCTACCAGGCCCCTGCAGAAAAAGCATTTGTTCATGCATTTTGGGGTAAACCAAAGCCTAGTACAGCCAGCCTTGAGCCTTGTGGACTAGCCGACGAGTTCAACAGTCAGCACTAACTTCGATGCTTAACTTCACCTGATACTACCAGCTCAGCCTAGAGAGCCTACAAGAAGAGAGGCGACAATAGCGAGTAAACTTCTCATTGGCTTAGAATTTTTTTTTGACAAAAATCCTCCTTTAAAAGTGTTTTTGATGGCTTTAAAGCACTGTGCTCGAAACTATAGCTAAAATAAAGGATTATTACCAAAAAACAATGATATCTGTAAATCTTTTGCTGATGATATTCAACTGAGAAGTGTTCCAATTTTTCTACCAAAACCAGTTTGGTAGGAAAAATGTCTGCTACGAGCATGCGCCGTAGCATAATTTCATCATTTGTCGTCTCTCTCCTTGGAGGCTCTCTAGCTCAGCCATAAATCAGGTGATCCCGTTCTCTTAATTTTTTTTAAAGTGCATTTCTTATAGCCGAACTGAACCAAAATGATTGACATGTAAACCCTTTTGGATTTTTTTCGATCTTTTTATGGAAGCGTGGACTTTCCTCTCAAGACAAAAATTCAAAATTTCACATGAACTTTCGGTTCAAACGAACTCTAAAATTCATGTTAAACCATGGTATGTCACACATTTTTGTATCGTTCTCTTGTGTATTTTATGTATGTATGCTAAAATCTATTATTTTCAGCCATCAACTGCCGAGCAGGTGAATATGAACGTTTTATTTGGCCCTTTGTATAAATATCCCCTCTTTTTGCTTATATCAACTATACTTTGTATTTTTACAAAAAACTTTTATGTATAAACTGCACAATTGCATTTCTCAAACTTTTGGGGTTCAACTAAAAGTTTATCCATATGTACTATTAGAGTGGGGATTTTTTTTTTTTTTTTTTTTTTTTTGCTAAATGCATTTAAGCGTGCTTAACATTTAAGAATAAAATGACTAACAACTTAGTTTTTTTTCCTCAATGTTATAGCCAAGGAAGGAAATCTTGCTATTCATATACAGTCGGTAACAAAAGAAAGTCGGTAACAAGAATTTATTTAAAAAAACTGTATTAAGTGTACTTTTTTTTATATAGGAATTTTTGCTAGTGTTCGGAGACTTTTGTTACTGACAGTATATAGACCATGTATCTTATTAATAGAAACGAAAATGTCTCATTTTCTTCTAGAAGCGACTTGTACCTTCCTTTTTGACTTTATATACTGTAAAAGTTTTTTCACATTTAAGAAACACTCTGGTGGACTATGCTTTTCAACTGATGTCTAAATTCTTTTAAACTGATGTCTAAAGTTCTTTTTACTGGATGTGGACAGTCTACATATTCCTATGGCTGTTATTCACCAATAACTTCAACTCCTAGTCGAACATGAAAATTTGAAAAGTGTATAAAGGCGGGTCGCAAATTTTCAGCAAATTTTGCCGTGTTGTTTCTGCCATCTAGCGGTATAGTTATTTTCAGATTTGTTTTGGTGAAAATAACCAATCAAGGATTATATGAAATCTTCGACGGCAGAAACAGTATGCCAAATTTTGCTGGAATGCTGTACCCTGCCTTTAGACGCTTTTCAAGTTTTTGCTTTGAACCGGGAGTTAAAGTTAATGGTGAATACGGTCATATGTCCTTTATGTTTTATCCGAAATAATATCTCATGATGGTCAACGGAATGGAGTTACCATCCCCTCTGCTGAGGATAAAATTGAGATACCCATGTCTCCAGACCACCCTTAGGAGTGAGTCCCAGACCGTCGCCAATTCCCCATAATAGCATTAGTGCGACGTAAAACCCGCTCAATATCAACCACATACGTATATTTATTTGTAAATATACAATGAAATATATATCCTTAAGGTGTGTGTCGCAGAGTCTCCAATAGCTCACATCGTAGTTCTAGCGCAACATTAATCGCCCCTATCCAAACCAACCCATGCGTATTTAGCATTTATTTTGTTCACCGAAACTGTCACTCTCTTCGTAGACACTACAGAGTGGAAATTTCCAACACGATACAAAAAGCGCCATGTTGGCGATTTTTTAGAAGCAGGCACACTCACTGACCTGGAGAACAACTGGAGGAAATGCTAGACCTAAAGCTCATATATATACGAGCTGGCGCATCAGACATTTTGTTGCCTTAGGGTTGCCACATGTACCCAGCATTTCCGTAGATAAACAAACGGCAGCCATTATTTCTATCGTCTTGTATTACTTTGTAGTTACTTTTTTAATCATATTTCTTAATTTTAGTTCGGTAAATTATCATATGGGAGATTGTTTAGTGAAAAATTTCTATAACCACTCAAGAAAAGAACATAAAATGTTCAGATTTCCATAAGATAATTTAAAAAGAATAAAGTAATATAACTTTTATTTACTTACATTTTTCTCTGTGTTTTTCACATGTTCAAATGTAAAAATACAAAGAATGTGCTATTTTAATCATAAATTTTAATCATAACTTAATTAAAGAAGACCTTTTATTACTATGCGTTTGAGTTTTGGCGACATTTTCTGGGGTCGCCAGAGTTGTTTCATTTCCGTGTCGCAATTACATTTATTTTCAGGTTCGTTTTTTTAAATGAACAGTATATGCTAGAAATAACAGAAAAAGCAGGTAAATAAATAAAGATTTTCCACTTTTAAATAATAAGTACATCTTCTTTTTTTCAAAAAGTTATGATTTGTATTTGAAACAAGCAGTAATAGTCCTAACAACACATCTATCCCCAGTACACCCACAAAATTATCCTTAGGATGAAAAAACATGCCAAGAATGTACTGTTTATAAATGTGTTGTTAGGAATATTACTTGTTGCTTATTGCTCTTGACTGTCTTGGCCAATCGTAGCTTCAGATCAAAATTTCTTAAAATCGCTAGTTAATCGATAATGACGCCAAGCGGGAATGCTACTCTCATCCGAGGCAACAAAATGGCGGCGATGCGCCGGCCTATATATTTTATTTAAGGGGCTCTAGATAGACCGGTTTTCGCGTGCCAGTTTTTCAAGATGTGTCTGCTATGGTTTGCCGTACAAAATCAAACCTTGTACGGAAGAAAGCATTTGATACTTTTATATTTCAATGTAAAATTGTGTAAAGATTGTCTGTTCGTACAACCATATGCAGAACATGATATTGCAATTTTTAATTTTAATTCTTTAAAGAGTATAATAGTAATGGACGACCTGACAAATGTTGCCTGCCGTACAAGGTTTGACTTTGTACGGCAAACGATAGGAGACGAATTCTTGAAAAACCGGCACGCACGAATACTGTGTAAAAGTATTGGAACCATTCACTCCAGTTGTTCTTCAGCTCAGTGAACATACTATTCAACTAAATTCTCTGTCACCCCACGCGAGTGCTACCGGGTTAAACTTGCTAGCCACTTCTTCTGCAGACTCGAATTTCAAGTCCCACATCCCGGTTACCGGCATTAAACCTTACTAAAGACTTTTCTCCATTTACGTATGCTAAAAGAAGGTTTTTTTGTGTTACATGAACATTTTAAACTTTTTTTTTTCTTTTTGAACTTTGAACGTTGCATTTGTGAAAGCGACTCGCTATGTCAAGTACATTTTAAATCATAAAATTGCCTTCCTGGCTTAACAGGAAGCCGTCTGTAAACTTTCCCTTTTGTAACAATGACCCCGAACTCAATCAATTTTTTGCCAGGATTTTCTGTCCTAAATGTACTCCACTATTAGTGCTAGAGGCCTATTTCAGTCGGTACAGTTGTCGAATTTTTATACGTCACTCTTAATTAGTGCTAGAGGCCTATTTCAGTCGGTTTATTGAATGGGGATTTATTGAATGAGGTCCCCCCAAGGCCCAACTTTGACATGAGTCCCCCCAGGCCCAACTTTGACATGAGTCCCCCCCCCCCAAGGTACCCCTATTTCAGTCGGTACAGCGTTGTCGAATTTTTATAATACACTCTTAATTAGTGCTAAGGGCCTATTTCAGTCGGTTTATTGAATGGGGATTTATTGAATGAAGTCCCCCCAAGGCACAACTTTGACATGAGTCCCCCCCAGGCCCAACTTTGACATGAGTCCCCCCCAAGGTACCCCTATTTCAGTCGGTACAGCGTTGTCGAATTTTTATAATACACTCTTAATTAGTGCTAAGGGCCTATTTCAGTCGGTTTATTGAATGAAGTCCCCCCAAGGCACAACTTTGACATGAGTCCCCCCCAAGGTACCCCTATTTCAGTCGGTACAGCGTTGTCGAATTTTTATAATACACTCTTAATTAGTGCTAAGGGCCTATTTCAGTCGGTTTATTGAATGGGGATTTATTGAATGAAGTCCCCCCAAGGCACAACTTTGACATGAGTCCCCCCCAGGCCCAACTTTGACATGAGTCCCCCCCAAGGTACCCCTATTTCAGTCGGTACAGCGTTGTCGAATTTTTATAATACACTCTTAATTAGTGCTAAGACTGCTAAGGGCCTATTTCAGTCGGTTTATTGAATGGGGATTTATTGAATGAAGTCCCCCCAAGGCACAACTTTGACATGAGTCCCCCCCAGGTACAACTTTGACATGAGTCCCCCCCCCAAGGTACCCCTATTTCAGTCGGTACAGCGTTGTCGAATTTTTATAATACACTCTTAATTAGTGCTAAGGGCCTATTTCAGTCGGTTTATTGAATGGGGATTTATTGAATGAAGTCCCCCCAAGGCACAACTTTGACATGAGTCCCCCCCCCCAAGGTACCCCTATTTCAATCGGTACAGCGTTATCGAATTTTTATAGGTCACTCTTAATAGTGTTAAGGGCCTATTTCAGTCGGTTTATTGAATGGGGATTTATTGAATGAAGTCCCCCCAAGGCACAAGTTTGACATGAGTACCCCCCCAGGCCCACCTTTGACATGAGTCCCCCCCAAGGTACCCCTATTTCAGTCGGTACAGCGTTGTCGAATTTTTATACGTCACTCTTAATAGTGCTAAGGGCCTATTTCAGTCGGTTTATTGAATGGGGATTTATTCAATGAAGTCCCCCCAAGGCCCAACTTTGACATGAGTCCCCCCCAGGCCCAACTTTGACATGAGTCCCCCCCAAGGCACAACTTTGACATGCGTCCCCCCAAGGCCCAACTTTGACATGAGTCCCCCCCAGGCCCAACTTTGACATGAGTCCCCCTAAGGCCCAACTTTGACATGAGTCCCCCCAAGGTACAACTTTGACATGAGTCCCCCCCCAAGGCACACCTTTGACATGAGTCCCCCCCAAGATTCACCTCCCCCTCATTGGGAAAAAGAGAAAAACGTTGTTTTGCGGCTATAAGATAGTTTGGACTTCCAACGTTATTTGTTACAGTATCTGCAGCTGAAACACATTGGTTTGATTTAATGAAAACTTTATCATGGAATTTAGATCGTCACGAATTAACTAAAGAAGAATTTGTCGATATTAACAAGTTTAGCAGTAGGCCTCTGGCACTAAATTAAAATCTGTCAATGTCAGATTTTCATGTTTTAAATAATGAAATAATGTCGTGTCTGTATATTTTATTTAAAATTAAAATTCTTTTTCCTTTTATGCGGAGTCGGACAGTTTTTCTCTCAGGGACATAACTAAACTATACATTTTTTTCTACTTTAGATTACTCACCCTAGTCTCTTAAGTAGCAGTTTTTCTGCTCTTTAAGTTAAATTTTCTTTCCCTCCCATTTCTAAAATATACTTCTTAGAACAAAAAGAAAGAAGTATCAAAATTGTTGGTGAACAGTGTCTCAAGACAAGCTTGTGTTAGATTAAAGTGGTTGTTGGAAAATGTATTAAGCTTCAAAACGTCCTCAGTTAAAACCCGTTGGAGCTTTTTCCGATGAAGTTTTCATCTTGTGGGGGAGACTGTTAGGAAATGAGGTTGAATCAATTTCAGGTCGCCGCAGGTAAATGGTAGTAAAGTGATCGTAGCGTAGCTCCGAAGTTTGAGAATTTAGAGTCTGACACCAGCATCCCGGTGACGCAATAGGTCGAAGTAAAGTAAGGATGAACGCCAATGGTCGGCGACGCAATAGAGGAAGTTAGAAGGATTTTAGGCCAACAAGGAGCCACTAAAGTGGAAGTAATTTGCGTAGTGTAAGTGAATACGGAGGGTTATTAGAGTTTTGAGAAGTGAAGCGTGGAGGTTCTTGACTTCGATGTGGATAAATATCGTAGTGGAGTACAGGGCCCGACTTAGACTACCTGGAGCCCCGGGGCAAACCTATTCTGGGGGGCCCCCTTGCAGTGGCATAAGAGCTCTTTAGGTTGCAGAATTTCTGCATATGCCTGTAGGGGGGCCCCTTCCAGAAGGTGGCCCAGGGCTTTTGCCCCGTATGCCCTGCCGTTAGTCAGGGCCTGGTGGAGTAGGATACGGGGAGTCGTTGTTAGCGGTGAATAAAGTCACAGCTAGTATGCTATTGAAGTAAGCAATAAAGTATTGTAGTGTCGGCGAGTAAGGGGTACAGCACTTCTGTTTGCAAAGCCGTCTGCAGCCGTTTGCAAGCGTTCCAAATGTATAACTACAGTCGGCAGCAAAAGTATCCGAGCACTAGCAAAAGTTCCTATGTGAAAAAAGCACACTTAACACTGTTTTGTTAAATAAATCCTTGTCGAATCGTGTTCTTAGACTGACTAAGAACAGGATTCGACTAGGAATTATTTAACAAAACTGCATTCATTGTACTTTTTTTATATAGGAATTTTTGCTAGTGCTCGGATACTTTTGCTGCCGACTGTATTTGCAAAAAAACTTGCAGAATTTACGTCATCGAAGTTGCAAGCGTTGCGCTTGTATGTAACCCTTAGTTATTTCGGCAGTGTATTATTGAAGTTTATAGAGATGAAGGATAAGGAAAACCTGTCTTCATTCTACGAGTTGGCGTAATCTGGTTGATCTTCGGAGAACAGTGTTATCCGACTTCAATTATTTCCTCCAAGGGTGAGATAAAAGTTTCATATCTTTTTAAGTAAATTTATCTACATTGTTTTTGATTGATTTCTGGGTAAAAAGTCATTCCCTCCTATACTTTAAAGTTTAAATAAAAGGTTTATTTATATTTTACATTTGAGTCTTGGGCTGAACAATTATTCAATTATTTAAGTTAGTTAAATGATCGGGTTGGTTGGTTGGTTCGGTTTTACGTCGCACTAGTGCTGCGCAGATGGGCAATTGGCGACGGTCTGGGATTCACCCCTATAGGTGGTCCGGAGACATGCCATCGCAATTTTGATCCTCAACGGAAGGGAGTTAAATGATCGGGTCTCAAGCAGATCAAGACCGGGCTGAAACCCCACAACATGTTGATTTTGATTGAAATCAGTAATTTGTTTAAAAATGTATTAATTTATTATCTTTTAGAATTATAAAATTTTATTCTATCAATTATTTATTTCGACAAAAGTATACTGTAAAAAAAAAAAAAAAAAAAAAAAAAAGTCTACTATTTTAATAAATTAATTTGCTCATAAAATGCTATTTATATGTTTACCTGTATAAAATTGACAATTATTTAACTTTTTTTTTTTTTTTGCGTATGATATAGCATGAAAATGGAAAATTTTACAGAGACTATAACAACACTGCGCTGCATAAGAAAAAAAAAATCGACACCGGATACTATTTTTGCTGATTCTTATGTAAAATGACCTCTTGAATCCGAATATGACACCCATTTTACTCAATCACCCACCAATTTCTCGGGACGCCACCCAAACCGCCAATTTTTTTCACTGTTCGGTAATTTTATGGCCATGAATTTGATTTGGAGAATGGAAAAGAATTATTTTAATATTTAAAAACAAAAAATATAATGTATAAATAATAATAATAATAATAATCGGTTAATAAAATATAATAAATGTAATTCATAATTTAAGTGGTCAATCCCCCCCCCCCTCTAAATTTCCCCCTTGCTGCAAAAATTCATGCTTAAGAATTTTCCAACTCTGTAGTCCCTCAGAAGATATTTAACAGTTAAAATAATAATCCTTTCCTCCCTTACAAATCAAATTTATAGCCATAAAATCAAAGAAAAGTGATAAAAGTAGGGGATCGTCCCTAAAAAACGGTGGGTGATAAGGCAAAATGGGCGTCATATTTGAATTCAGGAGGTCATTTTACATAAGAATTTGCAAAAATGGTGTTGGAGCCGATTTTCAATCAGAGCAGTGTAATTAAAATATATCATTTCCATACCTAAAAGTTAATTCATGTATTTTATTTATTTATTTATATAAAAATTTATTAGTTGGAAGGAGACATGGATATACCTTTTTTTTTTTTAAATTTATTTTTTTAATAAAGGCAGCACCCCCCCCCCCCACCTCCTCCCCCTCTTTTTTTTACTTTTATAAAAATAATAATAATACAATCAATCAATAAAAAATTGAAATTTATTTAAACAATTTGTAAGAGCTCAAACACTTAAACTAAGTATTAACCCCTTAACTACCCTGTGCTAATATATACGTTTTTCCAACGTACAGTCGGTAACAAAAGTGTCCGAACACTAGCAAAAATTCCTATGTAAAAAAAGTACACTTCATACGGTTTTGTTAAATAAATCCTTGTCGAATCCTGTTCTTAGTCAGTGTAAGAACATGATTCCACAAGGATTTATTTAACAAAACCGTATGAAAACGAATCACGTAAATTTTCGTCAGCAGGTAAGGGGTTAAAAATAGAGCCCCTAAATAAAATATTAGGCCGGCGCATCACCGCCATTTTTTTGCCTCCGAAGAGGACAGCATCCCCGCTTGGCGTCCTTATCGCTTCCCTAATGATTTTAAGAAATCTTAATCTGATGCTAATCCGGTCAAGTTAAGAGCAATAAGCAACAATAATATTCCTAAAAACACATTTCTTTCATAGTACATTCTCAGGATGTCATTTTATTCTGAGGATATCCTATGGATGTACGATGTGTTGTTAGGGTGGTTTCTGTTTCTTTTACAAAATGTCGCCAAAACTCAAATACACAGTAATAGAAGGTCTGTGAACACTTTATAATCACTTCTTGAAAGATTATAGCAGTTTATCGCTAAACAAACTTCCATATCATAGTTTACTTAGCTGAAATTATGAAATATAATAAAATAAGTTACTCTAAAGTAACGTAAGACGATAAAAAAAAGTGTTTGTGGTTTGTTTATCAGAAAAACGCGCTGGGTACATGTGGCAACCCTAACGCAATAAAATGCCTGATGCGCCAGCTCGTATATATAGGAGCCTTAGTTAAAAAGACCCTGGAAACAGAATTGAAATTCATTAACTATGTCCAAAATAAATAAACAAATAATATCTTTATTTTAATTTGGAAATTTACCAACTCATCAACCATGAAATTAATTTCAGACAAAGTGGAGTGTAAGGTAGGCTGACCATATGTCCTCGAAAACTACCTTCGTCCCCAAAATATTACAACACATTTGGGGACGCCGGTTATAAACTTATTAATGTTTTATATTTATAATTTATTATATGTATAATAAATAAGCTGAAATAAGTTCTTTTAGGTGCTTTCTACATAAAAATTACGAAAACTTTACAATTTAAGGTGATTTAGTTATTTATTTTTATGGTCACTCTCTGTAAGGTTGATTTTTTATACCAACTATGTGACAAATACCAGAGTCGGGAATCGCACCCGGGCACTCCGCTTAATGTGTGGTTGCTCTACCACTGAGCTACCCTGGCTGATAAAAAATATAGTTCGATATTCTACACAAGCGAAAGTGAATCTTAACACTAACCATCGCGTATTTTGTTTGCGCCAAGAAAAGTGATAAGCGTCAAAATTTAGCCTTCTCTCATTCAACATTTCACCCGTCTGTTGTAACCCCCACGGTGTTTTCGACGAGGGAAAATCGACGCTAAAGTCGGCTGTAAAATTGATTGTTTCAAAAGTTGCCGTGTCTGATAAGCTCTTTGGTTTTAGGTGTACTAAAAATGCTTTCGAAATAAATCCAGATGATACATGCCGAAATTTTTTTCCTTCCGTGGAGGATCAAAATTGTGATGGCATGTCTCCGGACCACCTTTAGGGGTGTGTCCCAGACCGTCGCCAAATGCCCATCTGCGCAGCACTAGTGCGACGTAAAACCCAACCATCCATCCATCCATCCGAGTTTTTTCCCTTCTTTTTTAAATTAATTGTAGGGGAATGTCTCCGGTTTTGGGCACAGTTTTGATTTTGGCTTATAACTTTTCATAGAGTAGATAGTATGCAAACATATGAATACCAATGGAAAGCTAGATCCCTGAGCTAACGTTTGATGAAGTAACTGTATTGATTCCGTCAACCAGAAAAAAATTATTACCAATTTGTAAAGTGGTCATTTTTGGAAAAAAAAAAAAAAAAAAAACTGTACCCGGTTGTGGGCACACTTGAAAAATCCGCTAAAAATAGGAAAATAATGAGAAAAACTACCATAAATACAGAAAACAACAAAATTTATTCCTTTTATAAGGATTCAGTGACCGAAATAATAACAGAAAATGGCATTTTTCCAATTTTATTCGTCATCTTCTTCATCCACCAAATCAGAAGTGCAATGCTTGCAAGTAAAATAATTTGCACGTGAATTAGCATAATTCAAATGCACCAGACGATCACAGTCATTGCATTTGATTGATATGGCTCTTGTTACGCGTAATTTCAGGTGCTTCAGACAGATAACATAGAAGTCGACATCATCGGATTGTTGAGACTCCATTTTTTATCGCGTTTGGCCTACACTCTGAAAGGTGGAGCTGCCTTACTTTCTCGAGGCTTCTTCTGGAGGGACTCAGATGCTGCAAGGAAGTCCATATTTTCGGGCAGTCGATTTTATGGATTTCTTATCCACTAAGCAATTCTAAATGGCTTTAACCAACGCAATAAAACCCATTTCTTTTGAATCGGTTGACTTTTTCGGGGTTGACATTGCTAAAAAAGTATAAACATGCATAAAATACTAATAAAATATGTTATTTTGACACAAACGACCATATTTAACAGTTTGTAAGTCAAACACACATTTTAAATGAAAAAACAAGTGTGTCCACAACCGGTTACCTGAAGGTGCTCACAACCGGGAATGGCAGCCATTTTTATAATAGCGGAAAAAGCAATTTTCGGGCCACATTTTGGCTGAATTCGATATTGCATAACAAAATATAGGAAAAACACTGCATAAATGTACCTTGCATTTACATTTTTGAATTAATTTACTTCGATTTATCGCATTCTGAATATAGTCACAAATCACTTTTGTGTTGCTTTTTCTCAGTTTTTTTTTTCCCGATGCTTGCACTTACTAAGAAAGTGCATCTATTCACTTCGGTCTTAGCACAAAAACTGCGTACTGTCACAATACATGTTTGACAGTTCTCAAATCCACCATATTTGCTTTTTGTTAAAAGATATGGTGGGAGGGCCATAACCGAAAAATGCCCATAATAGGAGACATCCCCCTACTATTTTGTTGGAGGCTGGTTTTTCTCATTTAAATTTTCAGCATTTAGTAGCTTTCAATTACTGTATATACTCGCGTATAAGTCGACCCCTAAATTTGAAAGATAAAAGTGGTTTAATACCAGTATTTTAGATCAGTTTACTTTCACTTGTTTTATCACGATTGATTTTGTGCATACAAGATGAAGGAAACAAGTTTAAAATACCGATGCAAAATAACATTTTTTCCTCGATTTAGGGGTCGACTTATTCGCGAGTATATACGGTACACCGTCATAAAACCCAACATAGCGCTCGCTTAAAATTTTCTTGCAGATGCCGTTGCCATTTTCCATCTTAAAAATAACGCCGAAATCTGTGCCACGTGCGTTGGCGTAATATGTATACAGATTTACAAGTGACATAAAACTTTATATGTATAATATTTTTAAAGCTGTAATGACTTCAAGTTTGTGAGATACATAATCAAATTTAATTTTTTATGAATTTTTATTATTTACGTGTAAATAAATATATATTTTTATGTAAAAAAAAAAGAGCACGCAAACTCTTGGTATCAAATTAACATGCTTTAAAGCTAATAAACGGCTTTATTTTCGTATTTTAATTCACTTAAAAATCGAAAATCGAGCTCCGATGTGCATCAAGAGAGGTTAAAAAGGACCTGCATGCAAAATTCTGTAGCGCTGCGGTTAGCCGTTTGACTACAAAGCGACTGACACACACAAACAGATATTTATTTTTTTATATGTAAAGAATATATATTTCTTAATTATAAACTAAAAATAAGATGATATGCACGTTATGTGTGTGAATCGCCAAATGCGCCAAATTGTGTGACAATCACCTCATTGAAAAGTAACGGCGAAGAAACAAAAAACAAAAAATCCTGTATTTAAGCGATTAGTCTGTTTAAAAAATATGTAAAAGAAATTAGATTAAAAATAAATAAATAAATAAATAAAAATACTCACCTGAAGCATTAAATGTTTTTTCAATACTAAATACTAACTAAACAAAAATAATTTATAGTAACGCTTAAACGTTAATATACTTAGAATATTCACAAATACTTTTTAAATAAATTATATCATTAGAAAAAGAAATACTTTTAAAGCTATAATGATGTCAATTTTACCGTGCAAGTTTAATTTTTCACGAAGCTTTATATCAATTTTACATGCGTATATTTCTTTTCAACTTAAAAACATTTTTAAAGAAAATGTACGTGTAAAAATTTGTATTTCAGTGTCATCAGGTAAATGTTAATATATATATATATATTTCATGACTTTTACGGTGATTTTAATTAAAATCTAGATATTTCGAACTAAAAATTTTTTTTAATCAAAATTAATTATAGCCTACAGCATTCAGGGCTAGTGTAGTTTTTAATTATTGATTTTTTTTTTTTTTTCAGTCGGCTCAATAGTTCCAGAGATAACCCTCCACATATAAACATGTTTTTCTCTTTATATATTTATTAATATAGATGTAACCATCTATAAATATTAATAATTTAAAATTTCGTCAATTATTTCAATGTCATCACTGAATTAAAAGTATCATTAAAAAAAAAAAAAAAAAAAAAAAAAATTCGGAATTTCAGTTTCTTCATTTTTATCATCTATAGGAATATACTTAAGAACTTTTATTTGAAATTCTCCACTTTTATCTGAATGTATACTACTTAAACTTAGAATTTTTAATCTCTATCTTCGGTGTAGAAATAATATATTGTTTTATGTCATACTTAAAAGGAAAGGAACGCTAAAATTTCAAAGAACTAATACGATTCTAAATAAATCACTCGCTAATGTATCGGTGAACATTCAATGAAGATAATCAGATCTCATTTGTGACGTCGCACAGTGGATCGAACAATGTTAAAATACGAACATAGGCCCAAAAATCAATCTCTAAATAACTGATATTTTGCAGTGAAATAATTTAAAAGAGTGTCTAAAAAACACAAATATACGGTTATTTCTTCAATTACACGAAGTTTTTTTTATATATAAATAAGTTCAAAACGAAAATTTTCAGAAATAAAATTTTTGGATGAATTTCAGTGACTTTATTTGAATAGCCTTCAAGTGGCACTTAAGATAACTATGAAAAAATACGACATCAAAATACTTTTAATAATGTTCTAGTAAAAGTTTAAGGTACTTCTGCTAACATTTTGTTGGTTTTTTATGTTGTGATTCACGCATGAAATGTGAATATAAAATGAACTACAAAATTAAATTCGTAAGTGGTGTAACCTTTTTTGTCCAAAATTTCAAACACATTTTACTACTCCCAAAAGTATACATTTTAACCTGTGAAAAGGATTTTCGCCACAAATCGCCACTTTTAGAGAAAAATAAATTTTTATTCTGTTTACCCCCAAATTATTAATCGAGAAATTTATCTGAATAACTGTATTCATTAATGACACAAAATATATTAAAATTTTTATAGTGAAAATATTATAGTAATTAGATGATTAAAATAAATTTTATATATCAGAAATTATTTCTTATTTTTTTAAAATATTTAATAATTTTATTAACTTTACTTTAAAGGTACTGAAAAGTACCGTTGGACCAAAAAAGGGGGAAATGTGAATGGTTACGTCATAAAATGTTAAAATTAAATAAATGTTCAATGTTAAATTACTAAATGTTAAAATTAATTATTATAATCTACGATTTAAAATAAAAGTTTCTGTGAAATAAAAATAAAGACAAATGTGAATTTTTCATTGAGGTTTATAGTAAATTCTTGCATGAGTTTTCTATTGAAATACTATATTAAAAAAAAAAAAAAAAAGAAAAGAAAAAAGAAGCAGTAATGTGATGATATATTTAACATTGTGTGCTAAATTAATTGTGTTATAAATATTGATTTTCTTTACGAAATTTTTATTTATTTCCTTTTATTCTCTTCTTTTTTGCAACATTCTTTTTCTTTATCAGGTATGTTTCTAAATACCTGTTTGCAGCAGAAAAATATGATACCGTTTAACCCCTTTATAATGCCAATTTTTCCCCAAATGGCACATTAAACTAATTTCACGAATAAAAATTGATGTAAAGAAAAAAACTCATTTTGCTTATTAGAAATAATTAATTTTAATTTTGACACATTATTCTTTTAGTTAATTGCAAACTTCTCAGAACCCATTGTATTAGCATAAGCAGAATTGCCACAATTGACTTTTTTTTTTTTTTTTTTTTTTTTTCGCACCAATATTATAAAAATAATATTTATACTGATATTTTTCTAGAGAATGTATACACAGTAATCATTATTTAAAAAGAAATTGGCGCCAGTTAAATAAAATAATAACGAATTTTGTGGGAGAAATATTTCTGTGGCCTTATAAAGGGTTAAAAAAACATAGAATCGCTTTTAGCACCATACATATATTCATATTTAAATCGAAATGTGACAAAAAAGCATCATACATAGATAATAATAATACCATAACTTTCCTATGTTCGCCCCTGCCTATACTTCGATCCACTGTGCGTCGCAGCGATTTTAGATTCTTGGGAGCAGGCCCGATTGAGAGAAGAAATGACGCGACGGTTTCTCCAAAGGCCCATACATGTGAACCATGCATGTAAAGTCGAGGGGAAAAACGCAACACCCGATGTTATTTTGTTATTAATTGACGCAGGAAAATCTAATAGATATCATTAAACAGGAAATTAACTGCACTTTTTGAAAATGACGTGGAATTTTGAATTAGGGGTCATCTACATATTGAAATGAGCGCCAATTTTGATTTTTTTTTTTTTTTTTTTTCCAACACCAACATCTAATTTCTGAGTGTCTGGCAGTGCGCAAAAGTATACAGTTTGTATACTTTGTTTTTAGTTTTCATAGAGTTATAGCCAAAAATGTGTTACAGGGTGTTCTGTAAATCTAAAAAAATAAAATTAAGATCATACAAGATTAAAATAAAATTGTATTGTTTCACACCGGAAATTTTTTAAGAAAAACAATTTAATAAAATGATAATAGACTCGTTACCATTTTTACAGTACCTTGATTATTTCTGATTTCGGTGTTTTAGATATCTAGTTAAATACTTCATTGGATAATAATGTAAATAGTGCAATAATATAGCTATATATATACAGTCGGTAACAAAAGTATCCGAACACTAGCAAAAATTCCTATGTAAAAAAAAATTTGAGTTGATACTGTTTTATTAAATAAATCCTTGTCGAATCATGTTCTTAGACTGACTAGGAACATGATTCGACAAGGATTTATTTAACAAAACAGTATTAACTCTACTTTTTTTACATAGGAGTTTTTGCTAGTGTTCGGATACTTTTGTTACCGACTGAATATATATATACAGGGTTATTATAATTAAAGTTCGCCTATTCAGAAGGCTCTAGAAACGGTTTTATGGCTCCAAACGAAACAAAATTTCACTAGTAGTTGATACAAGTAATGGGCTCTGCAAAAATCGATATATTATATAGAGTCGGTAACAAAAGTGTCCGCGAACACTAGCAAAAATTCCTATGTAAAAAAAGTACATTTCATACGGGTTTGTTAAATAAATCCTTGTCAAATACTGTTCTTAGTCAGTGTAAGAACATGATTCTACAAGGATTTATTTAACAAACCAGTATTAAGTGTGCTTTTTTTACATAGGAATTTTTGCTAGTGTTCAGACACTTTTATTACCGACTGTATAAATTAGTTGAAATAAGTGGCACTGCTCTAATATCTAACGCGATTTTTGAAGATTCATTCTATTAATTTCGGTGAATCCAGATGAAACACACAAAATTTATTTTGTTTCTTTTCAAACAATCTGCAAAAATTGCCTTAGATATTGGCGCAGCACCACCTATTGACAAAAATTTAACAGGGGAGCAGCCCCGGCTCACCGCTCGAAGAGCGGTGTTGAGCTGTACAAGGACCGAAGTCCAAGTAGGGCTGTCCCGAACATTTAATGAAGAAAAAAAAAAAAAAAAAAATGTACATTGTTCATCGCCAGGCTAGACGCCTACTCGCGACACGGAGCGATGAGGGGTAGCATAAGAATATATTTACATGTTTTTGATCAGTATGCCGGGCCCAGCCGGCCCCCCGCGACAAGTGGCATGCTGATTGGTCTGTGGCATTGATGGGTTGACTCCAGCAGTTGAGGTTTGACTCTTAAACATTTCTGGGAACTGGATCTTGTGATTTTGCACTGTTGGCTAGGCTTTTGCTGTATTGCTTGTCTTGGTGATCTTTGCTGTGCTGCTGACGCCACAAGGAGGGAAGGGGGGGGGGAGGAAAAAGTTGAAAAAGAAACAAAAAGAAACAAAACAAAACTAAAAAGAATAGGTATTAATTGGTTCGATTAGAGATGTCATTTAAGAGGGAGTAAATTTTATTAAGTTTATGAATTAGATGTTTCCTGGATAAAATATTGGGCAGCCAATTTATTGGCCTTGGATTAGGATTCCTTAGATGGAAATTTACTGTGAGGGGGCAGGAGAAGTAATAATGAGCCGGAGTTCCCTCCTCTCCACATGGACACAGAGGCGAGCGCCGGCAATGAAATCTGTTAAGGTACGATGGGAATGGACCGTGACCACTTAAGAAGGCGGTGATAGGGGGTGTCAGGGTCCATGTGTTGGAGCTTGCAATTGGAATCAAATCGAAAGTGTGCCTTCCTTTTTCAGAGGTTGACCATAGGTCTTGCCATTTTTGCTGAAATAAATTTTTGATTTTTCTTTTGACGATAGAGGGGGAAGCGGGGAGGGAGACGGCTATCTCTTCCGACTCCGTCGCGGCCTTTGCCAGCGAATCAGCTGTTTCATTGCCAGTCACACCCCTGTGGGCTGAAACGTGAGCCAGGGAGCAGTTACAGTTTAGAGCACTTAGGGAATTTTTGATGGCAATCACCTGGGGGTGTCGGCTCCTGAGGCGGGCTATGGCGAGCAAGCCTGAGAGACTGTCACTGTATATTTTGATGTCTGCATGTGTAGCTGTGGCTATCCAGTCGAGGCCTTTTTGAATTGCGAGTAGTTCTGCTTGGAATACTGAATTATAGTCTTCCAGTTTGCCCGCCCACTGATGGGTTACGACGCCCGAGGCTAGAACGCAGAAAGCTGCGCCCACCCCAGCGTCCGTCTTAGATCCATCCGTGTAGACCGCCACTAGAGCTGACGGGGAGAAGCTATTCTTAGAAGTATTGGTTATTAAGGGGGCAACATCCTTTCCAGGGTGGAGGGACCAACTGCAGGTAAGATGTTGTATTGGAGTGTTGGGGAAAATTATCGAGCTTAATTCTGTATCTTTTAATTGGAGAATTTTAGACTTGATGTGTATTTGGGAGACCTGCAGATGGGCATGAGGTATCCCTGTGATGACGGTGATAGCGTCAGTTGAAATAGTTTTATAGCCCCTTGCTATTTGAAGGAGAAAGGGACGTTGGGCTGAATTGAGTTGGGAGATCGCGTCCGACCTGAGGTGACCGCCCCAAATGGATGCCCCGTAGGTAAGGATTTTCTCTATTATGGTATGGTACCAAGTTTTGAGAAAGAAGGTGGAGATACCCCACCTCTTTCCAACCATTTTTAATGAATTATGGTAGATTTTTTGGGTTTTAATTTTGAGATCTTTTACGTGGGGTAGCCAGTTGAGGCGTCGGTCAAAAGTGATGCCAAGAATTTTCAGATGTTCTACATGATTTACGCTGACGCCATCAATCCGCATCTTGGGATATCTCCTACTGCTGAGGGCTTTTGGAAATGCAAGGGTAAGTGCTTTTGTTTTTGAAGGGGACAGTTTGAGATTAAGATCTTTTAGTATTCCGCTAAAAAGGGAAAGGGCAACCTGAGCCTGGTCTTCCAAATCCTTCCTTATGCGGCCAGAGAGAATCAGGGAGAAGTCATCCGCGTAAGCGAAAATCTCAAAACCCGCGGAGCTCATTCCCTGTAGGATGCTGTTGGCGATTAAGTTCCAGAGTAAGGGACCCAAACAGGAGCCCTGCGGGCAGCCTTTGGATTGGGGAAGTTCTGTAGTACCTTCCCCCCAGTTAACTATGATTTTCCGCTTGGAAAGGTAGGAGCGGATGACTCCTGCCAGATTCTTCGGGCAGCCAAGGTCCTGGAGTGCTTGGAGGATATGGGACCACTCTATATTATCGAAAGCTCCCTGAATGTCGAGTGAGACGATGGTGGTGTATTTCTGGGCGTTGCAGCTAACGGCGCAGGAACTTTTTATGGCTTGCGTTGCTTGTTCACATGATCTGCCCTCTCTGAACCCGAATTGGTTAGGGTGAAGCAGGTTGTTGGATTCTAGGTAAAAGTTTATTCGTGTAACTATCAGTTTCTCCAATAATTTTCCTAGAGTTGGGAGGAGGCAGATCGGTCTGTAGGAGGAGGGTTCAGAGGGAAGTTTCCCTTGCTTCAGAAAGTACACCACTTCGCCACGGCGGAGAATTTCTGGGAAGTAGTGTTGGTTGAGACAGAGGTTTGACCATTTGTGAAGAACGTGTGGAATTGTGATGTAAACATTACGGAGGATTTTGAAGTCGATATTGTCAGGTCCGGGAGCTTTCTTTACATTAAAGCTAAAGAGAGTGGCTTTGATTTCGGCCTCCGTGAAGGGGTCATCCGAGGGAGCCAAAAAGACTGGTTCTTGAAAGTGAGTGATGAGAGATTCTGGGAAGAGAGTGCTTGTAAGGTGTACCAGGTTATTCCTTTTGGAAGAAAGCGCCGGAGGGCGCTCCAGTTTCAGTTCTGTTGGAGTGAAGAATTTGTGACTGTAAAATTTTTGCGCAGTTCCGAAAATCTTGGTCTGTGAGGAGCAAAATTTTTTCCATGCGTAGTGCTTGGCTGTGTTGATGTGTTTTTTGAATAGTGCAGAATGGAGTTTGATTGCTTGTTTGTGCTGAGGAATTAATGATGGGTCTATGTATTTAAGTTGTCTTTTTAGTGCTGTTAGACGATTACGCATGGAACGTAACTGGGGAGTCCAGAAGGAGTAGGTGAACCGCCGTCCCGACTTTTTGAGTCTGAATGCCGAAGTTGCTGCTGTGTGGATTGTGGCTATGAGGTGTTGTGTGAAGGTTTCTAGTTGATCCTCGTTGGTGATTGTATCTAGTTTCGTAGTTAGGTTATACGATTCCTTTAGTAAAATGTTATTAAATTTTTTGAAGTTATCATTCTTTGTGGCGAAACGTTTTGACTGAGAAATTGAGGGTATGGTGTTTGTTGTGAAAGTGATGTAGTTGTGGTCTGTATTGTTATGTATGTCCAGAACTGACCAGTCACTAATTTTGGCAAAGGCCTTGGGGTTGCAGAGAGTAAAATCTGGCCAACCCTGCGCGTCGTTCTTGTAAAATGTTGGAGCGGAGTTGTCAATGTTGGCCATGCATAGGTTGTTAGCAGCTATGAATTCTATAAGCTCGCGACCTCTGCGATCCTCGTTGGGTGAACACCACAACGGGGAATTGGCATTGAGGTCGCAGCAGCAGATGAAAAGTGACCTGTGTGTGATGAGATGCTGCCACTCCAGCAAGCAGGCCTCGAAGTCCGCAGACGGGGCGGCATAAGCACTTCCAAGGAGCAGTTCTCCCTCCTTCGTGGTGAGTGAAATGAAAACACAATTGTCCCCAGTGAAGACATGGGTGTAATTTAGTGAATTTGTTGCTATGACTATGTGGGCTGAGTTGTTTTTGGAACTGAAACTTGACCAGGCGGAGGGGAAGCCGTATAGATCACCCCCAACGGTGCAATAGGCATCCTGCAACAGCCCGATGTCTATGGCCTTTTCTTCCATGAATTCCCGGGCCGTCGAGTTCGCTGCCATGCACCTGTTGAGGTTGATCTGCAGGAATTTTAGATTATTAAAGTTAGCTATTGGAGTGGAGAAGGATGTTGCTTCTTGGGAGGAAGAGGAGGGAGCTTTGGGCTTATTCTTTCGGGACCTCCCCATTTAGGGAGAGAGAAGAAGAAAAAAAAAAAAGGATAAAGATTTTCTAAGGATGTGGCTAAGAATAGAGAAATGATTTACCCTTGTACTCCTTGTGGTTCTTGAGCTTGTCCAAAGGGTCCCGAAGGCATTAGGAACCTCTGGTTGCCTTCATGATAGTAGTTACCCAAGTAGCACAGGAACGTTCTGTGAACGTCTAATAACGGTTTCAATAGTTCAAACACCGTGTTTCGTGTCAAAAGAACGTTCTAAAACACGTTCAGAAATAGTATTATTTAGAACGTTCTGAAAATGTTTGATTTGTACCATCTATAAAACGTACAATTCTAGTTCTATATAGAACGTTCAAGTGTGACACCGTCATAACACGTTCTGTAACAGTGTAATTATAACGAATATGACAAAATGACTTTTTAGTACTATTGGTTGGGAAAATAGGTTAATCATGAAAATTTTTGACTTCAGTTTTTGATTTTTTTACACGTTTTGTGGCGTGAGGAATCCGGAAGTCAAAAGGTTGGTATGGTATCTGTTAATGTGTATCGGCTTCGGCACCTATTAGTGTGATAGCCCGTTAGTTCATGTACACGATATCTCAAGAACAAATGATTGCAGAGAGATCGGACCAGTTTTAAAATATCACTTATGATATTGATAAGAATCTTATTGAGAGATTTGCAACATTCTAATTTAAAAACTTCGTAAGTTATTCGAAATTTATAATTTTTAGCAAGATAGAGAATAGAGCATTTTTTACATTTTCAGTTTAACGTTTTGTTAGCACGTCAGTAAAGAATGCTTCTCAATAATCAGTAGCGGTGAGGTGAAAAAAAAATTACAAAATTTTAAACTCATGGAAAAATTTTGTCGATTTTGTATTTCAGGAATCAATGTATGGAATTCAACCAAACTTGTTACAATATTAGATCTTGCCCTAAATTGGAGTTTATTTGAATTTCATTTGGGATATATCGTCCGATAGATTGCGGTGCTATTCAATGAAACCCTCCATTTATGGGACGGCTATATCTCAGCTTCTATAGTGTACAAATGCATTAAACTTGATATATTGGCATGTATCATCATAACCTCTGCTAATACAATTTGGATGTATACATTGTCCAACAGGTGGCGTTGCTAATCTGCAATTTAATCATTTTAACGGAAAGGCAATATTTTAACTCTTGTGATTTAACAATAAATTTTGTGATACACTGAAGTTATAAGTGAAATCGATTTTATGTAAAGCTTTACTGGTCCATTTTGGATGCACATCGGCCAACAGGTGGCGTGGCTATGTTGCAATTTAATCTCATAACGGAAACGGAAAATCTCAACTTCTGTGATTTATAAATATTGTAAATTTGGTAAGTGAAATTAATATTACGTAAAACTCTACAGATTGCCTTTGGGTGCATATCGGACGACAGGTGGCACTGCCACGTTCCAAAATTTTCCATTCACAGAAAGGCTATCTATCAGCTTCTGTAATATATATACTCACCAAACCTTCTGCGTGACATACATTTGATATATATTATTGATTCAATTTGGATGTATAACGAGTAATAGTCAAACAGTTTTTTTTTATTATTATTATTCGTAGGACATTGTTTTTTCCCCTAGGAATAAGTATACATCATCCCTGGGGGATGGGGGAGGGGTGGATAAAAATTTTCACTATGATTATCTTTCAAAAGAATTCGATATCACCCTTAAAACGAATAATTGAAACATCGTTTTCTGATGATTTAAAACAAATTTACCGTTTTTTTTTTTTTTTTTTTTTTTTTTTTTTTTCATTTGTAATAATAATAATAATAAACCCTTAGAAAAATACATTTTCTAAGATCTTCTATACAGCATAAAAATGATTGTCTTCTGTCATGAAAATCTATGCATTCCCCAGACCCAGAGTTTAGATACAAAAAGCTAATCACGGATGTTATTGAATAAGTAATATAGTGCTTTACGCGAGTTTCAAAGAAAATCACGGGAAAACTCCGAAAACCTAAGTCGACGAGCGTGACCAGGAATCGAAACCAACACTTCCCGTCTGTAAGGTTCGAGAGTAGAACCTCGCGGTCTCTAATACTCATCGGGAAGTTACAGAAATGAGTTTTTTTCTTCTTTTCTTTAAGTTATGGTTCTATTTAAGTTTAAATGTTACTGATAAATTATCAATATTGATCATGTTGTTAAATCATTACTCTGTTTGATTGGTCTTATTTTATTTTATTTATTTTCACTGAATATTTTGTTCAATACTGAAATATACACTAAAACAAGATATGCTTTTCCGTTTAATTCGAGATTTTAAAATGGAAAAATAAAGTGATCTCATAAATTTTTAAAATACTTTATAAAAATTTAAATAATTGTTTAACTCCACTAAATTTTTCCTTAAAATATTGACTACAGCTATAAATGCTTAATAAATTTCTGTTTCAAATGTTGAACTTTGAAACATGATTATTGCGGATGCAAGAAGGAAGGGAGAGCAGATGATAACATCGACATCTGTGGATTGCATTTATTTAATTTTCGCTGACCGTGCAACTGCAAAGTCAAACGCCAGGCGCGGCGCCAGGTCTTGGGAAAGTCGTGTCGTTATGTGAGGCGGTAATTTTAAAACATGTAATCTGATTTGTTCAGTTTTAGCGTTATAAAGACTAGGATAAGCTTTAGAAAAGGTAAAAATGTAATATTTTTAACCTGTAATATTCTCTATGTTCTATTTATTAAAGTCTTATTTTAATATCAATTAAACAATCATTTTCATATCTGCGTATGTTCTTAAGCCTAACTTTTGATACTTGAAAGTTGAATCGCAGAAAAAACTGCTCCTGTTACAGACAACCGCTTAGAAATTATTGATTCATTATATTAATTTAGTCTTCTGAGATGGAATTTGTTAAAATAACTATTTTTGGTTATTATAATTCTGAATGAAGTATGAAGAAGTCACAAAGACTTTACAAGATAAAAGCTAATTTTAAGTGAATGCCCTTCCGACTGGTCATTGTGTATTTTAAAATGCTAGTTGGAAGGATGTTTTCTTGAAGAAAATTCTTAGGAAAATTCAGAAGGTTCGTAATTCTTTTTTTCTTTTTCTTTTTAAATTCTGAAGTATTTATTTAATGTTTATATGATAATATATATACAATCTAGGTTATGCAAATTGCACATTTTTAAAATAATATCCTAAGTTTCACCGACTTACAATTTTAAATATCTCTTTACTGTTATTTATTAAATAAAATATATGAAATTGTTTAACTGCATAATAAAACAAAGATTCAATTCAATTTTATTCCACATCTTTATAAAAAAAAAGATATTCTGCTTAAAAAAAAAGGACGATTTACTATATTATTTATTAATACTAATAATATTTACATTTATCAATTATTTAATATGCCATATGATAGCATAATTACATCAAATGAGGTAAAAATTGCGTTGACTCAATTTAAAGAAATTTAAACATTTAAAGAATACCAATTACATTGCCATGTGGAATAAATTTAAATACCTGCAAACATCTCTTTTGTAAACTGCTGCTGTAAACTGAAAATATTTATACACACATGCACTGAAATTTAAAAATATGAAGTATGTTAAATATTTTAGAAAAATATTTTGATTAAAAATATATATATGTATTTAAGTATTTGGAAATTTTTAAAATTTCCTCCTTCTAACTAATTTTTAATTTTTTGTTTCAATTTCTTATTATTATAAATTAACAATATATTCTAAACTCAATTATATATTATTTTAGCGGTGTATTGGTACATTCATTTTTGAAATTATTTTTTATGTTGGAATATGAACTTCAGCATTCAAATATATTTATAAACTATCCATGGACTTACAAAGTAGTACCCAGAAATGTTTAGAATATACAGGGTGCAAAGTTGAGAGCAGGCCTTTATTTGCGCAACAATTGGTCTCAGACGTCCTCCAATAAGAAAATGTATTTTAAAAAAATGTAAGAATTCATTATATGACATGTTTAAATTAAAAAAATTAATTTATTAAAAATCACAAAAACTGATAATTTTTATACAATTTTCATGACACTAATAGTGAAAGTTGAGTTCCAACCTAAAAAACCTATATAACACAAAAAGTTTCACTTTTGTGCACCCAAAATTGTCTGAGATAGTTAGTTTCAAAATTTAGGATTATTTCGCATTTTCTCGGGCTTTATTAAAAAGTCAATGAAAAATTCTTTAATAAGCCCAGGGAAAATGCAAACAAAGTCCAATTAGGATTTTTAAACCGATCCCTTATTGAAGGCCGAAATATGTTAGAAAATCTAAACTTTAAATATCTTGTTCCATTTTGGGAGAATATAAATGAAACTTCTTGTTAGGATGAGTGTCAATTTTTCTAAATATCACTATAGGGGACTGGGACTGTACAAAAATTTAGTTTTTGTAATTTTGAAAAAATAGATATTTTAAATTTAAACATGTCATACCGCAAATGCTCATATTTTTTAAAACATTTTGTAACTGAAACTATATGTTTGCGACCAATAGTTGCGGAGATAAAGACATTCTCGTGACTATCTTTGCACGCTGTATTAAAAAAAAATTAATATATATATATATAAATGAATTTTTAATCGTAGTTAAAACCAGGCAACCGATATAAGATCTCTGAAACCACATAGAACAATGAGAAGGAAATTACAACAAATTTAAATAACCTGTGGAGACTGATTGTGATTTATTGAAACATTTATTTTTTGTTTAGTGATTTTTATTTTATTTAACTTCAATCTAATAATACATTTATTCCTAGATTATCCGTTGCAATTTTAATAATTTTGCCGGTGCGTAAAAACGACATGAAACTCAAATCAAAAGATACAAACAAGCAACGAGAAAAAAAAAAAAAAAAAAAAAAAAAAAAACAGCATTTTTTTTTTTTAAGGAAAAGCTCAGAACGGTGAAAAAGAAGAAAAAAAAAAGAAAAAAAACTCGTCAGTGGTGACCTTTTTCACCATTGAGCACCAATGTACGATTTCGTTCGTTAGAAGCTATAATAGCAAATCGCCAGCAGACACCAAATCGTACAAGAAATTAATTGAAGTTAAAAATGAAGAATAAAGTGGAATAAACCAGGGGTGCAGAATATGCCCGAACGAGGTTCGGGGGAAATTTTGAATATTTTTTTAAGAGAAAATAAAAATGTAAATCAAAAATAACAATTTGCTACTTTGAAGTGCTTATACACTAACAGCGATATTTTTATGTTACACTGTATATTTATTCTCTTAAAGATTTATTACATAGAACAAATGACTTTGTATAGCAAAGTAGATTTTTGCATTATTGAGGGAAATTTATATTGTGTTTGGGGGAAATTTCCGAGGTTTCAACATTTTCTGCATCCCTGGAATAAACTATTAATTCAAGAAATCAGAAAATCAAACAGAAAACAACTATAAAAAACAAACATTACTCACAAGATGATGCATTCGGAATCCCAAGGATTAAAACAAGCAAAATAATTCAAGAGTTTAGTTGTACATAGCAGATAAAGAATGATACAACACAGCAACAGGGATATGAATTACTTTTTTTAAAATTCAAATAATGTTTGTGAAATTTTAACATACTTAATTTCAACCTATGTGCATGAGAAACTCCATATTCTACGACAGTAATTCCCAAAAATTGTCATAACGTCTCTATATCCCTTAAAAAGTTCCTTAAATTTTTGAATTTAAAAAAAATTTCTTTTTTTCCCCTAATCTGAAGATAATGGCGTTATAGTATTAATTACGAAACTTTAATAAACACCATAAAAGGCAAGAACTCGCAGCTACTAAAAAAAAAAAAAAAAAAAAAAATGGCAACGCATTCAACACACTCAACGTGCTTGTTTGCAGCTCTCGCGCTTACATTGTTCGCCTGATGAAGGGTTGTGTCTTCTTTTAACCCGAAACAATTGTTTCGAGTTCTTCCATTTTATGGTGTTTATTCAAAGTTTTGTAATTAATACTATAACTTCATTATCTTCAGATCAAGGTAAAAAAAGAAATGAAAAAAAAAAAAAAAAAAAAAGAAAAAATTTAAGAAATTTTTTAAGGGATAAAGAGACGTAATGGCACATTTTTCGGAAAACTGTCATAGAATATAGACTTTTTGATTCATATACGTTAAAATAAAGGAATAGTAAGTATGTTAAAATTTCTCAAACATTATTTGAATAATAAAAAAAAAAAGTAGTTTATATTCCTGTTCCTGTGTTGCATCATTATTCGTCATCAGCTATGTACTTTTTAATAAAAAAACACCACAAAACTAGCGTTGTAAAAATTATTACTTACAAACTTTGAATAAACACCATAAAATGCAATAAACTCGCAACAATTGTTTCGGGTCAAAAAAACACACGACCCTTCATCAGGCGAATAAAGTAAGCACGAGTGCTGCAGTCAAAGCGGCAACGCAATTGGTGCGTTGCCGCTTTGACTGCAGCACTCGTGCTTACTTTATTCGCCTGATGAAGGGTCGTGTGTTTTTTCGACCCGAAACAATTGTTGCGAGTTTATTGCATTTTATGGTGTTTATTCAAAGTCTGTAAGTAATAATATGTACTTTTTACTTTTAAACGCCCGTACTGTGGTGGTTTTTTTTTATAATGACGTCACAGTTTTTTTTTTCTACACTATTTTAGAACGTTTAAAGTACGTTTTCTAGAACGTTCTGAAAATGTGTATAACGTTTTGAAAACGTTCTAAAAACGTTTAGAACGTTCTGAGACCGTATACGTAGAACGTTCTCAGAACGTTTCTATAACACCGATGGTGATAGTTACACGTTCATTGAACGTTCTCTGAACCGTACTATTGTACGGCTTCAAGATGGACAAATAGACGTCTATAACACGTTCAAAGTGAACGTTCTTAGAACGTGTTTGTAGAACAATTTTTGAACGTTCAGAGAACGTTTCGGTGCTGCTTGGGTAGTAGTTGGGTTGGAGTGTCCTCCGCTGGAGATGTACCTCTTGTTCCCTTCATGCTAGTAGTTAGTGGTTGGGTTGGAGTGTCCTCCGCTGGGGATGTTTGAGTGTTGCCCTTGTTGGAATGTCATCGGGTGTGGCAAGAGGTGCGTGAATGGGTTGAAGAGCCACGGGAAGGGCCTTGTTTGTTCTTGTTGATTCCTTGAGAACCTTGTATATTGTTGTCTTGAGTTGGGGTGGGGAGTGGTTTTGCTTCTTGTGTTGGCCGTTACTGACTGTTGCTGTCTAGGTGGTGGAAGCAGTGGTTGTGTGTTCTTTGGTTCCTGCTCGCTGAATTTTCTGTCCAGGGCCTCCCTTTGTTTCCGATAGGCTTCTTCGTGAACCGGGCATGTTGGAGAGTATGCTGGGTGGTTGGTGTTTACCGGGTGGATGCCCTTCTTGGTGTTCTCTAGGTTCTGTTTTGCGCAGTTAATACAGCTCGGGGGCTCCTGACAGTTATCGTTCCTGTGTTTCTGGGCACAGTGTGAGCAATAGGTTTCTTGTTTGCAATATGTTTGAGTATGTTCATAACTTTGGCATTAGGAACATCTTGAAACCTTTGTTTGGGGTTTGATCATGCACCTCTGGAGTCCGATTTGAAGATACTTCATTTTGATGATTTCCTCTGCTATGGATAGCGGCGCTTCGAATATGATGTTTTTGTGTCCTTGCTCCTTCGATGGGAACTCTCGGATCGGCTTTAGGACTGTGGTTGTTTCTTTCGTGAGGAGGCCTGTTTCTTGAAGTTCCATTTTTATGGCATCGACTGTGAGATCCTCTGGGACTCCCATAACTATGAGCCTTTGCTGAGGACTTGGTTTTGTTCTGAAGGTGAGGGCTACTGCTAGTTTTTGGTTACTGTTGTAATCTTGGATTAGGGTGTTAGCTTCTTCTTTATTGTTACAGATAATGTCTAGTGAGCGCCGGAATGTGTTGTATTTTTTTATTTTGACCGCTGTTGTCACTTTTGTGGTACGCATTAGTTTGAGGATATCGTAACCACTCAGTGCAGGGTCCTTTGCCGTGATATAGATAGTGCTCAGCGTTTTGTTGTAGTGGTTGAGGGCCTTGAGGTTTCTGCTGTTGGTCGGGACTTGTGTGGGACTGCCGGTTGAGATGAGGTGAGGACGGGTTTGTTTTCGAGCGTCTTCGAGAGATGGAAAATCAGGGTTTGGTGTATCTTTTGGCTGCATGTTACTTTCCGACTGTGCTGCGAGGGTTCGTCCGTCAGCTGGATGTTGTGCTGATGAGGCTGAGTGGGAGTCTGCGGCTTGTGTTTCTTGCAATGTCGAGGTGTTCGATTTTAAATTTGCTTTAATGTAGGATTCTTGCCTGTTGAAAGCGGTGTTTAGTTCTTCTTGCAGGTCCTTAAGCTCCTGGAGTCTGTCGTTTAGGAGGGCGAACTGCGTCTGGAAGTCAAGCTTCAGGTTAACCGTAGGAGAGTTTATTCTCTTAGAATTTGCTGCTGTTTGTTTGGGTGTCGTTAGGTCTGAAGGTTTTGGTGGGATCTGAAGAGGCAGCGTTTGAGCGTGAGAGTCCACTGTTATGGTTTTCTTGGTTGGTGTTGTTTGGGATGATTGCTGTGTGTAGGATTCGGCTTTTTGCTGACTGGCGGTCTTGGCTTTTGCCCTGGTAGCCTTGTTCAGGAGCTTTATTTTAAGGAACGCTTTGCTTAGCGCTTTTGAGAGGCTCTTCGATGGTTTTGTTTTCGCGATCAGATCCATTGCCACGATTGCGATCTGTTTGATTGTTTTATAATGAGAGAAGTCTTCGTGGACTGTCTTTAGTTTTGTTGGGTCTGTTGTAAAGTCGATTGCCGTGAGATTGGACTTGTATTTACCTTGTGACCTCGTTGAGACGCTTAACTTGGTTGATTCGTCCGAGGAGGAGCTGGAAGTGGATGCATCGGAAAAGTTTGCTTCATCATCCTGTTCCAGGTGCTCATCATTTTCGAAATCTGACATGATGTAGTAGCTTTGAGAAAAGCTGTTGTTTTTTTGTTTTATTGGAGCGATGTTCTAATTTGAGATTAAGATAAGAGAACTAATGATAGCGAAAAGGACGGGCTCGCCGAAGCGCCTGCATCATACCATTGTTAAGGGGGAGAGAAAAAAAAATTATCAGCAAAAACCAGGAGCCTAGACTCCCGAAAATAGCTAAGAGAAAAATTAAAAAAAATAATGTAATTTTAATAATGATACCATTCGAGAGAGCTAGGGGCGATAGAAAGAGAAAAAAAAAACATAATTAACTGAGTTAGGGGGGGGGGCCCAAGGGTAGAGTGAATTGGAGTGAATTGGAATGGCGATGAGCTTTAGGGAAAAAAAAAGACAATAATAAGTAAAAAAAAAAAAAAAAAAAAAAAAAAAAGGGGGGGGGAGGGGGAGGGGGAGGGGGGGGAGGGAGGCCAAGGGAGACATGTGGCTTCCTGGACCCTAGGGAGGGAAGGGGGTGCTCTGCGCGCCAGGGAAGAGGAGAGAGGTTGGAAGGATGGGGATCCTAGGGGGTGGGGCAGGCCTGGGGGAAGGCCTAGAAAACAAGTTTGGGAGGGTAGGACCCGTACCAGATGCATTAAAGGGGTTCCAAGAGCTTAAAAAGGCGAAAGAACGGGCGGGGGGGGGAGGAGAGAGGGGAACCACGGGGGAGCAGCACACTAACGAAGAGACAGGAGATGCTTGAGAGGGGGAGAAGAAAAAAAAAAAAAATATATATATATATATTTTAGCCGGAAAAAAAAAAATCTAAGTCCAGAAAAATAAATTATTAAAGTAAATAAAGTTAATTGTGGGTTGGAGAGACTGCAGAGAGAAGGCTTTAGTGGTTGGAAGGCTACAGGAGTAATTTAGACGAAGAGGGAGGGACTTTGACCTGCACCCGCTAAAGAGGAAAACAGTTTGCGCTATTTTAACTTTTGACAACCCTAAGGAGGACGGGGCGGGAAGGACTCTGCCGAAAATGCTTAAGAGATGAAGAATGCTAGGGAGTGGGATTGAAAACTTTCATCCTATGTAAGGGGAGCACTGTTGCTGAGAGAAACAGCAAAAGGGCCCCCAGAACACAGGAACCAGAGCCAGGAGGGCCTGCAAGGGGGGGCGGGACCTAGGAGAGGGGGGAGCTGCCCCCCCCCCCAAAGAAAGAGGAGAAAGGCCACTAGAAAACGGCAAAGTCCACACGAACGGCTGGACTTAGACAAAAAAAAAAAAAAAAAAAAATTGGGAGAATTTTGAAAAATGTCTGAGTCCCCTCGATAGGCTGGACTTAGACGAAATTTAGGGGAGAGGCGATGAAAAACAGCTAAGTCCACACAAAATGTTGGACTTAGACAGAATTTAGAGATTAATTTTGGAAAAATGACTCAGTCTCCTCGAAGGGCTGGACTTAGACGAAATTTTGAGGAAGGTGTTGAAAAACAGCTAAGTCCACACAAATTGCGGGACTTAGGCGGAAAAGGAAATTTAAAAATGGAAAATTGGCTAAGTCCCCTCGCTCTGCTGGACTTTGACGAAAATGGGGAGGAGTTTGTAAAAATACTTGGAAAAATGTCTAAGTCCCCTCGAAAGGCAGGACTTAGACAATTTTTTTTTTTTAAGGGGGAGGTGAAGAAAAACAGCTAAGTCCACACAAAATGTTGGACTTAGATGGAAATTGGAGTTTAATTTAGAGAGTGATTATGGAGAATGTCTAAGTCCCCTCGGAATACTGGACTTAGACGAAAAAAATGAGGAATTTGCTACAATGTTGGTCAGAACACAGCAACCGAGAGGAGGCGGGGAAAGGAGACCTGCCACCAGGAGGTCTTGAGACAGAACGCAGGATTTTTGAGAAGCACCTCCGTGCCAGGGACCCGGCCGGTGAAAAAGCCGAGAGCTCGTGAGGGGGGAGAGAAGCAGAGGAGAGGGATAGATCACTTTCAGCATATATAGGGAGACCAGTGAAGGTGGTGGAAAAGCCACAAGAGCTCCCTGGGAACACAGGAACACTCCCCAGGGCCAAGGGGGGAGAGCCCAGAAGGGGGGCGGGCAGGGGGAGGGCACCTCCCTCCCCCCAACCAAGCCCTAAGGAGCAGAGGGAGCCAAAAAGAGGGGCAGGCTGCGCCCAGGGCCGGATGAGCCAGAGCTTAGGCGGGCAGCTGCGGGGGGCGGGGGGAATCCCCGACTCAAACCCCGCCTTCCCCCCTCTAGAGGAGAGAGGGGGGGGGAACCTGAAAGTGATTACAACCTTAAGAACCACAAGAACCTAAAGGTGGGTGTTAATTACATGAGCTGATTCTTATGGTTCAAAGTCACACGGACTGCTGAGGGGGGAGACCAGGGCAACAACAAGAGGGAGCAAACAAATAACAAAGCTTTTAAAGAAAAATTGAAAGTTAAAAATTTTAAAAATGAAATAAATACCTATTGACAAAAATTGTAACTCAATATATATATATATATATATATATATATATATATATATATATATATATTCGATTTTCACAGAAAACAGTGCCACCTAATTACTTTTGTCAATCGGTGGCGCTGCGCTCTGCAAAACCGAAAAGAAAAAAAAATATATATCCACAATTTCCATCAATAGGTGACACTGCGTCAAGAATTAAGGATATTTTTGTAAAAAATCTGCAAAATAACTCGCCTTAGATATTTGCACAGGGCCACCTATTGACGAAAATTATAACTGATTTCTTTTAAATTTTGTCGTAGCGCAGCGGCACTTATTGACGAAAATAATTAGGTGGCACTGTGTTCTGTAAAAGTCGAAATTACAATTTTCGGCAATAAGTGGTCTTATGCAAATGTCTAAGGCAATTTTTATAGATTTTTTGTATTAAACAAAATGAATTTTATGTGTTTCGTCTATATTGGCCGAAATTGATTGAATGAATCTGTAAAAATCGCCTTAGATATTAGAGTAGCGCTATCTATTGGCGAAAATTTCAATTATCTTATTTGTCAGTTTTCGCAGAGTGCATCACTACTACTACATACTTATGAATTTTTTTTTTTCGTTTGGAGCCATAGAACCGGCACTAGAGATGTCTGAACAGGCGAACTTTAATTATAATAAACCTATACATACCCAGAAATATTTTTAAAAAATTATTATTAATTAATGGTGTTTTATGAGGATGAATAAAAACTTTGTAAGCAAACAAAATAAATCAATACAATAACAGTGCATAAACTACAACTTTTCAGATAAATTATTGTAAGGTACAGTGTTGCGAGATCTGATGGATTTTTTATTCAATAATCACCATTAATTTTTAATTGTAACGTTTGCCTAATCACTTCGAAGATTGATAGTCTATTATGTATATAAAATATCACTTCTCAAAATTATTGGTGATTGTTGAATAAAAAATCCGCCAGTTCTGGCAACACTGGCAAGGTATCATGAAGTAGACATTAAAAATTTTTAATCGTACTTACCAGTTTTTGATTAGTTTAATCTTTGAAGCTCAACGATTTGTTTTATAATTTATATGAAGATATAGTTTTTTAATTAAAATATATTTATAAAAGTAATTTTTAAGACTAAAGACTGGCCTTAAAGTAGTAATCTGTCCCCCCCCCCAAAAAAAAAGCAATATGTGAACTATCAACTATAATGATTAACCCTTTATCTATGACGGTACTCAAAGAGCGATTTAACAACTCTGCCAGCATTTCAATGATTGTCTGTAGGCAATTCGTTTTTTTTTTTTTTTTTTTTTTTTTAATTGACAATTTTTATGACCACCTATTTTTCTATTTTATACAGCAAACCCCGCCTGTTTAATTGATTTTCCGTTCTAGTCAGTTTTGCCAGACCTTGTGAATTTTTTATTCAATAGTCACTAATAATTTTGAGAAGTGATATTGGATATACATAATAGACAAATCGAATCAAAGAATCGTCTATTATGTAGATCAAATATCATTTCTCAATATTATTGGTGATTATTGAATAATAAAGTCGCAAAGTCTGGCAATACTGGTTCTAGTGTTTGTTCATAGCCTCCTAAACTAGATGCCTTCCGCGTGGCTTGGAAACTTGGCAAGAGTTTAAGCAGTAGACAGCACCACCTGGTACAGATTGCGCGACTTTTTTATTCAACTGCCACCAATAATTTTAGGAAGTGATATATGATATATATAATCGACGTTTCTTCGATCCTATTCGCTTTTTATGCATATGAAATCCCACTTTTAAAATTTTTTGGTGGCTGTTGAATAAAAAAGTCGTGCGATCTGTACCAGGTGGCGCTGTCTACCGCCTGAACTGTTGCCAAGTTTCTGAGCCACGCGGAAGGCATCCAGTTTAGGAGGCTATGGTTTGTTTAACCATTTCGCTGCCAGTTTTTCCCTTTCCAAAAATAAGGTAATTTAGGGCTTTATTAGGTCAAATAAAATAGAAATAACAATATTCTGCCAAAATAAAAACAACAATTATCTGTAGGGGCAATTGTGGAAGTGGGACATATATGTTCCACTGGTCTTTATAGATAGATGGCACACATCAGGGGTTGTAGTCTCCGCCCTTTTTTCAGGACACTTTCAGGGATGACAAAATTTCGCCTGTTTAGCCACCACTTTTTTAAAAGTAACATGTCGTGGTTAAACAGGATAGAATCTATTGCACAAAAATAGTGGTAGCAAGAAAGGCATACCTTTCTCATTTCTGAATGTGTCATGAAAAAAATGCGGAGACTACGACCCTTGCGACACATAATCACACCTGGTAACATTTGTAATTTATTCCGGAGTACTGTTAGTCCCGCCTTTTTTTCATACCATTATGATTTTAGAGAAATTTTCTCGAATACGTTATTACGATGAAATAAGAAGAAACTGCTCTGAAAATATACTGGTCCGGAAAAAAGGGCGGGTTTATGAGTATTCCGGAATAAATTATGTTACCAGATACAGGTATGTACATATGTCCCAGTGGAGTTGATCTGACGATATAAAATACAGTGAAAAGTTCAGTTCCCTAGTTCTAAATTCATTTTACAATACTTTTGAAACAACTTTATTGCAAGACAAATATGCATTCTTATGTATGGTGCATAGCAAAACAATTTTTGCAAAGTGCAACTTTACAAATGGCGAAAACAGATTTCCTTCGAGTTTCTTTATTTTGTTTGGCACAGCGGGCACATCCTCTTCTTGTCCGTCCTTCCAATGGCAAACGATCTCCAGCATTCAACATCAGTTTTGTTGCATTTGACGGTCAACCTGATTTCTTCCTCTTGACAATTGCATTTTCTTTTCCGTGCGCAATCATTGATTCAGTTAGGCGGACAATACATTGCATGAGAGGCATTTTTCTATGTTTGATTTTTGAAACAATATGTGTGAATTCACAACTGCTGTCATCAAAAATTTATAAAATACTTTTTTCCACCATTTTGTAGATCTTCTGTCAAAATCATATAGGCATGTCTTTTGGTCAGACAAATCTACTCCTCCTATAAATCTGTTATAGTCGGCAACAGCAGTAGGACAATTTATCAATACTTTCTCTCCATTTTTCTGCTTATGTTTTACTTGTGTGACATCAAGCTCGTGGCAATTAGTCAGAATCAGAACTTCCTTTGAGTCTTGCCATCTTGCGGTGAGAGTTCCTTTTCTATTCGAGAGAAATTCTGAATCACCTTTTTGAAGCTTTTCATTGGAAAATTTTGACATGTCTTTTCTACGAGAAATACAAGTAATAGCAGAAGGGAAAGGTAAGTTATTCAATAAGTGTACACTTGTAAAAAATCTATCAAAAGTAAGTGTAACATCCGGATTACGCATTGTTGAGGAAAATTTTAGAATAACTCTTTTCCCAAGCATTGTACACTCATGATCTGTATTATCCATATGTTTGTCAGAATATATATTGAAGTCATAGGTGTAGCCCGTAACAGCATCACATCTTTTCCACACTTTCATTCCCCGTTTTATTGGTTTTAGGGGTAAATACTGCTTTAGGCTAGAACGACCTTTGAATTTAATCACATATTCATAGCAGTGTTGCCAGACTTCGCGACTTTTTTATTCAATAGTCACCAATAATTTTGAGAAGTGATATTTGAACATAATCGACGATTCTTCGATTCGATTCGCCTTTTATGCATATCCAGAGCTGCCAACCTAATCCGGGAAATTGTTAGTACCGCCCCTTTTTCTACACCACTTAATTTTTAGAGTATTTTTCTTCTTAATTCATCGTAGATACATTTGAAGAAAATTACTCTAAAATTTAAGTGGTGTAGAAAAAGGGGAAGTACTAACAATTTACCGGATTAGGTTGGCAGCTCTGTATATCAAATACCTCTTCTAAAAATTATTGGTCGCTATTGAATAAAAAAGTCGCGCAATCTGGCAACACTGGATTAATGGATGCTTTGAAAAGGGCCATCTTCCCGAGCTTGCATAAATGTCTTTTGGAAACATGTCATCACCTCATTTATATAGTATATCTTTGGAGCATTTGCATCTTTTTCTGGTTTATTGAAGTACATTTTTGCAAAGAGCAATAGGCATCTGTTACGGGAAATCGAATTTTTGATAGCTTCATTTTCCAAAGAAGAATTACTGCACCAATAATCTGAAAGGTTCGGTACACGATTATACGACATTACAAGCATAACTCCCAACACCAGCAATATTTCTGAATAGTCTGTGTCATGAATATCTGTTTTTTTTTTTTTTTTTTTTTTCACATCTCAGTAATTCATATTCAAGACGTTCGTTGGTACATTTGGAAATAAAATTAAGAAGACTGCGTGGAAATACAGATTGAAGCATTCGAATTCATTAGAGGATCTGTTGATTTTAGCTAGTATTGCAGTTGGACGGTTTTTGGATATATGGAGCCGTGGCAAAAAATTTGGAGCAACATTTGACCATATGACATGAGCAGTAGCTTTTGCATTATTATTATTATTATTATTATTATTATTATTTAATTATTATTATTATTAATTTTTTTTGGACGTTTATTTGTTGCCGTGCATTTGTATGTTGATACCTGTTGTTGATTTGATATCTATTCTGCTTCGCCGTGTGAGAAATCATCAGGGTCTGAGTCAGCCAATGATTCTGACTGCTGCTGATGATTTGGCAGCTTTCGTTTCAGTGCCCTACACGTTCCTGGATTTTGTCTTAATTTTTTACAACTATCACTGTTAGAAGAACTATGCACATATTCCACAGCTGCCAAAACCCAGTAATTTTTAAATCGGATTTTAACACCAATATGCTCAAAAAGAAATCTGTTACATATATTTTCGACGAATAAATAAAATTAATTAAACTCAAACATTTATAAAAACTTTCTGGTATGAAGTCTCTGTTAAAAATAATATAACCCACTGGGAGATATATGTCCCAGTGGGGTTCAGAAGGTTAATAGTCTGAGTAATATACATAAAAGGGTTAGGGTAAGCAATATATAAAAAGGTAAATTGTAATAAAAATAACATATGTACTTTGCTCCTACCATTTATAACTCTGCATTTTAATTATTTTGGGCAAAAATGTTTTTGTTATTATTATTATTATTATTATTATTATTATTATGAATTCTTAAAATAGTTGAAAGTAAAATCTTTTATCTGTTTAAGCCCCCACCCCCTCTTTTTTGGTAGCTAGTCTAACTTAAAACGGTTTCATTCATCTTATCAGTTCTTAAAAATATTCTGAAAGGGTGTGTTAGTGTTAAGGCCGATTGACTGCATTAGAAAGGTAGGTCTGGCTGAAATGCCACCCATGTGGGGTCTTTCTAATGGATTCTAGACCATATTCACACGAATTTCGGAGAAATCCACGGAAAATACGAAGGCTAGGCCGAAGAGCGTGATTTGGGTTCGAAACTGGTACCTAAAGTCTACAAGCTTAGAGAGCAGAAGCATTTGACCCCTGGTGGGGCTGCTTTAGAACGAATTTTTATTCCTAAATACTTCTTTTTATTATCCCAGTGCTAAGAACAAATATTGTTCCGTTCTACATCTATACACTTTTTTTTTTTTTAATCTACTTGCATGATTAAAATTTTCTTTTTCAACGCCAAATGTTCAAAGTTTTCTGTGGTTTTCTTCGAAGATCGCGTAAATATTGGTTAGAAACCCTTGGAAAGAATCTCACGGAGGATGATACTCTATACCGGTCTTGGACCCTCATGCGGTCAATCGGTTTTAACACCCACACCATCTTTTTAAGTACAAATAATAAAATAAACTGTCAACGGTACATTTTATACAAATATGATTTGTTTTTTCGTTTTGCAAACTTTTGATTTTTTCTTTTCTTTTTTTTTAATGAATGCTATTTTTAAAGTTTGCCCTTCCCCTATAACGTACATTATCGACGATTCTTCCGATTATAGATTTTATATACGATTTTTTTTTTTTTAGTATCGGAAATTAAGGTTTTTGAGAAAAGAGCGTAGTATAAGAAGCTATGAGGTCTTAACCACCCCCTCCCCTTCCCAGATTCTTTGAAATTAAAATTAAATAAATTTTCATTTTTGACCATTGAAACAAACAATTAAGTCTGTCTCAGAGCAACCTCGTAAGCTACCTTAGAACTTACAGATAATATCTTTGGCTATATTTCTGAAAGAAAATATAAACTGCCAATTTTTTAACGAAATTATTTTACACGTATATATCATCGGAGAGATTATGGAAATCGCATGGGAAATGTTCTTACGCTCTCAGTTTGCATGTTCTTACAAAATGGAAATTTTCAAGTGCTGGGAACCGATCTATAACTATTATTTCTAAGGTCCTGACAGATTTAAATACATAGTACGTGTGTATATCATAGATATCGTAATATGTATAGATCTATCATCCCCATGCTATCAAGCAAAAATTTTGATGCCGAAAAAATGTTCTAAAGTCAGCTATTAGAGAGTATTGAAAAAAAGAAAGAAAATGAATTTGAAACTGTATCTGGAGTTTATCGTTCACTTTTAGTAAATAAATTATTCATGAATTTAATTTACTAAATTATCCGTGTGTATTCCTGTGTGTAATTTACTCGGGGAAAGATAGCCATTAGAGTGATTTTTTCCGAGCAAAAAGGTATCACTTTTTCCCTCTCGCTGATCAATCTATGTCTTAATACTATATCTATGGTATATATATATATATATATATATATATTGTAATAAAGATGATCTATTAAGCATATATATATATATATATATATATATATATATATATATTGTAATAAAGATGATCTATTAAGCATATATATATATATAAACGTTCCTGTAATAATACATCTTTTTTTTTTTTTTCGTAGATGATACTATTAAAATGAGAATTATTACCAAATTCAAAATATAATGGCTATTTAATACTGAACTTTGAAAAAGAAAAAAAAAATATTGTTATCTTACTATCATTATAACTACAACTTTAAAGTGCACAGAATCTTACATAATGAACATGAAGGTAGAAAGAGAGGATTGTACTACCATGATAATGAACGATAAGTTAAATGTAATAAAGGTGTGGAGAAATTAGCAGCATATAATTATTTTGTCTAGTTTAAAGTTAAAATGTTGCGAAAGATGGCAGCACTGGACAGTAAATGTAATCCAGTCAGAATAGGGTTAATTGCAAGACTCCTTGGTTAATTGATTGGTTTTATTACGGAATTATTACACCTGTGTAGTTGCGCAAGGTTGGTAGGGTATGATGTGATAGAGCTCCCCAAAATCTTTTTTAAACTGGTTGCGTAAAAATTAATTCATATTCAGAGAAAGGGAAAATATTTTGTTAAAACACAAACTACAAATTATATATATACATATCTATATTTATGCAGGGCTGGTTTTAACTCTTTAACGTTCACTCCATATTTTCTTTTGAAAATTGCTAAACTAATTTCAAAAATGGCTATAAGACACATAGTTAATCATAAATGTGTGAAAAAAGACAAAAATAAAATTTTCAGTTTTGGAGAAAATTGTGGTTTGAAATATTTACATGTTAACCTGATTAAATTCAAATAATAATTAATTTAAAAAATAAACAACTTTGTAAGTAGAGAGTATAAATTGCCAAAAATCTATTTCTTTCTTTCTTTCTTTCTTTTTTTTTTTTAAATTTCTTATCTCATAATCTATTTAAGTATCTGTCCCTCATGTCCCCCTTAACAATTGTACGACTTCAAAAATATGAGCAATCTGATCCTTTGATAAATAATCATGGGCGATAACAGTTTTTATTAAAATCGGTCTAAAATTGGAGAAATTTAAAAATTGAATTTAAAAAAAGTAATAATAAGAAACAAAGTAAACAAAATTACATCAAAAATATAACTCGGTTTAATATGCGACCTTGAATTTAACTGTAAGAGACAATAAAAACACGAAAGGAAGCTTTTCTTTTCTTTCTTTCTTTTTCTTTTCTTTTCTTTTCTTTTTTTTTTAATCCGAATCGAGAGAAATTAAAACTTAACTCTTAATCCGCAATCATGGCTGCTTACCAATTTTTGTTAAAATCGATCTAAAATTGGAGAAATTAAAAAAAAAAAATGTATTTCTCTGTTATCTCAAGTAACTTTTATACGTAACTTTTACAGCAAACGAAAATGAAAAAATAATTATTAACAAGGTAATTACGGCTTTTTAAATTTGAATGCCACCAGAATTTACGAACAAAATTAAAATACAAAGAATGAATGACTTTTTCCGCTATGTTATAAAAGAAAATTTTTCTTAATGAAAAAAAAAAAAGGCTGGGATGATTTTTTGCAGTTGGGACTTAATAACTGCGTCCTAACGACGAGGACACCGCTCCTTAAGGGGTTAAGTAGGTGTGTGAAAAAACAGATATATTCGAATAGCAAAGACAGAAGTTGAAAGTCAACATTTTAATTAATATCACAAAAGCTAATTACTTTTTTTTTTTTTACGCTAACCACTTTGACAGGATCTCTGCAAGCACACTTTCGTGTACAGTCGGCAGCAAAATTATTAATTCTTAAGAATAATTCCTACTTAAAAGATGGGCACCAAATATTGTTTTCTTAAGTAAATATTTGTCGAGTCATGATCTTAGTCTTATACTGTTTAATTTGATTTTATATTTGAATTGATGCGGTCACGGCAATATAAAAAAGTATACTGGTTGTATATTTTACTTACATTTTTATAGATTTATAAATGCTTAAAATTTGGGGGTGGTAATGTTAAAACGATTTCGCAAACTTTCATTTATATCGTTACAAAAAAGCTCTTGATTCATAGATATTTTTTACGAGATACATTGAAGCGATCCATACATGTTCCATGCAATCTTTTGATTTAAAAACGTGTTTTAAAGTATGAAAAATATTAATAAAGTCATATAAAAAATTATGAATTGTGACTTTTATTTAATTTTATATAAGATAATTCTAATGATTAAATGATAAATGGGTGTGCAAATTTACAGCTCATTTCAACTATTAGCTTTGTCATATAATTTATAATTAAATATTGCTATTGAAACTGCTTAGGGGCTTATTGACTTTTGCATCTGAAATCGAAAAACGTCTTAAAAGACAATGTAAAAAAAAAAAAAAAAAAAAAAAATACCAAATTTACCTAACCTTTTAACTACGGGTAATTCTATACACAACTACAATGTCAAACGCGAAAAAAAAAAAAAAAAAAAAAAAAAAAAAAAAAAATCGTTTTAAAACATTGGTGACTGTCTGTGAACGAGAATTCTTGTTTATTAACCCTTTTAGTCGCAGTGTTCCCGCTGATGGAACACCTAATTTTAATTCTCAAGTGCAATAACTTATCCCGGAATTTTTTTAGCAAAAATTTACATTTATAACATAGCAGAAAAAAAGTTTTTTTTTTTTAACCTGAAAATTTAAAATTTCTTTTATTTTAATTTTGTTCGTAAATTCCGGTAGCAGTGTAATTTAAATGATTCGAATTACCCTGCGCCGCAAAGGGTTAAAGAAACGAGCCCCACATTAAGGCGTTCTTCTAAAACAACACATTATTATTATTTTTTTTTTTTTCTTTTCTTAAAAAAAAAAAAAAAAAAAAAAAAAAAAAAAACAGAAGGGCTTTTGCGTATAAGTGTTTAACATTTTAACGAATCCGAAAGAAATTTTCAAAGGTGGGGCAGAAATGTTTCCGCCCCCCTCTTTTTTTATGACACACGCTGAAAGAAAATCAAACAGCCACTGTTTTTTAATAGTTATCAGAATGGACGTGCACCTCAGCTTATTTTGAAAGGCCACTTTTGTGTTGAAATTTTGCACTAGTCAATTTTGCAATAGTCTAGTCAAAAGAGAAAAAAAAATCGTGCAGTTTTGAAATTTGGTACAGTTGTAGCCGAGAGTGTCCTGAACAACATACTAAAAGTCCCCGCCCGTGGGGAGGTGAGCGGGGGGGGGGGCATTTTTCAGTTTCATTAAATATCTTATATACTATAGAATTTAGAGAAAAAAATCTCAATTATAAAATTAATCTACGTGAAATTTCCTACAAAAATGTCTATTACGTTTTCTTTGTATGATCAATAGTTTGGAAAATATAGGGGGATGAAATATCACATTTTCATGTAAAATGTTTTTTTGCAGTAATAAAATCAACTAAAGACTATAATTAAAAGGGTACTGGTCAAATATTTTCAGCTTATGTAATAATTATGTACGAAGGGGTTACGTAAGGGTAATATAGCAAGATTTTTTTAAATGCTTTTAATAACTTTGAGGCAAGTAGGGGCAAATGGCGCTTTGAGTACCAATTGAGATAACGAAGACCAAAAATTGACAAACAGAAAAAAAAAAAAAAAAATCGTGTAGTTTTGAAAATGGTCACAGTTATAGTCGAGAGTGTTCTAAACAACATACTGAAAGTCCCCGGCCGTGAAGGGGGTGGGGGGAGGCTGAGCGGGGGGCAGGGGGCATTTAAAGTTTTTATTAAATATGTTGAAAAGAATAGGATTTAGAGAAAAAAAAACAATTACAAAATTAATCTACGTGAAATTTCCTATAAAAATGTCCCTTACATTTTCTTTATATGATCAATAGTTTAGAAATTATAGGGGAAGAAATATCACATTTTCTTGAAAAATGCTTTTTTAAAATTGTAAACTCAACTAAAATTGGTAATTAAAAGCGTCCAGGATAAATATTTTCTACTTATGTAAAAATTATGTACGAAGGGGCTACGTAAGTGTAATATAGGAAGTTTTTTTTTATGATTTTAATAACTTTGATGGTATGGGTAAATAGCGTTTAGAGTACGAATTCAATTAACAAAGACCAAAAATGGACGAAATGAAAAAGAATATATATATATATATATATATATATATATATATATATATATATACATAATAAAAATAAAAATCATGCAAGCTTAAAAGTTTGTAGAAACATAGGGATAATAGTGCAAAATAACATATAAAATGTCCCCGCCTATTGGAGCTGAATGTGAGGCTTAGAGGGGAGTAATCGTTGCCAAAGGTTTTCTTTTTTTCTTCTTCGTCTTTTAAGCACTTTCCTAAATATCTTGAAAACGATCGGCTTAAAGAAAAAACTCATTTGAAAAAATAGACTACGTGAAATTTGCTTCAAAAATGTCTCTATTTTTTCCTTTATATGATCAACAGTTTAGAAAATGTAGAAGAATGAAATACCCCATTATTTGCTTAAACTAGTTGGCATAGGTGGACTCTGCTCAGTTTCCCATCATATGTATGTTCGCATAAATTTCTAGTACAAAACATATTATATTCATGTTAAGAGAAATGAATTTGACCAAACGCTTGACACAATGACAGAACGAAATCCCCGCCTAATATGCTACCCACCGTTCAGTTCGATGTATTTATCTTATTCTAACCTATTAATTTATTTTATTGGGGTCAATTTCGTAGTTTAGTTTTCATGCTACTATTTCCAATGCAACAATCCCCAAAACATATATTTATATGGAATATCGCCCCATTTTGCTATGTTCATAAAATCTTAAATTTCGAATAACTTCCGAAATTTTCTTATTAGAATATTTGTAGTCAATCATGTTCAAACAAGTATCATAAATGTTATTTTGAAGTTGTCTGATACATTTATGATCCTCAAAATGGACGTTTATGCTCAATTTTGCCCTATTCCATGTTAAGTAAACCGTAAATTCCAAATAACTTACGAAATTTTTAAATTAAAAAATTCATAGTCAGGGATGTTCATGCCAGTATCTTAAATGATATTTTAAGAGTGTTCTGACATCTTTACGGTGAAAATATTTCTCAAAGTGGACGTTTGGGCGAAATTTTACCCTACTCCGACATATTAAGTAGTAAATCGTAAATTTCCAGTGACTTACGAAATTTTTAAATTGGAAAAATCATAGTCGAGGATGTTTATACCAGCATCTTATATAATATTTTAAAAGTGGTCTTACAACTTTACGATGAAAATATCCCCCAAAATGAACATTTAGGCGAAATTTTGCTGTATTCTACCATGTTAAAAAATTCGTAAATTTCGAATAATTTGCGAAATTTTCAAAGTAGCATGTTTCTAGTTAATGATGTTTATCCCGGCATCAAAACTGATATTTAAAAGCTGTTCTTACATCTTTACGATAAAAATATTTCTTTTCATACACGTTTAAGTGAAATTTTGCCCTATTCTCCCATGTTAAGAAAATCGTAAATTGCGAATAACTTCTGAAATTTTTTAATGAGAATGTTGCGAATGAATAGGGTTCTTGCCAATGTCATAACTAATACTTTAAAACTGGTCCGACCTCTCTGCGATCATTTGTTCGAGAGATATCGAGTACACAGACTAACACACTGACACACCATACAGACGGACACCATTTTGATATTTTTGGATTCCTCAAACCTGAAAACGTATAAAAAAGTCAAAAAGCCGAGGTCGAAAAATTTCAGGATTACCTAAGTTCCCCATACCTATAGTATGATGGGGAACTAAAAATACTTTTCGCCAATAGTAAAATCAACTAATGTGCGTAATTAAAATGGTTCAGGTTGAATATTTTCAACTTATATGAAATGTACATTCATATAGCGATATATATGCAGTGCTGCCAGATTGAGGGAAATTTTTTATTCAAATTCCACCATTAAATTTTAATGGTAACAGTTGCCTAATCATTTCGAAGGCTTTATTTTAGCATATCTTAGAAAGGATTTGCCAATCATTACAATTGAGATTTAGTGGTGGGTATAGAATAAAAAATTTCCTCAATCTCGCAGCACTGTATATATGTATACGGGGAAAAGGGGCTATGTAAGGATGATATAGTAAATGTTGTGCGTTTTAAATATTTTTGAGGCAAGTAAGTGCAAGCGATATTTTGAGTATCAATCCAGACGACGAACGTTAAAAACTGACGGACAGAAAAAAATAATCGTATAGTTTTAAAAATTGGTATAATCATAGAGATGGGTATCCTTAACAACGTACTACCATGTACTAAACAATATACTAAAATTTTCTGCTCGCGAAGGTTATTTAAATAGGGCTTCTTAATTTTTCTTAAATATCCTAAAAACTATGGAATTTAGCGGATAAAATTAAATTCAAAATTAACTTACTTCATATTTGCTACAAAAATAGCCATTACATTTTCCTTGAATGATCAATAATTAAAAAAATACAGGCAAATGAAAAATTGTGTTAAAAAAACTCCTTTTATGTAATAGTAAAATCATTAAAGACCATAATTAAAACTGATCAGATGGAATATTTACTATCTATACAAATCTATCTTTACTATCTAAAAACTGTGTACGAGAGAGGGCTATGTAAGAGTAATATAGTAAATGTTCTATGTTTTTTTTTACACTTAACTTGTCACCTTTTATCTTAGTGAGCAAGGAAAATAAATCGTATAGTTTTACAAATGGGTAAAAGTCATAGCGGGTAAGTGTCCTGAACAACATACTAAAAGTCTCCGGCCGTCGGGGAAAGGGAAGGCATTTGCTATTGGGGAGCATTGAAAGTGAGTGTTTTAAGTTTTTCTTAGATATTTTATAAGCAATGAGATTTAGAAGGGGAAATTTACACAGTCACAAAATTATTATTATTATTATTATTATTATTGTTATTTTACAAAAACACGATTACATTTTCTTTAAATGATAAATATTGTTTTAAAAAAAGCAGGCCATGTGAATGACCCTTTCCCTTTCGTTTCCTTTTTATTTATTTATTTATTTTTTAATCCCATGTAAGTGATACAAAATACACACAATATTTTTATTACAATTATAATATTATAAAACATAGAAAAACTGCATTATACGAGCATGCATTAAAAAATTTATGAACACATTTTTAGTTTAAATATTTGCATTCCTATTTATGTTTCTTAGAACATAAACAGTTAACGTTTATTTGTAATATACATAATGCACACTGAACACACATTTTTATTTTTAGTTATTGTTCTTAAGATTCATCTTTCGTGATTATATGCTCGATTTCGGACTCATCATTTTCTAATATACCCGCTTGTCTCAGGTGTTATTACAGATGCTATAAAAAGAGGAACATTGAAAGCCAGCTCTTCGTCTAAATCTCGCTAAATTCCACAGATTTACAGATATTTCAGAAAAAATGAAAAAGGCCCTATTTAAGTGATCTCATGCCTACCGCTCAACCCACTCCGTCGGACGGGGACAACTGTGTTTTTCAGGACACACTCGGCTGTAACTATACCTATTTTCAAAACTACACGATTTTTTTCTGTTTGTCAATTCTTAGCATACTTGTTGTGGAAAATTTCAATGTAATTATTTTCCATTTATGACTTGAGTGATCTTATTGAAAATATCGATTCAAAAGAATGTTTAAAATCACATAGTCGATATTATGACGCACACAAAAGATGCATGATGGAACGCATTGATCATTTTTTGTTTTTGGTGTTACGTTTAACTCTTTCAACTCTTGCAATACTAATTTACAGTCGACAGCAAAATTATTGAAGTGCTAGCAATACTTCGTATTTAAAAGATGTACACCTAATACTGTTTTATTAAGTAAATATTTGTCTAGTCATGATCTTAGTCTTTATGTTGTTTATAAAAAAGTAAGTTTATAATTAAAATTAGCAATCAAACTTCAAAAAAAAAAAAAAAAAAAAAATGAAAATTGAAAAATGTGGATGTGCACTTCAATGATTTCGCTGCCGACTGTAATACCAGAAAGGTGATTCGCAAAAGGTTTCACACTTTGAATTTTATTTGATCATCTTGTTTCTGATATGCAGGGAAGTGAACAGTCGATATATTTTTGAAGAATCTCCCAGCGCTTTGGACTTGAACGAAATATATTACATGTCGTTTGGATTGTTCCAAAAAAGGTATCGATTCTGGTATACATTCTGTAGCATCCTTTTCACAGAGGCTAAGCATGGGGCGGCCACAAGGTGAAAATACTGCATCTGAATTTTGTTCCAATATTTTTGCCTGAACACCATTATATTTCCTGGACATGTTGGTACCACTCTCATAAGATTGAGCTCGACAGTCACTGAGAGGAATCGAATGGTCTTTTAATGTAGAAATTATCAATTCAGCAATTTCTTCTCCTTTTATGTTCATGCAGCCAGAAAAGGTGAGAAATCGTTCTTACATTTCACAATTCCATACTTTTTAAAATTAGAAATCTTAATAAAATTTTGGTTTGCTCCTAGTGAGAGGAATCTGGTGTTGCATCTACTATTACTAAAAAATATTTAGAAGACTGTGTCTCATGCAAAATATGCTTTTTAACAAGAATTGATTGTTCTCTAGTAGACTCATTTTGAGAATCGGGAGATAGACAGTGAACTGTAAGTTCACTGTTGCAAATTGAATTGTCTTTGCATCCTCTCAGGCGGCGCTACTAGTCGTCATTTTTCGACGCGCCGATGTATGATTACTGACTAGTTAAGAATGTGATCTGAAAGGATTCGGTCATGCTTGACCGTTTAAAATATATAGCGCTTAAGAAATGTTTATTTATGTTTTTATTGTGGATCCGTGTTCTATATGTTTTGTGAAGTGAATAAATAAAATGGAAAAGAACATTACTTGCATTATTTATGGAAATGGATTATTACAATGTGTGTGAGTTTATGGAACATCGAAAGATTAATGAACATTTTCTGGTGACCCTAGGACGTGATTATTTGCATTTTTTTTGGACGACATGCATTTTTTTTGGATAAATATGGCATTAGTAATAAAGAATCATCAAGGCAGCATGCATCGGATATGGGAGGTAGGCTTTTCCCTTATTATTTCATTATTTTGGTTCGAGTTTGGGGTTAAAGGTTATGGTTTCGGTTTTAAAAGAAAAGCGTAGTTTTGTTATGAAATGGTTGCAGTCTGTGAGGACATCGAATTCATTTGGTTTATATTTGATATTATTTATAATTTATAAATTTTGCTGATATATGAAATAAATGGTTTCAAAATTTGAATAATTAAAAAATAGTTTGGGTTTTTGAATATAAATGGTTTCATTCAACATTTAAATAATTGAAAAATTACTTTCGTTTCATAAAATGTTGTTTAAATGGTGTTTCTTTTTGTTTCTTTGAAAACGAAATTGTTTTTTTTTTTTAATGGAATATTATTTAATTATTTTTTGTTTCTTGCAATGCTATTAAAATAGAGTTACTTCTGGTTTAATACAAAATTATTTATTTAGTTTTGGTTTCATTAAAGGCTATTTTAAATTGATTTACTTCTGTTTTAACGATATTTATTTTTTTGTTCTTAAATGATATTTAAAGATGATGTTTACATTTTTTGATATATAGATAATACATGTTTATTTTTATTTAATAAATATATGGATAGGGGTTATTATTAAGCAATTAGAAGGTTTCATAATTTTTATTTTTGTTCTCTTGTTATGATATTGGGTTTAAAATGGATCTAGAAAGATTGAAGGAAAAAAGAAGAGGTTTAAGAACCTCATTTACGAAATATTTGGCGAAAATAGAAACAATCCTGAACTCCGAAATTACGGAGGAGTACACGAAATTAATGAAAATTGAGGAGCTTCTTAGATTAAAGGCTCAGCTCGTGGACAAACAGGCAGAACTCGTAAACATCGATTATGAAATACAAACAAAAATTAAAGTCAAAGATATAGCTGAAGATGTAGCAGGCTGCGAGGAATACAGGGAAAAAGGGATCGATGTAAAAACAAAATTAGAAAGGCTAGTGGATAATTTAAATGACAGGCCGTTGCCTGGTGTTATTCAGATCGCTAGATCAAGTGATCAAACAGGGATTGGTTCAGAGAACCTAACAGTTAGAACTGAAACCAGAAGTACAGTTAAACTTCCGAAATTACAAGTTGTACATTTTCTTGGTGACTGTAGTTCATGGTTGCACTTCTGGAACTCTTACGAGGTAGCGATACATAATAATAATTCTTTAAACAAAATTAAGAAATTTACGTATTTGAAATCTTTCTTAGGAGGTATCGCCTTGAGCGCTGTATCTGGGTTTTCATTGACAGAATCGAATTACGATGCATCAATACAATTACTTAAGGAACGTTTTGGACGAAGTGACGTAATTATATCGTCCCACATGCATAAGTTACTATTAATAGAGCCGGTGAAATCATGCGCGAATGTTACTGAATTAAGGAGAATGTACGACGCGATTGAGGTACAAATTCGTTCGTTACAATCATTAAATGTAGCAACAGGCACTTACAGTAATCTGTTATGCCCTGTAATATTACAAAAACTACCGGAAGAATTAAATTTAAGTTATAATAGACAGCGTAATTCAGATGAATTGTTTGATATTTCTAAATTAGTTGATTTTATACGTAAAGAATTAGAAATACGAGAAGCATCGATAATTTTAGCGAATCCCAGAAATAATAGCGCAAATGAAAATAATTTTCGGAACAAAATGGCAGGCCACAATAAACCTTACTTAAATTCTAAAAGGAGCGAATATCATCCCCCTAAATCATCAGCTTCCGTTTTAGCGACTCAAGCGGAAAGAAATTTATCTGGTTATCATAATAGGTATTCTTATGATAATAATAGGCCTAAATTTAATAACAAAAGAAATACGAGTTCGTTTTCTCAAAATACAGGAGTTCAGGGCTGTTTGTTTTGTTCCTCGGCACATATGAATCATGATTGTTCTTTAAATGTTTATGATAAGAAAAAGGCTCTAATGGCCAAGAGATTATGTTTTATATGTTTTTCAAATCATTTGAGTAAATTTTGTTCTCGTAAGGATCATAAGTGCAAGTATTGCGCGTCTCCCTGGCATAACTCATTAATATGTAATACAGAAAGAAATGAATCCCGCTCAGTTGAGGATAAAAAACAAATACAGTCAGAAAGTTCTTTAAATTTGGTTTGTAATAAGAATAAAGAGCTTGAGGACACGCCGAATGATTCGGTGTTGTTGCAGACTGTAACGGCAAGTGTATTTAATATTCGGGCCAAATGCCATTTATTGAGGTGTCTTATTGACAATGGAAGTTCTAGGACATTTGTATTGCGCGAAATGTGCAATTTATTGGGATTAAAACCAATCGGGAAGGAAACCCTTTAATTTATACTTTTGGCAATGAAAATACTGAAAGGAAAACTTATGATATTGTAGAAATAGTATTACATAATGTAAGAGAAACTAATAAGAAAGTTAAATTAAGGGCTGTGGTTATTGATTCAATTACATTTGGGGAAATTAAAATTCCTTCACAATGGGTGCGTAATATCGCACTAGAAAAGGGCATTGAATTGGCAGATAAGGGTAATTTAAGTAAAATTCATGTACTTATTGGATCGGATTACATTGGGGAAATTCTCGGAGAAAGGAACGTGAGAATTTCTAAACGATTAATGGCAACAGATACCTTATTTGGATTTGTGATACAAGGAAAGGAAAGGGACCCTAAAGCACTTAAGAATTGTCAGAAAGTGCGCGTTAATCATTTACATGTTGTTAAGGAGGAATTGGACCATCAAAGGGTTAAAAATTTATGGGAATTAGAGGCAATTGGAATTAATCCGGACAAGGAACATTCTAAATCAGACGATGAAATTTTAGAGTTATTTAGGAAAACCACTACTTATAGAAATAAAAGATATGAAACGCGATTGTTGTGGAAAAATAATGTTAAGGAATTGGACAGTAATTATGAGATAGCAAGACGACGCTTGTCTCATTTGAACACTGTTTTTGGTAGGAATCCGGACTTATATTTTAAATATAAGGAAATTATTGAGGAACATTTAAAGGAGGGCATCGTAGAGGAAGTAGCGTCGGATTTAAATGACAATACGGGTACAGGCTATTACATGCCGCATCATGCAGTAGTACGCGATCAAAAGAAAAGTTCTAAGGTTAGGATAGTTTTTGACGGTTTATGTAAGGGCAGGGATGAATTATCTCTTAACGATTGTTTAGAGAGCGGTCCTAATTTAAATCCAGATTTACTCAGGATAATTTTGAGGTTTAGGTTACACCCTGTAGCGTTTTGCGCAGACATTCAACGAGCTTTTCTAGAAGTAGGAATCGCGGATGAGGATAGGAATTTTTTGAAATTTTTATGGAATGATGGGGAGGGGCCCGATCTCCATTCCGATGCTGCTAAACGAATTAGGACATTACAATTCTGCAGAGTTCCCTTTGGGGTGAAATGTTCCCCATTTCTATTATCGGCAACAATCAGGCTTCATTTGAAAAAATTTGAGAATGACTACCCGGAAGCAACAGAAATATTAAGATCTCTATACGTCGATGATCTCATCTCTGGCACTGAGAATATAACCAAGGCCTTACAATTGTCTAAAGAAATGATGTACATTTTAGGTGAAGCTAGCATAAATCTCAGGGCTTGGATTTCTAACTCTTCTAAGCTTAATCAGTTATGGAAGACAGACAATTTCGAATGTCGAGAAGATCCGGAGGAATCCAATGTTGAACTAAAAATATTAGGGATTATTTGGGACAATACGAATGACGAATTACTGATTGACACTTCACAATTTAACAAATTACCGGAGGACAGATTTATAACAAAGCGATATATTTTGGCTGTTTGCGGAATGTTATTTGATCCATTGGGGATCATGAATCCATTTTTGATTCGCATAAAAAGTATATTACAATCAGTATGGGAAAATGGTAAACAGTGGGACGAACCTGTTCCACATGAAACTGAAATGTTGTTTTTAGAATGGTTAAATGAAGCTAAAAATTTGAAGTTCACTGGAATTCCTAGGCTGTATTTTAATGAACTCTGCTGGAACTCAGTAGAGGTACACATATTTTCCGATGCTAGCCCAAAATGTTATGGTTCAGTGGCTTATTTTCGATTTACGAATTCTGAAGAATGCAAAACAAGTTTTATAATTTCTAAGTCTCGACTAGCCCCTTTGAAGAAGATTACATTACCGAGACTTGAATTACTTGGCACTTTAGTCTCAGCAAGATTGGGATCATATCTCAAATCTGTTTTTCCTATGCTCGACCCCAGAAATATTTTTTATTGGACTGACTCTCAGATTTGCCTTCATTGGATAAAAAATTCAGCTAACGATTATAAGCAATTTGTGAAAAACCGAGTGATGGAAATAAAGGAAAAAACTGATCCTGAAAAATGGCACTTTTGCAAAGGCAAGGTCAATCCGGCGGATAAATTGACAAGAGGTGTAAAAGCAAATTCCTTAATGAATGACAAAGTATGGAGTCAAGGACCAGCTTGGTTGTCAGAATTAAGTATACCGTATGACTCTCTAGTGGAATTTTCCTGTGACATGGACAGCGTGGTTGAAGAAAGACATGGAACTACAACACTCCAGGTTAACGTAGAAGTTCCAATGCCATTATTAAATCTGGAGAATTACAGTAGTTTGAATAGAGTTTTAAGAACAACCGCCTATGTTTTTAGATTTCTAAATAATATCAAATCTAGGTCTGAAAAACGTTCAGGAGCGCTGACAGCAAATGAAATATCTGCAGCAGAAAATTATTGGCTTCTATTTGTGCAGCAAAGTGAATTTAACAAAGAATATACTACATTAAAGGCAAAAAATTCAGTTTCTCCTGATTCTAAGTTATATAATTTGAATCCCATTTTGACAACAGAAGGTCTAATAGTATTAAAAGGAAGAATTCAAGGTTCTAATTTTTCTGATGAATCTAAGCATCCAATTATTTTGCCGAACAAGGCTCGATTTACTAATCTTTTGATCATGAAGGAACACGAAACTTTAGGTCATTCTGGTATATCTGACACACTCACTCAATTAAGAGAACGTTTTTGGATCATTAAGGGCAGGCAAGCTGTGAAATCCTGCTTGAACAAATGTTTTCTATGCAGAAGGTTTAAGGCCAAACAAGGACAGCAAATAACAGCTCCGCTACCCATAGCAAGAACTAGTGAGGCTCAACCTTTTGAAGTCGTCGGAATCGATTTTGCTGGACCCTTATTCACAAGAGACAACAACAAATCTTACATTGCATTATTCACGTGTGCAGTCACTCGAGCAGTGCACTTGGAAATAGTCTCTAGTCTCAGTTCTGAACATTTTTTACTTGCATTCAGACGTTTCATCTCCAGAAGAGGTGTGTGCAAGGTTGTGAATTCCGATAACGCTCTGACTTTTAAAAGTAGTGAAAAGGAACTAAAGAAACTTTATACGAACATTAAGAACTTTGAAATACAGAACTATTTTGGTAATAAGGGTATCAAATGGAATTATATAGTAGAAAGAGCCTCATGGTGGGGGGGTTATTGGGAGCGAATGGTTCGTATGACAAAGGTCATTTTGAGGAAAATTCTTGGTAGGGCATTGGTTACATTTGAAGAACTGCAAACTTGCAGAAATTGAATCTATTATTAACTCTCGACCTTTAACTTATGTATATAATGACCCTGTGGAGCCATTCCCTCTCACCCCAGCCCACTTCTTAATAGGAAAAAGGTCAACTGCATTGCCACCACAAAGTGGCCGTTTAGTGATAGCAAGTCAATCTAACTCTCAAAAACTTTTAATTAAACGATACTTGTATCGTGAGAGACTTCTTAACGAATTCTGGAAGCGCTGGAAATTTGAATATATTTTGCAGTTGAGAAATGCTAATGTTGTAAAACCTGTTAATCCAATTTCTAATTTTAATATAGGTGATATAGTCCTAATAGGTGATGACAAGGCCCCAAGACAAATTTGGAGGTTAGGAAAAATAATCGAGACACATGTAGGACGTGACAATAAGGTAAGATCTGTAACCTTAAAAACTTCATCAGGAATGTTAAAGAGACCCATTCAACTTCTTTGTAACTTGGAAGTCCAAGGGGACTTACCTTAATTAAACCAACTGTTCACCTGTAAGGTAATATTAATATTGTTTTCATTTTTCAATTGTATCCAGGTAACATTGATTTTTGTATTTGAGATAATTTCTATTTTCAGTATTATGTGGTTGTGAAATTTATTATTATGTACTATTTTTTTTTATTGGTTGGTAATTTTTTGAATTGTATTTGATTTGGATTTGTTCAAATTTTTGTATTGGACTTAACTTACCTTTCGGGGCGGGAGGATGTTGCAAATTGAATTGTCTTTGCATCCTCTCAGGCGGCGCTACTAGTCGTCATTTTTCGACGCGCCGATGTATGATTACTGACTAGTTAAGAATGTGATCTGAAAGGATTCGGTCATGCTTGACCGTTTAAAATATATAGCGCTTAAGAAATGTTTATTTATGTTTTTATTGTGGATCCGTGTTCTATATGTTTTGTGAAGTGAATAAATAAAATGGAAAAGAACATTACTTGCATTATTTATGGAAATGGATTATTACAATGTGTGTGAGTTTATGGAACATCGAAAGATTAATGAACATTCACTATCTATTTCCTGACAGTTCGTCTTTCTTCTGGGAGTCTTCTACTCTCAGTATATGTTCTTGAAGGATTCCTCTAGCTCAGCGGGCCCAGGGGCAGTGCCCCGGCTGCCCTCCCCTCTCCTAGGGCATGTATCGCAGATGACGATGGTGGTGGTGTGGGGGGTTTTAAGACGGAATTTCTACTATAAGTATCGAGCAGATATACTAGACCTAAATTAAAGCTACAATTAAAATTAAATACTACAGTAAGACCCCACTTAACGCGGGGGATACGTTCCATCAAAGTAGAACGTAATGCGAAATAGAGGTGAGTTCGGGCTCTATTTTGGCAATCCGAGCCCGCCCGGGCCCGAAACATTTTTGAACTGAGCCCGCCCGAGCCCGATATTGAAAGTGGTACGCTATGCATCGCATACACAATAGTAAAATTAAATACCGTTTTCATTTTCAAATTAATTTTCTTGTTATCAATCCTCAATTTAAATAACTATAAATGTTACTATAACAATTTATAATGTCTGGGTCTCTGTATACATGTACATATTTATATAATAGATATTTATAGTGCAGCCCATTGTTTATAACGCGCCTATCGGGGGAAAAAAAATATCCGAATGAGTGATATAATGAGGCCCTATATAACGAAGGAGGAAGGATTACTGTATAACACTATGACATAATATGCATTCCGTTGAAAAAAGAGTTCTATTTAGAAAAAGGAAAGTCAAAGCTACTAAGGTTTGCAAGATTATTTTGTGATTTATAACCTATCATGACTATTATGACATTACTAAAGGTGCTCTCAAAATGAATAAAATTTCTTTTTTTTTTTTTTTTTTTTTACATTTTCCAGTTAGTGAAGAATAAAATAAACGGAACTTTTAGCTCGAATCCGAGCCCGTCCGGAGCCCGAAGACTTGCGTAAGATTTGAGCCCGATCGGGCTCGGGCTCGGGCTCGGGCTCGGGCTTACGGGCTCGGGCTGAGCCCGTCTCATCTCTAATGCGAAACAGCGCGCGCACAATTTCAGGGAATCCCCGTACTGCTGCGAGCAATTTCGGGGAATCCACAGGGGAAATACAAGAGCGCTAAACCGAAACAGCGCTAAATGAAACAGCGTTAAGCGGGGTCTTACTGTACCTAAATTAAAGCTCGATGACTATAAGGACCCAGGCGGCGGGATGCTTTCCGTGGAGATTACCGCGGAAGTACGCAGATGACGGATACTCGAACTTATATACAGGAAAGTTTAAAGTTATTAATAGCGCTAAAATTTTGAACCATCAGAAAAATAACTTTAGATTAATGTCAAAAAGGAGGGAGGGAGTGATAATAAAACAAGAACAGAACTTTACAAATTAGAAATTCACATCTAGTGAATGAAATTCGTTCAATTATAAACCATTCTCAGACGCTGGAGATTAGTTAAGGTAGCATAAGTAAAAAATATAAATTCCCATTTTTGAAAAATATTGCTTGTTTTTATTATGTAATTATTTATAGCATATAATCTGTACGAAAATGAAGCTTTCATTCAAAAAATTTTTAAGTATGTTTATTTATTTTTGGTTACATTAATTAAAAATTTTAAAAAGTTAAAAATATATTTGTTTTATTTCACAAAAATGTCAAAATGGATTTATGTAACGGAGAAAAAAAAAAAAAAAAAAAAGTAGATTTGAAAAAATACATTGTGTTTATTGAAAAGAAGGCGATCGTTTATTTAAAGCTATCTTTGATCTGCCATTTCAATAACAAATTCTTGTAATCATGTTTACGAGATAAAAATCTCGTTAGACATGACAGCAAAAGCCTTAATAAGAACTTGTATTAATAAAACCGTTGAACTCGTGCGTTACGGTTTATCTACAGTTCATGACAGAAAGCTGTTTTATCAGCTAACATCTTTACGGCGAAAAGTGAGTTTATAAATATGTTTGTTTAAACGAGAATGTACATTTTGAAAGTGATTCTTATTGCTTAACAAGTGTAAAGCTAGATTTTTATAAATATAAAAACCCGATCTTGAGTTTGATTTAAATACTATTTTTCTATAAAATCTATAATTTTCAGTTGGAAGAAGGCTAGCTCTTAAATTATGAAATGTCAACACAGGGCTGTCCTTGAATTTAATTAAATATTATTATTATTTTTTTTTTAATCTCCAATTTCCAACTAAATTTAGCGATTTTTGGACTGTGAACTTATTTTTAGGCAACTTTTACTTTTTTTTGTCAAAATCTGTTTAAAATCTGGATTTTTTAAAAAGTTTTTTTAATATTCTAATTAAAAAAAAAAAATTCCTGATTTATCACTTAATATGAGGTGGAAGCTGAAAGATTAATAGCACGACAAATTTTAAAATATCAATACCTAAAATAAAGTGGCCTGAAAATAAAATAAAAAAAGTATTTAAAAATCTCTTATTTTCAACTGAAGTAAGTCAGAGATTTTTGAACTTGGAAGATTGCTAGCTCACAGATTTAATTTAACCTGATTTGAAAATTGGAAGATTTCTAGTTCTCAAATTTTAAAACATCAATGAAAACTTTACACATTTTAATATATATATATATATATACACCCCGCGACAAAAAGATAGGTACAAAGGGTTTTTTCTTTTATTTTTCATAGAATAATATTATCTAAATTGTGCTAATCATTTATTATCATAAAATAACACTTTTCTAATTTTAGACTACACACCGCGACAAAAAGATATGAACAAAGTTTTTTTTTTTTTTTAAATTTTTGAATATGGTTATTTTGAATATGATTCAAATATTTAATATGTTTTTGATATGGTAATATTTTGTTATGATAATAAATGATCAGCACAATTTAGATAATGTTATTTTATGAAAAATTTAAAAAAACCCTTTGTTCCTATCTTTTTGTCGCGGAGTGTAGTCTTAAATTAGAAAAATTTTAGTCTTAAAACTTTTCTAAATTAGTCTTAAAACAAAAATTAGTCCGGGAATCGTGATATTTTACGATAATAATAAATGATAAGCACAATTTAGATAATGTTATTTTATGAAAAATCAAAGAAAAAACCTTTTGTACCTATCTTTTTGTCGCGGGGTATATATATGTATATATATATATATATATATATATATATATATATATATATCAAAGCGATTTTCATAAAGCATAGCTAAGAAAAGAACCACCCGGATTAATCGGTGTTCTAATAATACTACTAATAAAAGGCAATGAAATTAGTTTATTCGTTTGAAAGCTGCAATTTCACAGACAGACACACAGAAACTTCAAACTTACAATATTACTCTTTTTTGTCTGGGGTTAAAAATAAATAAATAAATAAATAAATAAAACCCCTGAAAGATATCTTAGAGAGTAGTATTTTAATTTGCTTCTTTCTAAAATGGGATAAGTAGGTTCACGTCAAATTAACTTACTTAAAAGCGAGTCTAAAATTTTGAGCATTTATCAAAAATAATAATTAAACAAGAAATTTTCATTTTCGTTGAATCAGAATTATTTTGTCACAGAGTAAATGTTAACATTACCATTTAACATTTACAGTTGCAAAATGTATCAAGTTACAATGAATTTTTTCTCACTAATACGTATAACGTGATTACTTTCATAGTTGTTTCAGGTATTATGAAAACAATCTTGGAATTTTCAGGTTCGACAACTTTTCACAAAATGAAAACAAGAAAGAAAAATCATGCAGTACGCATTGATTAGTAACACTTTCCAACTGTACGCAATTGTTGTATCGAATAACATTTAATATTCTTTGCCTACGTTATCGCACAACAGACAGAAGGACTCAAAAACATACAGATAGACTAATTGATTTTAAAATTACTCTTAGGCATTTTGGAAAGAGTTAAAAAGGCTCAAAGCAAAAGAAAATGTAGCCGTTAGATTATAATTACAGCTTTTAATCCCTCTGAATATTTTACTGTAGCCCTGTAAATCTGAAAGTTAATCATATCTTTAGAATATTAATAATACATGTCAATGATTTTATGATATTTATAGTAGAAAGTTTTTTAAATATAACTTTTAAAAAATTCTGTCCTAAAACGTAACACATTGGCTTTTTTTTATTGTTGTCGTTGTTGTTGTCCCTGTAAACAAACTAGTTGTACAGAACCTATTAATGACATTTTAAATAGGGAACATGAGTGTATCATTTTTTTTTTTTTTTAAATTCTCAAAATATTCACGGATGATAGGAGCCGGAGACAAACAGATAGAAAGGTAGACAATCGGACAGACAGATGCACAAATTGAAATCATATTCCCACTAAAATTATAAGAAAGTGTTAAAACGCTCATGTAAACAAAAGTGCAATTCCAGCAAATTTTTATTAATAGCTCTTAATGTAACTGATTATTTTTGTGTGGCCCTGTAAATCTAATGCTAACCATACTATATTACATAGAAAGCACTCTTTTGTGCATATGAATAATATATTTCAATTGCATTAAGCTTTGTGGAAAATAAAATCATAAAATTTTTTTTTATAAAATAAACTCTCATACATCACAATGCTTTGGAATACTTTCAAGTGCCCCTGTACACAAACACAGAAATGTACTCTATTTTAAATAGGAAACACCCGATAGGGAATTGAGTAACTTATTAAAATTTCATTAAAGTTTCTATATATTAAAGGTATTAAAATATGGTTTATAGAAACTCCTCTCATAGAACACAATGCTTTCGAATACTTTTGGATGTCCCTGTACACAAACCAGAAGAGGTATTCATTCCATTTTCAATAGGGAACATCCGATGGTGAACTTGAATAGAATATATCGGTTTAAAGAAACTCCATAAATATTTACGGGAATTAGAGAACAGAAAAACAGACAAATAGGCAGAGAGACGGACAGAAGAACAGTCAGACAGATACACAAATTAAAATTATATTCACACTAAAAAAAAAAAAAAATTATAGAAAGTGTCAAAAACGCTTAATGTAAACGAAAGTACAATTCTAGCAATTTTTTATTAATAACTCTTAATATAACTGAATATTTTTGTGTCACCCTGTAAATCTAATGTTAACCGTGCTATATTCTATGCAAAGCATTCTTTTGTGCATATAAATAACATATTTCAATTTCCTAAAACTTCGTGGAAAGTAAAGTTATTAAAATTTGATTTATAGAAATATCTCACAAAGAACGCAATGATTTGGAGTACTTTTGAGTGTCCCTGTATATAAACTAATGGTGGTATGTAATCTGTTTAATTTAGGAAACATCCAACAGTGAACTTGAATAACATATTTCAATTTCATGAAGATATGTGTACAGTAAGGTATGAAGATAGGGTTTATAGAAATGCGTCTCATAGAACAAAATTCTTTGAAATACTTTCGGGTGTCCCTGTACACAAACCAGTAGAGGTATAAACTCCATTTTCAATAGGGAACATCCGATAGTGAACTTAAATAATATATATCAGTTTCAAAAAATTAAATAAATATTTACGGCAGTTAGAGCGCGAGCAGACAGACGGACTATACACAAATTGAAATTATATTCACACTAAAAAAATGATAGAAAGCGTCAAAAACGCTTAATAAAAACGAAAGTACAATTCTAGCAAATTTTTAATAATAGCTCTTAATATAACAGAATATTTTTGTGTCACCCTGTAAATCTAATGCTAATCATGCTATATTCTATGTAAAGCATTCTTTTGTGCATATAAATAACATATATCAATTTCCTAAAACTTCGTGGAAATAAAGTTATTAAAATTTGATTTATAGAAATATCTCTCATAAAACGCAATGCTTTCGAATACCTTTGAGTGTCCTTGTATATAAAACAGTGATGATATTTCATCCATTTTATATAGGAAACATCCAATAGTGAACTTGAATAACATATTTCAATTTCATTAAGATATGTGTACAGTAAAGGTATGAAAATATGATTTATAGAAATACCTCTCATAGAACACAATCCTTTGAAATACTTTCGGGTGTCCCAGTATACAAACCAGTAAAGGTATAAACTCCATTTTCAACAGGAAACATCCAATAATGAACTTGAATAACATATATCAATTTCAAGAAATTCCACAAATATTTACGGGAGTTAGAGCGCGGACAGACAGACAGACAGACAGACGGACAAACAGACAGACAAACCGAAGTCATTAACACTTTTCAGCATTGTTGGGAAGTGTTAAAAACGCTTAATGTTGAAAGTACAATTTTAGCGCATATTTATTAATAGATCTTTATATAACTGAATATTTTTGTGTCACCCTGTAAATCTAATGCTAATCATGCTATATTCTATGCAAAGCATTTTCTTTTGTACTTATAAATAACACATTTCAATTTCATAAATCTTCGTGCAAAGTAAAATTATTAAAATTTAGTTTATAGAAATATCTCTCATAAAACGCAATGCTTTGGAATACTTTTCTGTGTCCCTGTACACAAATCAGTGGTATTTACTACATTTTATACAGGAAACATCCGATAATGAACTTGAATAACATATTTCAATTTCATTAAGATTTGTAAAAAGTAAGGGTATGAAAATATGGTTTATAGAAATGCCTCTCATAGAACACAATGCTTTGAAATTTATTTGGGGGTCCCTGTATACAAACCAGTAGAGGTATAAACTCCATTTTCAACAGGAAACATCCGATAGTGAACTTGTATAACATATTTCAATTTCATTAAGATTTTTGTACAGTAAGGGTATGAAAATATGGTTTATAGAAATGCCTCTCTTAGAACACAATGCTTTGAAATACTTTTGTGTGTCTCTGTACACAAATCAGTGGTAGTATTTACTCCATTTTATACAGGAAACATCCGATAGTGAACTTGAACAACATATTTAAATTTCATTAAGATTTGTGTACAGTAAGCGTATGAAAATATGGTTTATAAAAATGCCTCTCATAGAACACAATTTTTTGAAATGTTTTAGGGGGTCCCTGTACAAAACACAGTAGAGGTATAAACTCCATTTTCAACAGGGAACATCCGATAGTGAACTTGCATAACATATTTCAATTTCATTAAGATTTGTGTAGAGTAAGGGTATGAAAATATGGTTCATAGAAATGCCTCTCATAGAACAATATTTTAGGGGGTCCCTGTACACAAACCAGTAGAGGTATGAACTCCATTTTCAATAGGGAACATCCGATAGTGAACTTGAATAACATATATCAGTTTCAAGAAATTCCATAAATATTTACGGGAGTTAGAGCGCGGACAGACAGACAGACAGACAGTCAGACAGACAGGCAGACAGACAAACCGAAGTCATTAACACTTTTCAACCTTGTTGGAAAGTGTTAAAAAGTAATATTCATTGTTATAAAAGTGTAAAGAGAGATCTAAATATTTAACCCCCCCCCCCCTTCTTAAAAAAAGGAGTTTTGTTTTTATTAGATTTAAATCGACATTCATTGAAATTATGGAAATATTTTGATTAATCGATGACGACGACGAGGTGTCATCAAAAATGATGTTTTTTATGATCATTAACAAAATATCCGAAATGAGTACGATCTTCTCAATTTTTGTCTTTATTTTGAATAGCAGAGAGAAAAGATAGTTTTTCAGTTACATTATATCATAAAGGTATTGGCGCTCTTGTGTTTTACTTGGATATTACTATTAGAATTTTAAATTAAAGATGTTTATAGATATGCATAAAATATATTCTTCTAATCAATACTTACCTCTTTATGCAGATCTTATTCGAATAAGTATATAGTACTAGGTATGGTAAAGAACAATTAGGATACTGGTCTGGTCACTTTTCGCTCGTAAAAATTTATTCGGTCATCAAAAATCAAAAGTATAAAACTAGTTAGGTCTCCCCCCCCCCCCCCCCGTCCACCCACTTAGTGATTCTAAAAGTAGACTTTCATTAATGCGGTATAAATTTGAAGATCTTTTCAGCTTTACGTTATTTTATACTGCAATAAATTCAATTCATTTGCAGAATAAAATTTTTATTATTAATCATACATAAATTTGTTAATGATTTAAGCATGGATCAGATTAGCTTGAAACAGATGCACAGATTTATGAAGTTTGCTCCAAAAGTCGATTTCTTTCAGACGAAATACGTCATATACAAGAAAGAAAAATCATGCAGTACGCATTGATTAGTAACTCTTTCCAACTGCACGTAATTGTTGTATCGAATAACTTTTAATATTCTTTGCCTACGTTATCACACAACAGACAGAAGGACTGAAAAATATACAGATAGACTAATTGATTTTAAAATTACTCTTTGGCATTTTGGAAAGAAAGGCTTAACGCAAAAAAAATGCAGCTATTAGATTATAATTGCAGCTTTTGATCTCTCTGAATATTTTAGTGTAGCCCTGTAAATCAGAGAGTTAATCATATCATATTCTATACAAAACATTATTTTAGAATATTAACAATACATTTTAATATTTTCATGATTTTTACAGTAGAAATATTTTTAAATATAACTTTCAAAAAATTCTGTCCTAAAACGTAATGCAGTGGCACTTTTGTTGTTGTTGTTGTTGTTGTTGTTGTCCCTGTAAACAAACTAGTTATACAGGACCTATTAATGTCATTTTAAATGGGAAACATTCTATAGGGAAAATATTTATAAAAATAACACTCGTAGAACACAATGCTTTCGAATGCTTTTGGGTGCCCCTGTATATAAACCAGAAGAGATATTCACTCCATTTTCAATATGGAACATCCAATAGTGAAATTCAATAAAATATATCAGTTTCAAGAAATTCCATAAATATTTACAGGAGTTAGAGCGCGGGCAGACAGACAGACAGACAGACAGACAGATGGACAGATACACAAACTGAAATCATATTCACACTTAAAAATGTTAGAAAGTGTTGAAAACGCTTAATGTAAACGAAAGTACAATTCTAGCAATTTTTTATTAATAGCTCTTAATATAAATGGATATTTTTGTGTCACTCTGTAAATCTAATGCTAATCATGCTAATTTTCTATGCAAAGCATTTTTTCTTTTTTTGGTGCATATAAATAACATATTTCAATTTCCTAAAACTTCGTGGAAAGTAAAGTTATTAAAATTTGATTTATAGAAATATCTCTCATAGAACGCAATGCTTTGGAATACTTTTAAGTGTCCCTGTACATAAATAGGCGGTGGCATTTCCTCCATTTTATATAGGAAACATCCAATAGTGAACCTGAATAACATATTTCAATTTAAGTGAGATATGTCTACAGTAAAGGTATGAAAATATGGTTTATAGAAATGCTTCTCATAGAACACAATTCTTTGAAATATTTTCGTGTGTCCCTGTACACAAACCAGTAGAGGTATAAACTCCATTTCCAATAGGGAACATCCGATAGTTAACTTGAATAACATATATCAGTTTCAAGAAATTCCATAAATATTTACGAGAGTTAGAGCTCGGACAGACAAACAGGCAGACAGACAAATGGACAGGCAGATACACAAAACTGAAATCATATTCACACTTAAAAATTTTTAGAAAGTGTTAAAAACACTTAACGTAAACGAAAGTACAATTCTAGCAATTTTTTATTACTAGCTCTTAATGTAACTGGATATTTTCGTGCCACCCCGAAAATCTAATGCTAATCATGCTATATTCTGTGCAAAGCATTCTTTTGTGCATATAAAAAACATATTTCAATTTCCAAAAACTTCGTGGAAAGTAAAGTTATTAAAATTTGATTTATAGAAATATCTCTCATAGAACGCAATGCTTTGGAATACTTTTGAGTGTCCTTGTACATAAACCGATGGTGGTATTTCCTCCATTTTATAGAGGAAACATTCAATAATGAACTTGAATAACATATTTCAATTTCATTTAGATATGTCTACAGTAAAGGTATGAAAATATGGTTTACAGAAATACCTCTCATAGAACACAATGCTTTGAAATACTTTCGGGTGTCCCTGTACACAAACCAGTAGAGGTATAAACTCCATTTTCAATAGGGAACGTCCGATAGTGAACTTGAATAACATATTTCAATTTCATTAAGATATGTCTACAGTAAAGGTATGAAAATAGGGTTTACAGAAATACCTCTCATAGAACTCAATGCTTTGAAATACTTTCGGGTGTCCCTGTACACAAACCAGTAGAGGTATAAACTCCATTTTCAATAGGGAACGTCCGATAGTGAACTTGAATAACATATATCAGTTTCAAGAAATTCCATAAATATTTACGGGAATTAGAGCGCGGACAGACAGACAGGCAAACAAACCGAAGTCATAAGCACTTTTCAACCTTGTTGGAAAGTGTTAAAAAAAGTATTTTCAGCTTCAATACACTCTTTTTGTTAGTACTAATCATTAGCGTTCATGTCATCATAACGACATAGCGTGAATTGTCGCCAAGACACATATAGCCAAAATCATACATGGACGATAATGTTTTCGCCTAAAATATTTTTCTAAATATATGTATATATATATATATATTTCTATTTCTATTTCTATTTCTATTTCTGATTTCTATTTTTATAAATGAAAGTAAGTACCTTGAAATTTTTATTAAATGCCGATAAAAAATTTCATTTAGAAATCAAAATCCATGTATGATAAACATGATTAAAACTTTTTTATTTGATTAAAAAATTTTCTACTGCACTCACATAAAAGTTTTGTCGAAAAAACAAAAATTGGTCGGCACAACAAAAATTTCTGTTTATATATGTTCCTATAGATATTTTGTTTAAATTAACAAAATAGTTTTTGCTGCAATTCTAATAAAAGTATTTTGTTTCTCTTACAAAGAATTCTTTTTTTTTTTTTTACTTACACATAAAACAAAAATCATAGTAAAATTAAACTATTCTGTTAATATAAGCAAATACAAAGAAAACTTGTTAGCAATATTTTTTGTGTTGTCAAAACAGAACTATTTTTTTACTTCTAATAAAAACTGATTTAAAAAAAAAAAAAAAAAAAAAACACAAAACGCATTTTGTAGTTTTAATCAAATTCTTTTTCTGGGTGTGTTTGTTTTGTAAACATTGTCAACAGTTTCAAGACGATTCAAGATTCAACGATTTTACTATTGTTCTAATCTTGAATGTTCTGTATTAGGGCTGCTTTCAGTATGCTACAATGCATTGTTGCTTTCATACGACACTTGTACTTGCTTTGTTTTTGACTGATGAAGTGTTGTGTTTAATTATTTCGTCCATAGTCAGTGGCTGCATGTTTTTGCAGTTTGTGATATTTGCTTGCAAATGAGACTACCAAGATTAGCCATGTAAAATGAAAACGAGGGAGAAAGTTCGTGAATGTCACCAACAAAGAATTCTACTGCCAGTGTGTTCAGGGTGTGTGAACAGTTAGTCCATATGCAGGAGTAGATTTAACATACCTTTATCTTACAGCCCATTTGCGTCGCAACTAACAAGAAAAGTCTTTCAAGTGCTAATCATTAACTTTCTTGAAAAAAGAAATACTAGTATAAGATTTAATCAAAAACAGCATTTTCCATACATATTAGCCGTTGAGTGGCTATAGAAAAGCTGTAAGAAATGAATAAAATTGAGTTCATGTCTGAAATATCTAAATAATCTGGTGTGGCCCCCACACGACTTACTTTTAACCTTCATTTCATTAAAGACAGATTGCAGTTTGAGAGGTAAGATAAGAAGTACTATACATAAAACTACATTAAAAAGAATTTAAACTAGGTTTATGAGCAGATTTATTTGACAAATAATTGTGTATGATAAAGACTACCTTTCCTCCCAACCACCAGTTTGAATATAGTATCTACATTTACACAGAATTGAAGGCTGATATTAAATAAAAAATTTTATTCCAAATTATTTAGACAACATTCACCCGCACAACTTCTTGAAATTTATTAAACTTGATTGAACTATTCAAATATCAACCTCATATGAACTTCAAAATACAACATTTGAATGGCCTGCAATTATATGTTTTTAAGTTATTCTGATAACAGCTATACACATAGAACAATCTTTAAAAACTTTAGTATTCTGGGAACCTCAAAATGTTTAATTATACAAAAAGAGATATACAAATTTAATTTTAAAAAATTATTTATTTACCTTATAGGTATGAGTAATTTTCATTCCTGAGCCATTTTCCTGGACAGGGTAAAATATAGTAAAGCACTTCCACCAATTACATTTAATGAAAAAGAATGTTTTCGATTAATTATTGGTAGCCCTGTATACCATTTATAAATTATGTATACACTACATTTTGTATTTAAATATACTCTTACATTAATAACACACAGCACAACATGAAATACACTTCCAGTAATATCCAAGTATAGTCTCATTATATTCTAGTTCTTTTGGGTAGCCCTGTAAACGAATGGTGAATAAGTTACATACGAAACATGCTTTTATGCATTTGAAACTAATATATGTTCATTTCATTGTGTTTAGTGTAGTCTTAAGATGCTGTACTGTTCCTATCACAAATTTCGCCCATAGGTGTAATGTATTTGAATTTTCTTGGATGGCTCTGTACACGAACCATTTGTTTGATCTCAACGAAAAGTTTAGTGTAGCATTCCTATATGATACACATTTAGAATACTGAGTTTGGATTTCCTCTGCTATTAATTGTTCTTATGATATGCTGATAACAGACATTCAGAGAGACTGATACAGACGAATCGCTAAAAACCTGTTTTTCAGATTCAAATGACCTCAAAACATGTAAACATAACAAAAACTCAATTTCAGAAATTTGATACAAAAACGATACTAGGTGTACCGGTTAATAATGCGGGTTTTGTAAGGAAAGAAAACACGATAATTTTATGAGAAATAACTCATGTGCTTTATTCAAAGTAATGGTCATCACTAGCTATACATTTTTTCCATCTTTTAAGCAATTTGTGAATATTTCCCGCTAAAACTTACTTTCCTTATAGGTAAACCCTTCTGAGACCCACTTTTCCACTTCTTCATACATTGTGAAATGCTGCTTAGAAAGTACGTATGCAATCGAGAGAAACAAGTAGTAATCTGAAGGGGGAAGGTCTGGTGAATACGGCAAGTGAGCCAATAAGGAAAGCGCATGTTTACAAACAAACGCTCCTTTAATCAATCTTTCCCACTCACGAGTGGCAAAAGGGCAATCTGTATTGGTGGAAATACCAATGTTTTGCCCTGAGTAGAGTGTTTTGCCCTGAGCGTGACGTCAACTGCGCTTTCCTTATATTTCCCAGGCAACGTCCTTTAACGTGTCTTAAACAAATTTTGAATTATGTGATGTGCGTTATCATGAAGCAAAATTAACTTGCCGTACCCAGTGTTGTTATTACCTTGCCGTATCCATTGCAGTTGCCCATTGTTATAGTTTAACGATCAAAGTATGATTGAGATTCACTATTTGTCTAGTGAGATCAAGTTCCTCTCACTAGACTTAATCACCCCCTCATTGTCTAATGAGGTTATGTCTGGTGGTCGAACGGCTAGTATTTTAGCCTTCAGTAGCCAGCTTGCCTGGTTCACCTATTGGTTCAGGTATGGATGGCCGTAGTAATTAGAAATCCCCTTTAAGCTCGTTCAAATTAGTTTTAATGGACAAAAAATGACCATAGAGCGACTAAACAAAACCAAATTTAGTGAGACAAAGCTTCACAGATAGCAATTTTCAATTCCGGAACAGAGCTTAGTGGATGGTTGAGAGAGGCAAGGTATGTTCCGACCAAGGCCTATACAAACTGTGTAAGATTAATATCAGAAGTGTTAGCAGGCTACTGCATATGCTGAATATCTTCGCTTACTAGGAAAAGGTTGACCGGAATCGCTTGGTGAGGGGGCGCGTCATCCATGAATACGACTGACAACAGCTCGACAAACTTCATTATAAACGTGCGCGTCTTTGTATAGACTTGCTGTTACTGGAGGTGAAAATGTTGGTCGCTCGACGTAGAAAGTAAGAGGTTAGAGTCCTATATAAATAGTTTATCTTAAAACAATGACCTATGGGGTAAGAAATCAAACAATGACTCATGTGGCAGCTGTCAGACTATGCTACCTGGCAGAACGATTGACTTTGACGTTATGCATTCTGAGTTTACGCAGTTAAGCCACATATTGATCTTGCTGAACGATTGTTATCCATGGCCGTCATGGTTTTCAGGAAACTTCAAAGATTTCCAAACTGCATCACATTGTGGCGATCACACACTACGGTACATTCGGGCATTTCGGTTTGGAATCGACCGCATTTAGTAATCTAATAAATATTGTATTATTTCATAAGAATGTTGGAATGGGCTTTGTGACATTTTTACACCTTCTTTTTTATTAAAACTGCTGTCTAACCTCGGCAAATAAGAAATCTACCTTAAGTGGCAATGGTCAAGACAATTTTATGCTCGTTTTGGCTCCTACTACTCATGTCGATGTGGACTGAATGATTTTAAACTTTACGTGTATTAAAGTGTTTTTAGGTTGATTTCTTTTGAAATCGATCTATTGCAATCACTTCGCTTATCTATATATCTATATTTCAAGTTGAAAAGTAGACTTACCTATCAAATATCATGGATATGTTCGCTGAGAAACGTGCTCTGCCATTTTGTTTCCAGGTTGCAGACACTTCATACCAGACTCACTTGAAAATTCGTCATAGAGATAACTTTTGAATCACTGAACTATTTAGAACCAGATTTGAGCAGTTGACTTATTTTACAAATATCTTGAATGAACCCGCTTCTCCATTTTATTTTCAAGTTGTGGCAGCATGAAATCAGGCTGCCACTTGAAAATTTGTCATCACAATAACTTTTTGAAAAACTGAACTAATTGCAACCACAGTTGTACAATGAACTTATGTTTCAAATATCTTGAATGAATTCGATTAGCAACATGTTCCTCCATTTTATTTCCAGTGGCAACCATTTAAAAATTTGTCATCACAACTTTCAAAATATTAAATTGATTCGAACTCTAGAAATGCATTTGATATGTTCGTTGGCCAACTTAATCCGCCATCTTGTTTTTCAAGTACCATGCCAGCTGCTGGAAAACTTCAAATTCACATAAAAATGATATTTATGAACCGATTTGCTTAGAACTCCCTTGTACATAACCCACATCACCAGTCTATAAATAAATTTTATGCGCCATTTTCTTCAAAATGGCGACCATTTGATAAGAAAAAATAAATCAACCTACCCTTCCGAATGAGCCAGAAGGACTTGTTTTCAAGTTCTTATTTTATAAGTATAACTATTTAACTTCGTCTTGTAGTTCTCCACAACCTGTTGAACTTGCCATATCAATACTGACTTCGATTTTTGAACAATTTACGATTTATATTCTTAACTTGGACAAGAGTGTAAGTGTTTTTTACGTAATATCCAAGAAAGCCTACTACTTTTAATACTGACAATTTCAAACTCAAATGCAAACGTGTGCATTATTAAAATTTTATAAAGAAAAAAGTCTGGTGTGAAACAACCACACGACTTCCATTATCCACTATTACATGCATGTTTTGGAGATGTGATCAGAAGACATAAAATTGACTTAAGGGCCCTCTTCACTCCCCGCCGCCAGAAGCCAAATCTAATGTTATTCTATGGGAAATTTTTCTTTACAAATAACTTATTCACTAATACATATTTTTAAATTCTGTTTCCACATTCTGAAAATTTCCAGCTGTTAAATTGAAGGACCTTTTTAAAAAAAATATTATTTTTATGTTTTATATTGTATTTCGAAACTGCAAAATACGAATTTTCAATATGTGAAAATTTTTCATTTTTCATTTTGCAATTTCAAAATAAAATATTAAAAATTAAAAAAATACATTTTTAAAAAAGGTCCGTCAATTTAACAGTTGCGAATTTTCTGAATGTGAAAACAGAATTTAAAAATATGTATTAGTTAATAAGTTATTTGTAAAGAAAATTTCCCCATAGAATAACATTGGCTCGGACTTCCGGCGACGGTAAGTGAAGAGGGTCCTTAACGACGTAGAAACCTAAAATATTTTTGACAAGAGAAACTTAATAAACGTATAAAGAGATATAAAACAAAATTTACATAGCAAGTTAAAAAATAAAGAAAAGAAAAATGGTAGAGTTATTTTTTGAAACATCAATTTCTGAGAACTAAAAACTGACCTACCTCTGTTAATTTTCCTGTAATAACCACGTAATACATGAGAAAGGATATCTAAAGTGGATTTATGTAACAATTTTCAAGAAAATCGTTAGAGCCGTGTTTGAGATAGAAACTTTAACCAAAACTTTGTATACTCAATTATTGACCGGAAAATAATAATTACATACAAAAGGATATTTAAAAGGGAGTTAATATGGCGGGTTTGAAAAAATCCGTACAGCGGTTTTTAAATGAAAGCACTTGCGAGACCTGAAATTGAGCTGTTTATACAGGACGTCTATCAATTTTCCTGAACTAACCAACTACATCATTCGAAAGGACATCTAATAGAGTGTTTATGTAGCAACTTCGAAGAAAATCGTTAGAGCCGTTTTTGGAATATGGACTTACGGTCCCACTTCCGGTTACCAATGTACCACTTCCGGTTTTCCCATTTTCACTAAAAGTTGGAAAATTCATCTGTACACCAGACCTGACTCAATTCTGAAGTTTCGTCATTCTATCTTGATTAGTTTAGGAGATATGGAGACAGAAGATTCCCCACATACATACATAATGAACAATTGCCAAAAACTACCTTTTGGACGCAGGAGACCTTAAAGCGTGTAAATCAGGTGAAAAATCAATATGGAATTTTTAGACCGAATAAAATACTTCCATTACCTACGGTAGTCCGGGTAATGGAAGCAATAAGTAAGATTTGAAGTAAAGATTTAGTTTTGTATTATGCGTTATAGGTTCAATATACATTATTAATTGACCGTTTTTAAGAAGCATGTACAATTCTTTATTAAAAAAGATGTATACATATTTTTGTTCACTGGAACCCATTTAACTAAACTACATAGTCAACGTCGCAATATTTTATAAAATTGCTAACGTTGTTTTTGAGGCGTAAAAATTTGTACAAATTAAAATGACAGTTTTGTTAGATTATTAACAAAAGAACTTTTAATGAATTTATAAGAACTTTAATGAAATAATTTTCTGGCTATTTATAATTTTATCGCTTCGTTATCAAGCTATTTTTTCATTCTCACGAAACACTTTGTAATAGATTCTGGAATTTATATTAAAATTCTTTGTTCATTGCAATTCGCCATTTTTTTTTTTTTCTTCTTTTAAACTTCACGCAAAGACTGCAACATCACAAGAAAATATATTTAAGATCTTCACTTTTTTCTCTTATCAATGAATAATTCTCAGGCATGACCAGTTAAAAAGTCAGAATTGGAAGAATTTAAGTCTGTGTTAATGAAAAATAGAATAATCAAACAAAACTTGATATTTAACGTACACAAACATCAAACCGTCTCAATTATATATATTAAAAACAAAAACTATTTTATTTACGAGACAAAACTTAATTTAAAAACAAAATATACATATAAAAATAATTAAAATCTAGACGTTTCGAAATCCGTCCGGGTTTCCTCATCAGTATCAAATACAACATAATATGCAAGCATTACATGAATACCCAAGGAATTTAAAGAAGTACCGAATATTGAGGAGTTATTTTAATTCCTTGTAAAAATTGTAAATATGTTTACATAGGTGAAACTGGCCGTACAGCAAAAATTAGACTACAGGAGCACAGACGATCTTTTAAAAATTGCAACCAAAATTCTAAAATTGTAATCCATTCAATAGAAACCGATCATATTCCTGACTTCGATAATATAAAAGTTCTAAATTCTGGTTTTGATAATTATAAATCACGCATTTTCTTTGAGAGCTGGCACACTGCCAGGCATCTCCACACTATCAATGAAGCATGCGCACTAGCTCCTCAATATTCGGTACTTCTTTAAATTCCCTGGGTATTCATGTAATGCTTGCATATTATGTTGTAATTGATACTGATGAGGAAACCCGGACGGGTTTCGAAACGTCTAGATTTTAATTATTTATATATGTATATTTTGTTTTTAAATGTATTTTAACTTAAGTTTTGTCTCGTAAATAAAATAGTTTTTGTTTTTAAAACTTGATATGTTAGAGGGCCATTATGTGACATTATGCTAATTCAATTTTGATACATATCGATCAATAGGAGGCGCTTCTATACTGCAATATTCGCCAAGAACGGGAAGATAATATCTGAACTTCTATGGCGTAAAACAGTACGAAACTTGAAATGGAGATAACCATTACGAAAACACATTTTTTAAGATATTAATTATAGAGAATAAACTGTCTTTCTTTGGATATTTAAGAGTTAGTTTTCTCTAAGATGAAAATCGTCTGCATTCCTCATGGTAGATAATTTTAATAAATAATAGTTTTAATAAATTATTTGTACTGAGTGAATTTGCATAGGAAAATATAGAAGAAAGTCTTGTGGTAGCCACAACATATTATTATTATTTTTTTTTTTTCCATTAAAAATGGAGAAAAAAAAACCCGATAACTTTGTTTTAAATTATCAATTATTATTAAATTTTGAATCACCAATAAGGCTAGTCAGGAGACATGTCATCATAATTTTCTCCACGAAAGGGATGTCTCCTCTGCTTCGGTGACTTCCGGAGGTATAATTTGGGTGATAATATGAAGGATATTGCGACTGCGATATATTTTATGTGCATCAGCAAGCATTAGTGTGCAGAACGGTCTTCGGCCGGCTCCAGTATAGAACTCGCAATCTTCCAATTACGAGCACTAAACAGAGCTCTACTGACCACGACAAGCGCACCGCAACTCGAACCATATTCAGAAAAATTTGTTCGCATTTATCTCCTTTTTTCACGCTTTAAAAAAGTTAAAATTAAGTATAAGTTTGTTTTAAATTATTGACGAAATTTATAAGCTTTAAATCACTCATAATTTGTGCTATAAAAACTACAGTTGTATATGATATTCTTTAAATTTGCTTGAAAGATTTTTACATAAATTATTTCAGCATTAGTAAAATAAAACTTTTCAAAAACTCTAAAATATTGTTTTCGTTTTATGTGAAATATTTTTATGACAAACTTTTGTCCCATTTCTTTTTCTGAAATTGTGGACATCACACAATTTGCCCCCACTTTGCCCCTAGGATATTTGTTTACTTTAAAAGGGGAAGAAAAAAAAAAAAAAAAAAAAAAAAAAAAAAAAGAGAGAGAGAGAGAGAGAGAGAGAGAGGAGATAATCCGTTGAAAAAAAATAAATAAATATGCTTCAGAATCTGTGTGAATTTCTTCACTGTCTAAACTTTTGCTTCTCAGTGTATAAGAATTTTCACGTCGGACTACGCTCAAGCCGTCTTTTAAATATTTGACTTTACAACAAAAGACAAACCATCTTGAAGAACACCACAGCCGTTCCTTAAAAAAGTCAGCAGACTGGAACACACAATCGTTTAGTGATTAACTCTGATGAAATATTTAAATAGATCGTTGTCGTATCCTTGTTAGGAGAAGGTATTCCAGGATTTCCAAGCTTACGATCTCTATTTCAGGCATAAATTCTGGTAGGTGTTATTTCTTATGACAGCACCACTAATGGTCCTGCGTGCACCTTAACAGTTAAATTATATATTGATGAACTATGGCCTTCCGATTATTTTTCGAGAGGGTTACCCCGGAACCTTTTAATAACTTCTTATTGCTCAGCTTGCTGGTTTAGAAAAAATATTATCTCCATAGTCGATCAGTTTTTTGCTGACAGTAAAGTTATTAGACCTTTTGACAAATAACCCCATGACAAGAGAAGTAACATAATTCAAAATATGGCAATTTATGGTTTAAGTCATTGACAAATGTGTATGAAGGGCTTCAACGTACAGAAAAAACATCACATCATTATCTCGATAATTATCCACCTGAAAGGCAGTTGAGTCAGTTTTATGTCAATGCTAGTCAATGCTTTATCGTTATTTTTAAATGAATTTATCTCAAATATGCTTTTTTTTTTTTTTTTTTTTTTTTTTTTTTTTGAGTTGTATCACTTTTCTTGCCGGGGTGCGAATACTGCATATTCTGGACATGATAAGCCAACTGGCTCGGATGCCCCAAAATATCATAGCTCTAGAACAAAATAAATAAATAAATAAATAAAAATAAAATAAACCCGACAAGGAATATCTCAAAATAGTTTAGAATTCTTTATCTGGATGTATAGAAACAAGCATTATAACCAAAAGGGGTTCTACCAATTACTGGTTTAAATATTCAATATGAAACTGATAGTAATTTATGAAAGTTATACTTTTGAAATTGTGATAGTTTTATTATATATATGTACGGCACATTTAATTTATGCACATTAAATTAAAAACAAACAAACACTCATAATACTTTGTTTACCTCCCCCCCCCTCCGCCTCGCTTTTTTTCTTTTTTTTTTGGGGGGGGGGGGTCAAAAAGATTCATCATTATCTTCATAATGATTCCTACACATGAATTTACTGTATATTTAAAACAAATCTACAAAATGCTTTACTTTTTTTTAAAAAAAACCAATTTCCGAAAATATAAACGATTTTTCATATTTGATCTGATTTTCGAATAAAATCTTTTTGTAAAAAAATAGAACCGACTCCAAAAAGCAACTACTATTCAAACAACTAAAAAAAAAATGTATAAATTGAAACTGTAAATTGCGCCTAAAAGTATAAAATAATTTTCTTCGCCAAACAACCTATAACACTACAATTAATCATAACTTTTGAAGTCGGCGCAAAATTAAATAAAATTTAATAAGTTTTTAAAGGTTTGTTTTTAGATCGGTAGCAACAAATGTTATTGATTGTCTCGAATGATCCATTTTCATGTTTCCTTTATTATTTTATCACTGTATACAGTTGGTCCATTAGTAGCATCTACATAGAACAGTGAACATTCTTCACAATGCGGTATTTATGTTTCTATGAAGTTAGAGTTTCCTTTGCAAATTTGGTATAACTTTGATAACTATCATCCTTCGTGGCTTTTGGATTTGGCGATCAAAACGTAACGCAAAAATATACGCGCAAGATGTATATTTTCATAATATATATTGTACGAAGTACTGTTTCATATTCTTGATTACTCTCTTAATATACCTTATCAAAATAATCATAATATCCCAAAGAAATTAAATATGTTTGCCAGATAATTTTGCGATTTTTCTTTCACCAACGACGTCAGATACCAGCACCTTCGCCAACTTTTGCTGCTTACGAAATCTTATTTGTTTTCTTCAAAGTCGTTTTCGGCTCCGTTTTGCAGGTGACAATGTGAGATGTGTATTTTGAATAGGATTTGATTTTTGTATTGAATAAAGGTATCAAATTTATTTAATTTTGCGCCGACTTCAAAAGTTATGATTAATTGTAGTGTTATAGGTTGCTTGGCGAAGGAAATTATTTTATACTTTTAGGCGCAATTTACAGTTTCAATTCATACAATTTTTTTTTTTTAGTTATTTGAATAGTAGTTGCTTTTTGGAGTCGGTTCTATTTTTTTACAAAAAGATTTTATTTTTCTCTTTTCAGTGAAAACTTATTCATATAGCAGAACGTCAAAAGACGTTCGAAGGCAGCTTCACAAATCACAACTTCCAAGAAAAGTGACATAACTCAAAAAATGGTTTATGTCACTGAAAAATACATGAAATGCTCCCAATGTGAACAAAAAAGTTACATCTCCATCCAGAAAGTTATCCAATCGAGAGAGAGTTGTGCCAGTTTTATTCTAGTCAAGTTATTTTTAAGTTGATTTTTCTCAAATGCTGCATTTTTAAGTTTCTTGCCTTTATCGGATATGAGCAAAAAACCATCTATTGAATGAACATACGTTAAATTAAAATGTGTTTAGAAATGTAAAGAACGGATACGCTGTATTCGTCATCAAAAATTCTGTTAGGCATCTATATTGTACTTTACAGTGAATACGTGTCACCCGCTCCGCTGGAAATTGCGCAGCGTAAAGTTCAAACAAAGAGCAAAATATGCATTGCAACTGACGGACAGAAGTTTCAACATCGATATTTACATACTGCTTTTACCAGTGTAGCTGCATGCGTTCAGCAGTTAGAGTGAGAGCAGACTTTTGTGAGTATCCTGTAATTTGTTTATACCTTAATGAAATGATAATGAAACTTATTTCAGGCCAAGATCATTACGACAACAAAAAAAGTATCAAATTAAATCATCTCTTACGAAGTTATAAGCTAACAAATTTCAACAACAACAACAATGAGAAACATGGTTTGTATTGAGAACCTCTTCCTTTATGAAGTCGGTTTAAAACGTCTATACGTTAATCGATGTGACCGCTTACAATAACCATACTTTGAATTTTACATAGCATAAATGTTACTCGCTACGCTACAACATATGCAATGTCGTTCAAGTGTGCACAAAATAGGAAATTGTGAACAAACAAATGCACGATTTAAGCGTTCTGTTTTTAGTATTAATGTCTAAACTATCTTTTCGTACTAAATCGATGATGCTCTGTAATTTTATAATTAACTTTTTTCCCCTGTCTTGAATCGTTTCCGAGATATTAACGCTAACTCCACTGTTTTCCACCAGGTGGCTCTGTAGGCGGTTGAATCGCGTAGCACATGTCCACTTTACTATTCCTACATACCACTTTTATGACTATAGCTGCAGCTGTTCAGCAGTTAAAAGAGTCGGGACTGACTTTTTTGGGCACCCTGTATTTTCTTTTCATCGTAAAAATATTACAATGGGACCTATTTCAGACCAAGACCTTTACAATAAAACAAAAAGTATCAAAATTGGGTCATCCGTTCAGAAAGTATGAGCTAACAACAACAACAAAAAAAAAAAAAAAACATACGCTTTGAATTGAGAACCTTCTCCTTTTTGAAGTCGGTTAATTAGAGCATCTCTTACAAAGTTATAAGCATACAAACACCAGCAACAACACATGGCTCGAATTAAGAACACCCTCCTTTCTGAAGTTGGTTGAAAACGACTTTGTGCTAATCGATGTGACCGCTTACAGTAACAGTACTTTAAACCACAGAGTATACGTGTCATCTGCTACGCTGCAAAGTGTGCCACGTAGTTCAAGTGTGCACAGTGTAGGAAATTGCGAACAAACAACTGGACGTTTTAAGCGTTCTATTTTTAGCAATAATGTCTGAAAACTGTCTTTTCGTAGTAAATCGATGATGCTCTACAACTTCATAATTAACTTTTTCCTATCTTGAACTGTTTTTGAGATAGGAGCGCTAATTCCGCTGTTTTTCACCAGATGGCGCTTTATTTTCTTTAGATTGTAAAGATATTACAATGGGACCTACTTCAGACCAAGATCTTTACAACAAAACAAAAAGCATCAAGTAACCGTATTTTGAACTATATAGCGTATGTCTCACCAGCTACGCTACAACGTGTGCAATGTAGCTCAAATTTGCATAGTGTAAGAAATTGCGAACAAACAAATGCACTTTTTTAGCATTGTATTTTTAGCATCAATGTCTAAACTATCTTTTCGTACTAAATCGATGATGCTCTGTAATTTTATAATTTACTTTTTTCCCCTGTCTTGAACCGTGTCCGAGATAGGAACGCTAGCATGAATGTCTAAACTGTCTTTTTGTACTAAATCGGTGATACTCTTCAACTTTGTAATTCACTTTTTCTCTAGAACCGTTTTCGAGATAGGAACACTAACTCCGCTATCTTCCACCAGGTGGCGCTGCAAGCTGTTTAACCTTGTATTGCATGACCACTTTGCTATACTTGCATGCCATTTCTATCACTATCGCTGCAGCCGTTTAGCTGTTAAAAGAGTTGGGACTGATTTTTTTGGGCACCCTGTATTTTCTTTAGATCGTAAAGATATTACAATGGGACCTATTTTAGACCAAGACCTTTTCAACAAAACAAAAAGTATCAAAATCGGAGCATCCGTTCAGAAGTTATGCGCTAACAAACATAAAAAAAGCATACGGTTTGAATTGAGAAACTTCCTTCTGTTTTGAAGTCGGTTAAATAAAAAAAAAAGAAAAGAAAAGAAAGAAAGAAAGAAAAGAAAGGAAAGGAAAGAAAGAAGAAAAGCTTAGATCCCACAAAATTTATATAATCTATTGGTGATACGGGATGCAAAAACTTTCTGCTGGAAATAATTATTGTTATTTATTATTATTATTATTATTATTATTAGAGAGATTGTTTTTGAAAAATCAGTTGTACATTTTGCATGTTTCTAAGTTTTCGTGCTATTAATGTTGTTATTTAATACAATGATTTATGTAATTAATTTTACTATCATATTAGCTGTTATTCTAGTGTGTAAAGTATTGCTACATAATTAAAAGCTGAATAATAACAATTCTTTTTGAAAAAGTATGATCATATAGGAACTATCTCCAATGCGAGAAAATAAAGGTGATGGTGTGATGTAGAGGTAAAGGCTAATTGATTGCATGAATGTCCTAGTCCTGGGGGGGGGGGGGTGTCTTTCTAGGAGCTAATAGACTTTTTTTTATACGAGTTTTAGGCGATCGCAGAAAAATCCTAACGGCTAGGCCGATGAGCGCTATCTGGATTTGAATTCACGGCACCTCCTGTGATAGACATTGTTCCCGATAGCCCCATCATGTCCCTGCATTTTTTTTATTTTTTTTTTTAATAGTAGAATCTCTCGGCCACTTGTGGGGCATGCAACAATCAAACACTTAAATAAAAAATGAAAAGTAAGATTTCAAATCGATTTAATTTTTAACAATTTTTCTACTTATTTTAAAGCCCATAATTTCTTTATAAAAAAAAATAAATTATTTATTTAAACACACAGGAAGAAGATAAAGATGTGTAATTCAGCGTAACACTTGCTTAAAGTGTTAAAGCAGACGATGTCAACATTTTTTTTTCCCTTTTTTTTTCCCTTAGAAAAAAAGTTAAATTGTGAAAAATTTTAATTAAAATAATAATAATAATAATAATAATAATAATAATAATTTTGAGATTAGTTATTATTTGTGTCAAACATGAAATGTGTCTCCTAATTTATTTCACGGAGTACTTTTATTAGTAAAATTCTTTTGCAATTTTGGGTTTTTCTACAAATTAAAAAAAAAAAAAAAAAAAAAAAAAAAAAAAAATTAGCCCTTTTTAAAAAATATTAAAAAAAGAAAAGAAAAATCCCTCTGAAAAAGATTGTTTGCATTTAGTCAATTTTAGTTCAATATTGATCTGACATGGGGCATCGCAAATATAAAGTAATTACAGTATCAAGATATTAAAAAAAAGTTGAATTTTTCTTTTTTCTTCTTTTAATTAACGCAAGTTATTCCTGGGTACTCTCGCTCTGAATCTGAATGGTTAAGATTTTTTTTTCTATTTTTTTTTTTAGCTTTGAACGGAAGGTTTAAACGTCGTTTGATTAGACTTTTTAAGACCTGGTATTTCAGTTTCTTATAAAAGTAAGAAACTTTATTTACAGAGTTGGGTATAGGTAAAAGTTTCGATTTTTAAAGAGAGACTGAAAAGTCCATGAAGCTTGAGAGAGTAATGAAAAATAAATTTAATAAGAATATAAAAGTTTGAGGATTTCACAGTTTAAACATTAAGTTGCGAACTCAAAATGAAATATAATATTTTACTTTTATTTTGTGACGAAGAAATTTTAAATTTTAAATTAGAAAACTGCAGTTTGTTTGATTAATAGGTGATTTTCTATTTCATCGACACCTTTACTGCATCTCCTTCCTCATTCCATGCATATATTACGATAGTACACTTTTTAATATCATGCATAAATTAATTTAATTTCCTCTTGTTATTTATTTTCCTGTTATCAAAAATGAATGCTACATACTAAAACTTCCTTAAAACAGACCTTTTTTTTAAACGCCTGTAATAAGTTATTTAGAATTAGCTACACATAGTTTTTAATGAAATATACATTTTTGTTATTAGGTACAATAAATATCAACAACCATCTTGATTGTACTGCAAGTAATTCTCGAATATTATTGTATTGTATTCTAGTATTGTAATACTCGAATCTTATTAAAAAATAAAATAAAAGTAACTATTCAGTTGTTATTTCAATATAATTAAAGCTTTCAAGCGAAAATCTGATGGTAAATGAGAGTTAAACTTTTGTTAAAGTTATAAATCTTGCACAACCACCTTACTCTCGTAACACATAATTAAATTAGTTAACTTTAACTCAGAGATATAATATGTACTTTACACAGCCGCAGAAAGAATTTTGGTATTATTTACCTGGATTTTATATTTTATACATGCTGCGTTAGAAACATTGTTAGATTAGTGTACAAATAAAGAATCATATTTAGACGAAATGTATTATAATTTTGCCTTTTCGTATTTTAAATAGTAATATTCTTAATAAGGAATTCTCAAGAGTACACTTAAGGGGATGTGAGATACCTTTCTAGCTTAATTTTTTCCTTATCATAATGCAGAATTTTCAATTCACCATAAATTAATGTTTTACTCTTTTATGAATTAAACTTTTACAGTTTCTACAAAAGAGAACTTATTTTAAAAATACCTCAATATCTGAAGTAGAAGTTTACATTTAGAATAAAAATCTCATAAAATATTTTGCAATAAAATAGTTACACACACAATTTCAGTTTCCTGCAAGATAATTTTTAAAAAGTACGTAGAGAAACATAATTTTTCATGTCAAACTGAAGAATATTACATTTACTTTTCTAAATTTTGAAAGATTTTTCTGAAAAAGAAAAAAAAAAAAGAAAAAAAGAGCCTGAATAAATAATATTAAAAAACAGAAGTTGTAAAATAGTCTCATTTTATTAATCACCGAGCAAAAGAAAGGGATGTTATAAGCTTGATACCTTTGTCTATATCTCTGTGTGTGCGTGTGTCTGCCTATGGCACTGTAGCTCCTCAAAAAAAAAAAAAAAAAAAGAGAAAAAAAGAAAGAAAGAAATCAATTTTTTTTTTTTTTTTTTTTATAAAATGTTGATTTAATTGAGATGGTTTCTTAGCTATGTTTAAAAATATATACATTTTGATAGATTTTTCATGTGTTTTCTCAGACCATTTTGCAGTTATATTTTTAAATTTTCGAGCTGGTAATCTACAACTTCTAATCCATTAGACGATAAATCACGTTTTTTTTTTTTTTTTTTTTTTTTTTTTGCGAATTTTAAACAATTTTGACAGAAGTATAAAATTGATTATAAACAGACATTATGAGTCAAATCACTAAATTCGGTTGAAAATTAGACATTTTTTTTTAAAACTTAATTAAAATATGATTTTTTAAGGAAATTTTGCATTGACATTTTCCAATTTGCGAGTGGTCAAACTTCCAACTTCCAATTCGTGATAGATGATAAGTCGTGTGTGTTTTTGGATTAGAATATAAAAAAGCTTTAAAAAAAAAAAAAAAAAAAAAAAAAAAAAAAAAAAAAATCGCAAATTTTCAACCGATTTCGACAAAAATTAATTATTGGCTAAAAGTAGTGATTATGAATTCACAGTCCGGAAATTCCTAAATTCAATTGAGAATTAGATATCTTAAAGAAAATAATATTTAATTAAATTCAAGGACATTTCTGCGTTAACATTTTATTATTTGCGAGCTAACGTTCTTTCAACTGAAAATTTCTGATTTTACACAAAAGTTATAATTAATTAAATTCAAGGTATTTTTCTTATATAAAAAGCTACACTTGCCATTTATATGTCACGAATCCAGTAACATTATTTACAATTAGTGAAAACAGTGAGCAAGATGCTCTTTTTCTGTAAAACTATTTAGGGTAGGTGCGCCAGTGATTGGCATGCTCCAGTAATTGATATCTATCCCGAAATAATTAATAAATAAGAAAAATAAGAAAATCATATATTTTGCATATAAGAATTTTAACATTTTATGTCAAACACTGGAGCATAGGGGCTAATAACTGGTAAAATGAATAACTAGCAGTGTCAAACACTGGAACATAGGGTGTCAATTACTAATAAAAGGGAAAACTGGCAATGTTAATTACTGGAACAATGAGTGGGTGTCAAATAAAAATTCATTAAAAATAAATAAATAAATAAATAATTGTTATCAAATGTATATATTTTAACATATATGTGGTTCTGAATGTCTTTCATGCCATATGTATCAAGATTTCTAAAAATATTTTCTGATGACTAGAACATTAAAAACATCAGAGATTGCTCTAAAAGTGTCAATCACAGCTGCACTAACCTTTTATTTTTTCATAATGCCCTATAAGTCATAATATTTTCAAATATTGAAAAAAAAAAAGTTAGTTATGTAGTTAATTCGCCACAGATTTCAATTAGTTGAGAAATATTGTGGGGTACTTAACGGTTTAATACCGATCTCAACTATCGTTCCTATACGAAGAATGCTGGAACGAATTTGCTAAAGTTTGGAGAAAAGCTCATAAAAAATCGGAACAAAAATGATGTTTCCAAATTCAAAAAGGAGCACGTTGCAAATAAAGGGAGAATAAATTAATGCAAATTGTATTTCAATATTTATTGAAAATCATATGAATAATATAAATAGTACTACATACAATATAAATAGTACTACATACTACATACAAATTACATTCCGCTGCAAAAAAAAAAAAAAAAAAAAAAAAAAAAGAGCCCTGAAATCATTCTTCCTGATTCTTATGCAAAATGACCGCCTCAATCCGAATATCACTACCATTTTGCCCAGTCACCCACCGTTTTCTCGGGACACCACCCGCTTCCCCAATTTTTATCACTGTTCGGTAATTTTACGGTGATAAATTTGATTTAGAGAATGAAAAAAAATTAATTTAACACTTAATATATATATATATATATATATATATATATATATATATATATATATATATATATAATGTTTAATAAATAACATTAATAATAGATTAAAAAAATATAAGAAATGTAATACATAATTTCAGTGGCAAATCGTCGCCCCCCTAAATTTTCCCCTTGCGGCAAATGTTGATATTTTAGAATATTCCATCTCTGTAGCCCCTCAGAAGATATTTGACATTTAAAATAACCCTTCTTCCCCTAAAAATCAAATTTATAGCCATAAAATTACCGAAAAGTGTTAAAAATAGGGGGCCATCCCTAAAGAACGGTGGGGAATAGGGCAAAATGGACGTCATATTCGGATTCACGAAGTCATTTTACATAAGAATTTGCCAAAATGGCATTGGGGGTAATTTTCATGCCGAGCAGTGTTATTGGGAAATATGCTATACAGGATTCCACAGGGTTATATAGAAATATGTTATACAGGTTTTGGGGTCCATATATTTTTTCACGAGTCTTTCACTACTAATTTTAAATAATAATTTTTGTCATAAATTAAGTTTGTAAATTTAAAAAGAAGTTCATTTTTTTTCTGAAACGTGGTGGAAGACTTTTGTACGAACCCTGGATATATTAATTAGTTAAATATTTGAAAAGCAAATTCTCATTTTTTTTCCCTCACAGGAGAATTAATGTATTCTTACACTTAATCGTGGTAAGGCTAAAAAATCTTAATCCACACAACTAGGGTGTAGAAAGCCATTTTCATTATATTTCCGAGTAGATTACAATTTGCTTTCTTTTTCTTACTGGCGCTTAACTTTTGATCTTAACCAAACTAGGAGAATAAAGGGATGCTTTTTTTCCAAGAAAAACCGTTGTTAATTAACATATTAATAATGTGTTGAGCTGTATATCCGCAATGAAATGGTATAATAGAGTAATTATATTAATTTTTTATTCCTGGAATACCGCTAGGCTCACCCGAAAATCCCCCAGGACGCACTAGTACGCTCTCACTCTGGCACACCCTTTAAGAACTCTGCTCTAGCGTAATACAGTCTCGCCACCAGTCAGTATGGAAAACTACAAAAAATTAAATCCATAGAATTCTCTCACGATGCGAATCGTAAGGCGCCATTGCAATTATCGGAAGTGTTGCGAACGACGATATATCGTTATTCGCCACTAAAGGGTTAAGTAAATATCGTGATTATGTCATACTAGCATAAAACTTAAAAAACAAACAAACAAACAAATAAACAAACAAACAACAACAAAAAAAAAAAAAAAAAAAAAAAAAAAAAGAGAGAGAGAGAGAGAGATAGAAAGAAAGAAAACGAATTTGTTAAAGACTACGTCTGGTGTAATTTAATATTTACATTCATAAAAAAAATATATAACTTAACAACATAATATTTGAAAATAAACAAATAAAAATAAAATAAAATACTCCCACTCACACAAAATTAATAAAAATAATAAATCAATGCCTCAAAATAATTACGATTATAACATATGGGTGTGTTTTAGTGAATTTTCTAAACAATATTTCTTTAGTCTTTCTAAAATACAATTTTGCCCAGTAAATTTACCTAACGTACATCAAATATACCGAACACGAATCAAATTTATGGTATATTAGTGTATGACGTTGCATTCTTAAATAGATTGAAGTTTAACAAATGTTCTATTAATTTCTATAAAATTTGAAATTCGGAATATTACTCTTTGATAAATTAAGTGAATAACACATGCAAATTATCCTTTCAGTTACATCGAAGATTGAATAAATTTCAATCCTGAAGATTAAAATAATAAACGTGTTGCCACACACAACCATTTGCTTGAAATCGAATTTCTCAACACGTTCATCTTTCACTGAGAAATCATGCATTTATTTCCTTATTTAAAAGGATAAATCCCTTTATTAATAATTCATTTATTTATTTCTATGTCCTTATTCTCTTTGATCAAAAACATTTTCAGTCTGTTCCAATCACTTTCATAATATGTTCATATTTGGTTATTTTAAATATAATTGAATATCTTGTTTCTTAAAAACATAAAACTGATTATCTTTTTTGCAAAAAATAATTTATGTATTTTTAGACTCTTGAAGAATCTTGCAATTGGTTTTAAGGGATTATCAACCGTTGAAAGATTAAATTATTTTTTGCATTTTAATTAGATATGCATTCCAAAAATCTGTTTCTGTGTTTATTTTTTAACGACATAAGTCTTGCATGTATTGTAAAAAAAAAAAAAAAAAAAATGTATTTTAATTATTATTATTTTTTTTTTCATGAAAGGATTAAATACTCATTTTAATTAAAATAAAGTATTGTTTTACTTTTGTAATTATTATTTTTTTCTTTTCCTAGACATTTTTTTTTTTTTTTTTTTTTTTTTTTGTGAAGTCACTTTTTTCAATTTAAGTACGTTAATTAGCAGGATACACCAAGAAATATGCACTCAACTTAGCGAGCCATTTAGAAGAATATTAACATTTAATTCATTGATGTTTTGCATCAAATTACGCCCCAACTCTTTTAAGGTCCCATCAGTGGCCGAGAGTTTCTACTCTCGAAGCTAGTAGATGGGAATTGCCGGATTCGATCCCAATTCGCGCTCGTCGACAAACCGTTCAGTGTTTTTCGTGTTTTTTTTTTTTTTTTTTTTTTTCGAAATTTGCATAAAAGCGAGTTAGAACCCCTTAAAAAAAAAAAAAAAAAAAAAAAAAAAAAAAAAAAAAACTAGTTAGCATAGGTGGACTCCGTTCAGTTCTCATCATATATTTGTTCTCAGAGAAATGAAACGGTGACAGACTGAAACGTCCGACCTAATAAACTACCCACCGTTTAGTTCGATACATTTACTTTATCATAATTTGCTAATTAATTTTATTGGGGTTAGTTTCATAATTTAGTTGTCATGCAATTTTATATTTCTTCCAATGCAATATAATCCCAATAATGTAAGTTTATATGAAATATTGTACTATTCTGCTTTGTTAAGTAAATCTCAAACTTCGAATAAGTTACGAAATTTTCAAATTAGAATTTGTTGTTAATTATATTCAAGCTAGTATGCTTAGCTAGTATAGCTAAGCATAAATGATATTTTAAAAGGGGTCTGAAATCTTTACGATGAAATATCCCACAAAATGAACGTTTATGTGAAATTTTGCCCTACACTGTTAAAAATTTCAGTTCAAGGTTGAACCAAAATTTAGTACTACGTTAGCTGCAATATGCTAGATTGAACCAAAACCTGGTTCTACAGTAGCTGCAACCATGCGATGGTGAAACCTTCTACAATGATTTGCTACTTCTTTTTGAAAAAAAAGCACCAAATCATTCAAGCTTTGGTAGAACCAAATACCAAATCATGATAAAAAGTTTCATCACCTCATGGTTGCAGTTACTGTAGTACCATGTTTTGGTTCAACCTAGGGCAAAATTTTTAACAGTGTATTCTGCCATGTTAAAAAAATCTTAAATTTCGAATAGCTTACGAATTTTTTTTTATTAACAGATTCATAGACAATGATGCCCATGCCAGTATACTAAATGATATTTTAAAGCTAGTCTGACATCTTCACAGAAAAAATACTCTTTTTAATGTACGTTTAAGTGAAATTTCGCTCTATTCTCCCAAGTTAAAAAAATCGTAAATTTAGAATAACTTGTAAATCAATAGATTTTTTACCAGTGTCATAAGTAATATTTTAAATCTGGTCCGGTCTCTCTGCTATCCTTTGTTCTTGAGATATCGTGTACACATGCTAACAATCTAACTTACACACTAACACCCTACACATGGACACCATACCGATTTTGTATTATTTGGATTCCTCACATGTGTAAAAATCTTAAAAAAAAAAAAAAAAAAAAAAAAAAATGTTGGATATTTTCACAATTACCTAAGTTCCTATATCTATATAGTAAGATGGGGAATTAAAAACAAGCGGAGAACGTTCGACCCAGGCTTTCCCTACTCCTACATCCAACTTTTTACTTTTTACTTTCTCTTACCCATGAGGTAGAGAAAGTATTGTTTTTGGGTCAAATTTTCGAACGCGAGTTTTTGTTATATTTACATGTTCTGAGGCCCCCTGAATACAAAAATCATGTTTTTAGCAAATGATCTGTGTGTATGTCTGTGTGTGTGTGTCTGTGTGTGTCTGTGTGTGTGTGTGTGTGTGTGTGTGTGTGTGTCTGTCTGTTATCAGCATATCTCAAGAACAAATAGTAGCAGACATTCCAACTTGGTATTCTAAATGTGTATCATATAGGGATGCTACAGTAAGCTTTTCGTTAAGATCAAGCAAACGGTTCGTGTACAGAGACAATCAAGAGAATTCTAATACATTACGTCTATGGGGGAAATTGCAGGTAAGTAGAGTTTAACGTCTATAGACTGCACTAAACCAAACGAAACGAATATATATTTTTTGTAATAGAGATAGTCAACTGGGAAAAAAAATTGTGTATGTAGGAGCCTCGCCCCCCCCCCCCCCAGAGGGGTTCCCCCCTCGAGGGGAGTAAATTTTCACGATGGGTTTCTTTCAAAAGAGCTCTTCGATACCTTTAAAACGAATGGTTGAACCATCGATCTGCGATAATTTAAAACAAAGTTATCGATTTTTTTTTTACTTTTAACGAAAAAAAAAAAAAAAAAAAAAATAGTATATATATATATTTTTAATATTGAGAATAAACTGGACCTTTTTTTTTTTTAATATTTGGTGTTATACTACTCCTCTAATATGGAAATCGGCTGCATTATCATAAAATATAATTTTTTTAAATAATAATTTTAGTAAGTTATTTTTAAAAAACAGATTTATTTTTTAATAACCGAATTAAATTCTATATAAATGTAGGTGCATTACTGAAACGGAGGGTTGAGGGGGGCGGTAGCCCCCCCTCAAACAGAACTAATTATCATATAAAACTCTCCCGAAGCCTAATTTGAATTGTTTAACATAGGTTTACATAACATTGTTATCTTACCTCTTAATCTCCAACCTATATTTATAGCATTAAATTTCAGGGTAAGAGAAAGTCGCGTGAGTGACACACTAGATAATTTTAAAAGGCATAGACTGAAAATCTTCTGTCGTTATAAGAGTAATCAAATAAATAGGACATAAAATAAATAAAAATATAAAATAAAAATGTACATTCACAGTGTTAAAAATTTCATTTCAAACTTGAACTACTATATGGAGTAAAGTTATAAGCAATACTATAATATGGTTCAACCTCACTTTTAATTTTTCTACTTCTTGCGATTGAATTTAAGTTGCACCAAAACTTGGAGCTACCATACATCCACTCACAAGGGAAGTGTGAGTTAGTAAAATTCCTATTGAAACCAAACCAAGCTTAAATTAAAGAGCGTGGTCGAAAACAAAAGTTAAAGTGCAAATTTTGGGCAACAACTCACCCATGGGCCAATATAAAACCCTAGAATATTTAGCCCCTTTTATCAAAATCAACGAAACACACACAGAATTATTGGGCAAGTAAGCGTGGTACAGTGCCAGAGCGTTTGACTTCAGACAATAAAGTCTCCAGTTCGATCCCAGTCTCGTACGATTTTTTTTTTTTTTTTTTTTAATTTAAAACATATAATACCAATATTCGGTTCAACATAAAATTACCAAATCATAGTAAAAGGTTAAAATATCGGGTGGTTGCAGCTACTTCAGTACCAAGTTTTGGTTCAAACTAACACCAAATTTTTAACAGTGCATGTTGTACACAAATTTACGAAAACAAAATAAATAATAATAATAAAATAAATAAATAAATAAACAAACAAACAAACAAATTAGATAAATAAATAGGAGAATTGCATTATGTAAAGTATTTTGTTGCTGAAATTATAGCAAATGGAACTGTTTATAGAATAATCAAGCGTGGAACAATAAAGAGAAAAGCTACTTAAAGAAACAAAATAGTATATGACTAAAAGGTATAAACTGAAGCTAAAGAGATTATTGCGTATGCACATTAATTAATGCATGTAAGTTAACATACATGTTTTAAATCTGATGTTCAGTTAGATTAAATTAAATTTTTATACATTTGAATAAATTATCATTTTTACATTTATTTTTAATCTAATAAACTTCTTCGTCAAGGTTTTATTTTTCTTTAAAGAATTTTATCTCTTGCGAACAGTCTTTATCCCGTTAGAGAATCTTGTTTCATTAACTTATGGATGTTTTTTTTAAAAGAAAATAAATATTTTCCAAACAGATAGATGTGAAAATTAACATTTTATGTTACTTGCCCCCTTTTCACAATCTTTTAAGCTGATTATTGAAGTAAATAATATTTTTGTTCAAATCTGTTGAAGAATTTTTTTAAATTGTTTATTTTTTAATTTTTATAAAAGTTCTATTTTAAGTTCCCCGATTTATTTTATTTCATTTCAATTAATTATATAATTAATTAATTTTGTATAAGGGGTCTTTTTTATATAACTGATTTTTGTTAAGGGTACATTTTCGGACACAATTTTTTCCTAGCTAGTCTCCTGAAAGGTCATTTTTTCATAAACAATTTGCATTTTGTTAAGGCCAATCAATAAGCAGACCCGACATTCTTATGACCTGTTTCCGAAATGTGGTTTGACGCTTTTTTAATTAATTTATATCTAATCACAGCTAATTGCAGAAATAAGAATTTTTTGTTTTTTGTTGTGATAATGAGGAATTATTTCGCAGCTAATATGCAAAATATGAATTTTTTTTTTTAAAGCTGATTTCTCAAACAGATCATAATTTTTGCGGTTGATTTTTGATACGTGCGTTCATTTCGCCGCCGTTTAACTTAATTTACTTTTAGTTGTCTAAATACGCGATTTTTAAGAGGTCGATTAATGAATTTCGGGTTTATAAAGCTCACGGGAGGAAAAAAAAGTGGCGAGTTATTCTTATTTATTTATTTATTGTTTAGACACCATGTGGCGAATACATTTTTCAAGTCTACGTATAACAGATGATTATTTATTTATTCATTTATTTCTTATAACCAAACATTAACAAGATAGAATCAGACATGGACAATCATTTTTAATAGAAACATGAAAAAGTAATTCGCAATATAGCTGCTGCTGTGCAACACCGTCCAAATTACTTATCTTATATTCATTTTATAACGTTAATATGTAATCCTAATAAAGTAAGAGTAGAATACATTGCTTAATAAAATATACTTTTGTATGTGTAAAAAAAGTCACTTATAAACAAATTTTTCTTCCATAGAAAAAAAAAAAAAAAAAAAAAAAAAAAAATATATATATATATATTATAAGCTAACCAGCATTTTTATCATACGTTCACTTCTATTTCAATACGTAAGCCACACATTATTTCTGTCATACACCAATCTGAAAAATTAATGTCATTTAAATGATTAATCGCCTATTAACTATGGGGGGAAAATTAAAAATCGGAACCCAATAATCTGGGAGCGAAAACAGCCTCCCACTATTTACCGAAATGTGTTGAAATTTTTGATTTTTCCTAACTCAGTCAATGACCGGTGTTGGCTACATTTGTCGATCTTGGCAGTAATTTGAGCTCACCTACGCCACTGGTTGCCCTTCTTGGCTGGATTTCGAAATGCAGTAGTCCTTGCTTCATCGGATCATGCTGTGGAGAGATGATGGGGAGAGCAGAGTGAGGAGAGATTTTGCAGCAATTTCTTTGGAGAGGAGCAGTTTTTCATTTATAAAATTATTTTTGTAAAATAACTTATTACATCTAAATGAGTGCATGTGCATGTTGTGTGTTTACGTGTGTATAGTACCACATTATTTATGTCCTGAAAATCAAAACTACTATTGTATCTTCATTGTAAGATGTGCAAAGCCTGATTGCCGGACAGAAATTTTCAGATGTTCTCTCTAGGATAGGAATACGAAAATATAGTTTAAAGGTACGTCCTGTTTAAGTTATACAGAAACGAAAGATTAAAAAACAGGAGAGAAAAAAAAATACGCCTAATTAAAAGTGTTCTAGAAACCATCTTCAACGTATATTTAATAATTTATATAGATAAAAAAAAATCTTTTTTTTTTTTTTTTTTTTTTCCTACCGTCACGTATCTCAGAAAAATGTATAAGTATGTGAGTACTTCTTTTAAAAAATATGTATAAGTACTTATAATTAAATGATTAAATTTAAATTAAGGTTGCGAAAATATGCACCAATCATACATATATAATTTAAAAGTAAAATTCTGAAAATTCTAACTTACCAAGAAATATTAGGTTCAATTATTAACATTAATTTATATTATTAAATTTTTGAAGACTAGTCAAAAAGAAAAAAAGAAAAAAAGCAAAAGGAAAAAGGGAAGAAAAAGAAAAATAGGAAAGAAAAGGAAAGGGGAAAAAAAGGGGGGGGGGTGCAAAATTAAAATTGCCGGTGTGAAAATATTCGCAATTTACCTGCTATTTTATTTTCTGTTTCCTGCCTACTAATGTATGCATATGAACGTGAACTGTGCTTTATGCATTAATAATATTTTTTAGGCATTTTTGTGTGTATTAGAAATAGACATTTGAATGAAATAACCGTATCATTTTTCTTTTCTCAATTAATATTAGTGATTTAGTAATATTAGTTAATATTAGAAAAATTCTTTGGTACTTAATAGATTCAAAATCAAGTAGATATTCAATCGTTTTTGAGACCAAACGTGATGTATTAATACCCAGTAATTTTTTACAGAATAGCCGTTACTTTTAGCGAATTCTTAAAAAGTAGAATAAAAGATTTTAAATATAAATTAACCATTAAACACATGTGCTGAAAAACGTCAAATATTAAGAACTTTTAAATGTTCGCCCATTTGGTGTCTGAATGTTTAACACTCTGTTTTTTGTTTGCTAGGTGCCGGGTTCGAATCCTGGTTTAGGCATGTATTCGTAGTGCTTCGGACTGATTGTCACCGGCAACCAACCTTATGTTATTCTGTGGGGAAATTGCTAATGTAAATTATTCATTGTCTAATGCATTTTTTTTTTACTTTTTAATTCTGTTTGCATATTTAGACGTTAAATTAGTACTCGTTATCCAAAAAAATATTTTTAACGTTTCGTTTTAAAGCTATAAAAGGCGAAAAATTATTAACTAAGTATATTTTTTGCTCTTTATAACTTCAAGATAAAATATTAAAAATTAAAAACATAATCAGTTTTTGGAAACGAGGATTAATATAGTGGTTGCGAATTTTCTGAATGTGAAAACGGAATTTTAAAAAAAGTACATTAGGTTAACATACATAATAAATTTCTCACCAAAAATAACATGAGGTTAGGCTTCCAGCCACGTTAGATGAAGCATCAGGTCTCCCCCTTAAGCCTCAGGTCCAGGTTTCATTAACCCTAGTTTGTAAAAATTGACTAGAACGACAAAATCTGAACCAAAACACAGCTATAAACAAGGCAAATAACAACGTTTAGAACACAAAAATAAATAACAGCATACAAAACGTAGCTGTCAATCATTCCGATTTTTTAATACCGGTTTTATTCATTTATTTATTTATTTTATAGAAATTTCTTCTAAGCTTTTGTGGGAGTTTTCTATGATTAAATAAGGTAAAAATACCTAAAAAAAAAAAAAGAAGAAGAAGAAAAGAAAGAAAAAAAAATCGTAATGGTTAACAGCTATGCTTTAAATGATCACAAACATTCAGCGCATACTTCTGATAAATAATACAGATTCTTTAAGTTTCTTTACAGCCACTTTCACTAAGCCATTCTCCTTTCGTGAAATGTTATATTGAATAAGATTACATTTCCAATAAGAATTCAGCAGTTTCTTTCCAAGAAATCAAACATGTGGAGTTAATTCTAATTTCCCTAATAAATAAATAAAAAGTAGTGTTTGATGATTTTTTCAAAATCTTCTTTCAGTCACGTAAATGGAAATATTTCGACCAGCCTTCATTCCGATTAAACAAGAAAAAAAAAAAAAAGATTGTAACAGTCGGAGACCCGTTGTCAAAAGGCGGGCCCCATTTCTCTATCCAGAAGTTATATTAATATCTAACGGTGAGGATAAAATGATGAATCTCGAAATCCCATTTATCGGACGTTCCAGTGCAGTTAGCCAGTTTGACGATATAATCCTGTACAGAGGTTGTGTACAACAATTTGCATTTTTAGTAATATAATAGTAATTACATTCTAGCCTAGTTTGCTTGTATCAGTTAAGTGGCAAATTATTTTATCAAGACAGAACTACTCAACCATATGGAGTGAAAATAAATAAATAAATAAATGAAAATAATGAAATAAATAAATAAATAATAATAATAATAATAATAAGATTGATAAACTGAAAACGCAAGATTTATTTATTATTATTATTTTTTTTAATGTAGTTTTTAATATAATAGATATTTTAATAAAGTATATTTTTTAAACAAAAATGGTATATTTAAATCTAACAGGCTGACGGATAATGAAGTAATTAATAATAATATTAATAATAACAATAAAAACTTCGTACATAATCACCATAAATTTCAAAAACTGGCAGCAGTTGCTTTGGATCGAAATAATAGCACAAACCTTCATCAGAAAAAAAAAAAAAAAAAGGAAAAAGAAAAAAAAAGAAAAGAAAAGACACGAGTACAGCATCAAAGCGGCAACATGCGTCTTTTTTCGTGTGATAGAGGGCCGTGCTGTTACTTCGACCCGAAAAAAATTGTTTCGAGATTTTGAAACTCATGTGTTAAAGAACATTAGCTCAAAGTTATTCATTAGCTCAAAGTTATTCATTAGTTTTAGCACAAGTATTTCTGTGCATTTTACTGCTTCTGATAATAAGGAGTTTTTAGGCGCTAAAAAGTTGTGTCGCTACACACTTGCCTTATAACCTTATGTTTACTTGCATAAATAAACTGAATTGTACTTTTGGATTGAACAAATGAATAAATCATTTTGTATGTTTTAAATCAGTTAAATATAGGCATATTCGGATGAACTGTATCTTACTATAGATTATTTGTATTTTTTACCAGTTTTGGTAGAAACTCTTATCGCATTGCTGCCAAATTTACGGCAGCCAATTAATAGTGTATATTGTTTTAACATGTACTTCTTAAATAAGCAGCCAAATTACTGACACTGACACATTTTTGGTGCTTTTATTTTAAAACATAAGTGCATGCTTATTATATCTAATTATAGTTGATTTCTCTGTACAATATTAAAGGTTTCTTTTTCTTTTTTTTTTTTTTTTTTTTTTTTTTTTAATTAATAATGATGATTTCTGATATTCATGAATGTTACATAAGATGAATACAGTAAATGTTTTTATTTTATTTTATTTATAATGTTCTATAATTATATAATTGGTTTATATAGTGCAATTATATAACTTTTAAAATATTTAAGTAATAGTAGTACACCTTAAACTTAGAATAAAAACAAAATGAAAAAAGAAAAAAAAAAGAAAGATAATCATATGACCATGAAAAAAAATAATAAATAAATAAATAATAATAATAAAAAAATAATAATAATTTTTCTCCTGCTTCCTTTGGTCGATTCATTATTCACCATTCAATAAAGAATTTATTATTATTTTTTTTCCCCTTGAACATATACCGATTTAATAATAATGGAATAATTTGGCGTGGCCCTCACACGTCTTTTTCTTACCCTGCATTGGGCAATTATAAAGACAGATTTCAGATTAAGTGGTAAGATAACAAGTATACCTTATTTACTGTAAAAATAGCATTGTTTAATTTTTTGTTTTATTTTATTATATATTTTTTACGTAACCAAATCTACAAATTTTCGAATGCTGTTTTTTACGACTATTTTAAATTAATAATGTTTCATAATGATTTTCTATGGTTCAGCAATGTAAAAATTACATTTTTGAAAGAGTGGTAAATAAGGGCATCTGAGACCCGAAAAAAAAAAAGCATTTTACCAGTACGCGAGCATTCATTACCATTTTTTAATAATGTTACATAATGTAGTTTTTTTTTTTTTTTACGTTTACCAGCATGCAAACCGTGTAATACCCCAATTTAATTATGTAGCAATATTCATGTTCATACCTGCCAACATCCTAATTAATATTTCGTAAAACAGTTAATGTCCGCCCCTTTTTATACACCACTTTATTTCTACAGTAATTTCATCCATATGTAATTACGATTGAATAAGAAGAAAAACACTCTTAAAAAGACTAGTATGGGAAAAAAAAAAAAAAAAAAAAAAAAAAAAAGCGGGTACTAACAGTTTTTCGTAATATTGATTAGGATGTTGGCAGGTATGCATGCTACTCTTCTTAATGTTAAAATATCAAATATTAATAAATTACGATAATTCGGACTTTAAACTTCTTATGAAATTGATATTTCCAATTTATAAATATACAATAATAAACAGTAATTATTCAAGTATTTCAAATAATATATTTGCCTTCCTATCAACATTTAATGTATATACTCTCAGTTGAAAAATAATGCTTTGACAATGTTTACTTAACATTTATTAGCAAATTAACATTTAGTTGAAAATAAATCGAAATAAACCACTTTCGAGGTTCATAAGGTAAATAAATAAGGGTAACAGTTAACAGACAAATGAAAAATTTTAATTTTAATTTAATATATATATAGAGAGAGAGAGAGAAAATGCAATGAATGTATGGAAAATAATTTAACAATGTAATTGTAATTTATAAAAATATACAAAATGTTAATAAAATAATTAAATAATCTAATGATATATTTAATTTAATTTATTGCTATTAAATTTTTCCAACAGTTATCGCATACAATTTTGCTAACATAATTTAGTTCTTAAAGGAAAAAAAAAAAAAAAAAAAAAAAGAAAGGAAATCGCGGACTAATTGAATAATTTTATTAAAAATATTCTTTTATTCCTGAAGATATTTTTTTAATTAAGTTTTGTTATTACAAATTTTAAGGCAAAAATAAAATTATAAATAAATTGAAATGAATTTTTATTAAATAATAAATATCAAGTATTCAGTTGCACATGCAACAAAAATGTCAACTGGACGAAACAAGCAACAAATAATGTAATTTTCATAACAGACACCGGTAAAACTTACACAGAAAAGGAAATTAAAGCTACTCACTCCCTCTAACGATTTTTCCGTCTTCAGTCACCAAATCCCATATAAGTCTATGGCCAAATTTGTTTATAGAATTACTCATTGCCTAATTGGTATTTTTAAATTCAGAAAATTCTCAGCCGTTAAATTCGTATCCGTTTTCCAAAAATTGAATTTTTTAAATTTTTATATTTCATTTTACAGCTAAAAAATGAGAAAAATACATTTAGTGAAAATTCGCACTTCTAAACTCAAAATTCAAAATTAAAATAAATAAATAAATAAATAAATAAATTTTTGGAAAACGAGTACTAATTTAACAGTTGTGTATTTTCAGAATGTGAAAACGGAACTTAAAAATGGCAATTGTGTAATTTTATAAGCATTTTTACCCATAGAATAACATGGGCTTTGTCTGACCTTGACGATCTGTGATATACCTCCTTAAAATTGTTTTACAGATAAGGGAGTACTTGTACACACACACACACAAAAAAAAAAAAAAAAAAAAAAAAAAAAAAAACTTGAAGAAACTAAAATCTGAAAACTAAAATCTGAAAACTTAGTTGCTGTCACTTAAAAGAAAGAAACTGTATGAAAAAAAAAAAAAAAAAAAAAAAATCCTTGTAATTTTTTTTTTTTTTTTTTTTTAAATCTTTGTCTCTGTCTTCTGTCGCTATCAGTACGCGATATATTAGGTTTGTTGAAATGTGAACTCGCATCAGTTTAACTTTGCAGAAGAAAATTGAAGGAACCTATGAAATTAATTTGTATTATTTGTAAACAATCAACGACAACGTGTGGTCGTACTTGAAATAATATTGAAATTAATACGGATATCAAGTTCGGTTGTAAAGTAAATCTTTACACAGAGCAAAATATATTTAAAAAGTTAATAAATGTAGGAAAATAACGTTTAAATTACCAAAAAGTTGCTTCATCTTTATTAATTGCAATTACAGAAACACATTGACAAAAAATCTGATGTGGGCACCACATGACTTCCTTATACATCTTTAGAAATATATAATGTTAAAAAGCATTGTCATTGAACCCAAGACAAATGGTTAAAAATATTTTAAAAATGCATTACCACCGTGTTCTGGCTTTTCTGAAAGTTTCAAATGTCTAGCTAGTCGGGAAGTTAGTTAAAAATCGATTGCAAGATTTGTACAGGTAACGATGCCGAAGGCAGCAGGGATCCGAAGCAGTTGGCTAAAAGTATTTAAAAAATGGATTTTCACCGTGTTCTGAACTATTCTGAAAGTTTCAAATGTCTAGCTAGTCGGGAAGTTAGTTAAATAAATTTTCTGTTGAACCATATAAACGCTGCCAAAGGCAGCAGTGACCTGAAACAATTTGCTAAAAATATTTAAAAAATGCATTGTCACTATGTTCTGAGCTTTACTGAAAGCTTCAAATGTCTAGCTAATCGAGAAGTGAGTTAAAAATCGATTGCAAGATTCGTCCAGGTAACGCTGCCGAAGGCAGCAGGGATCCGAAACAGTTGGCTAAAAATATTAAAAGAAATGCATTTTCACCATGTTTTGAACTATTTTGAAAGTTTCAAATGTCTAGCTAGTCGGAAAGTTGGTTAAATAAATTTTCTGTTGAACAATATAAACGCTGCCGAAGGCAGCAGTGACCCGAAACAATTTGCTTAAAATATTTAAAAAACGCATTGTCACCATGTTCTGAGCTTTACTGAAAGTTTCAAATGTCTAGATAGTCGGAAGTTAGTTAAAAATCGATTGCAAGATTTGTCCAAGTAACGCTGCCGGAGGCAGCAGGAATCCGAAACAGATCGCTAAAAATATTTCAAAAATGCATTTTCATCGTGTTTTGAAATATTCTGAAAGTTTCAAATGTCTAGCTAGTCGAGAAGTTAGTTAAATAATTTTTCTGTGGAATCATATAAACGCTGCTGAAGGCAGCAGGTATCCGAAACAGTTGACTAAAAATATTTTTAAAATGCATTGTCAACGTGTTCTGAGCTTTTCTGAAAGTTTCAAATGTCTAGCTAGTCGGGAAGTTAGTTAAATTGCAAGATTTGTCCAAACCGTTTTTGAGTTATTACCGTTTTTTGATACATTTTGGCCATTATGAACCTAATTTTCCTAAATATCTCCAAAACAGAAAATCATACAAAGTCCAAAAAGGGAGGTGCACAACTAGATGTTATAACAAACCTATGTACCAATTCGCAACTTTCTACGTCCAACCGTTTTTGAGTTATGCGACATACTCACACACACACACACACACACACACACACGCACACACGCACACACACACACAGACACACATACATACAGACGTCACGAAAAAACGTGTAAAGTCGCTTTTATCTCTAAAACGAGAGCTCGTGTTAAAACGACACTTGCAGGTGTACAACTAGACATCATGACAGTCACACGTACAAATTGGGAACATTCAGTGATCATTCGTTTTTGAGCAATGTGAAATAGAAAATCCATTTCGCAAATCGGGATTACTATACTTCCTTATACTTTGTATAAGGAAGTAAAAAATGAGTTGTTTTTGAGATAGTGATATATCAGATAATAAAATTCACTGTCATTGCCGAACAACTCAAGCATTTCAATAATGAATTAAAGACATTTGAAGCCAGAATAAATAAATAAATTAAAAAAAAAAAAAAAAAAAACAAGAATAATTTAAAAGTACTGAACATGATACAGTATTAATGTAAAAGACAGTAATATTAATTTTTTAAACAGTTAACATAGTGATAAATGAAAATTAATTTCAATTTGATATAATAAATAACCTGTTATCTTAAACACCTTTATAAATAACTTTGCTTTTTAAAATATACAATTACTGTGATGTTAATTTAAACTTGTGTTATTTATCAACTACTTTTATAACCCCCATCTTAAAGATGACATAATTATTTAAATGCATAAATGCTACCTATTGATGTTAATTATTAATGATAAAATTGTTATAATAAGCTTCAAATCACATAAGTTTAGAATGAAATGCACAGGATCAAAAATTAAAAGATAATGAGGTGATTTTTTCCCCCTTCTTTCTTTTCTTTTCTTTTTCTTTTTTTTTTAAACATAAATTTTAACATTTTTGTACTTATTTTTACACTTTTGTTCATAAATACACTTCAGTGTCTAATCACACTATGTCTATTTATAATCTACGGTGTGGATAACTATGGAATTTATCTTCAAATTCTGTATTTGCTTGAAAAAATTTTATTTGTAATATATGACACACATGTAAAGATTATAAACCAAAAACTAATATTTTTATTAAAAATATTTTCTTATTTTCATTAGACATATTTTTTTAAACTAAATGCTATTCCCCCATTTTCAACTAATTCGGATACCGTTATTATAATATATCATTTTTTCATTTATATTTTAAGTATATAAAATTTGAGTAAATGAATATGATCTGCGTTAAGATATTTAAATAAGAAAGAGAAGTAATTAATTTAACAGTAAAATTTATTATTTTCCTAATAACTTACAATTTTTATAAATTGAGAACTAGTAAATTTAGTATACATAGCTGCCAACCTTCCTAAGTTCTTAATCAGGTTTTATTACAGTTAATTTTTTAAAGGAATGTGTCACATATATTTTCTACGATTATATAAGATTAAACCAATTTTAAAAAGATTGCAGTATTAAGTCTCTCTTAAAAACCAGAGACTTGGCTCAAGTATATGCTGTACAGTAGGCAGCAAAAGTATCCAAGAACTAGCAATAATCCCTGTGTAAAAAAAGTACATTTAATACTGCTTTGTTAAATAAATCCTAGTCGAGTCATGTTCTTAGTCAGTCTAAGAACATGATTCGATAAGGATTTATTTAACAAAACAGTATTAGGTGTACTTTTTTGATATCGGAATTATTGGCTAGTGCTCGAATACTTTTGTTGCCGACTGTATATTGCAAAAAAGAAAATCTACATTCATAATACATTTTATTTATTTGACTACTTTTTTACAAAGAAATCGCTGGTTTTTTTTTTTTTTTTTTTTTTTCATATAAATAAATTATTGTTATTTGAAATTTATTATTATTATTTATTTACGAATTATTTTGATTTAATAAGCATTTTTAAATTTCTGTTTATTTGAAATTTTTCTTCTCTTATCGTTCGGGTATATTAATTACATCTTAGAAAATTGTAGTTCTTCTTTTGACAGATTACACGCATATGCATCATTACACGCATATATACAGGAGTCTGTTTAAAATTATCCATAGATAATTTTAACCAGACCGCCTAAACTCTACAAACGAGCGTTCTGGCTTGGAGTATATAAAAATAATTAAAAGCTTATGCCTCAACGAAACATTGTTTTTCAGAAAAAATGTTTAAAAAAAATAAAAATAATAATTAACATTGCATTTGGTGCACAGAAGATAAGTATTCTCGTTAAGATAAATGTGAATGAATGTACTTCTGTTACTAATGTGTTTATTAAGACATTCTTAAGTATAATCTATGGAATGACTGACTGAATAACGATCTTTTAGCGCGTGTGTTGTCCGAAAAGGGAAATTTAATATGAGAACCCTTTTGTGATTTGTTCTCTGTTCTAATTTTAGTCTGATACACCAATTCATCTTTCCGTGGAGAAAAAAAATCTATATATAAATATAAAATCATATATTCATGTGAACATAACGGGTTTTATAAAATGCATTGATTGATTTGAATTCACATATCAAATAATACCTATTTTTTATTCATTTTTGTTTAAATTTATCTGAAGAATGGGAAAACTGAAAAGGAAGGTTTAGGTTTCTTGTCATTTTTTAGACGTTCTCAGCAAAAGTTCTTGTTCTGAAAAGTTTACATGATTCTCTGCTTGGGGTATATAGAAATTATGAACTTCAAAAAATTATTGTTTAAAAAAAAAAAAAAAAAAAATCTTTAGGCGCGATGTTTGCGCTACCTAAGCATTGGCCGAAAAATAGATCGTCGAATTGATGATCATTTGTGAAGGAACACCCAATGGGCGGCCGTCGATACCCATAACACAGGACGAAACATGCATGCCTTGTCCAGGATTCAACCCAGGCCCTACACTGTGGGAGTCAGAAAATGCAAAAAAAAAGTGTCACATCCAGTGCACAGAAGATAAGTATTCTCATTAAAATAAATGTGAATTAATGTACTGCATCAAATAGAGCGGATGCAGGAATGATGTTTAAAACTATCAACATGTTTATTAAAGCATACTTGAACGTAATAGGGACTGACTGACTGAAAATTCTTCAGCGCGAGTGTTGTCCGAAAGGGAATATTCAACAAGAAGAACAGTTAACGATATTTTCTTTGTTCTAATTGTAGTGTGATACACCAACTCATACAAATGGTCCCGTTCAAAGAAAAACAGAAAAAGAAAAAAAAAAAAAAAAAAAAAAAAAGAAAGAAAGAAAGAAAAGAAAAAATATATTTTCGTTTAAATATCGTGTGAATTATGATACAAATAGATCGTTTTGAATTCCCATTTCAATCAACACCTTCATTTTTAATTAAATTTTTCTGAAGAAACGAAAGGAAAATTTAGTTTTTTGGTCATATGTACCGTACAGCGTGGGACAAAAAAAAAAAAAAGAAAGAAAGAAAGGAAAAAAGCCGCCCTGCAGAAAAGTTGACTTATACCTTCATTATTTGTGATAACTTCAAAACTAATGATTGAAACAAATAAAACTGTCATGCATGTAGTTATACAAAAATGCTAAAATGATACTTACGTACCATTTTTTGATTTAGTAATTCGCTTTATTACACTCTACGACGCACTTAATAAATATCTACCTAAAACATTCTTTTTAAACGTAATATAAATAATAAACATATACGTTGCATTCAGTTATGATTTATTATGTGAAACAAACACGTTATATTTTAATATATGAAATAAAACTATTTATTTGTTAGAAATAAACAATTATTTAATAAAAGTAATTAATCAAAGTATTCTGCATTGGGTGATTCCACCTTTACATGAAATTACAATTTTACTGCGCAATGGCATAATATTATACAGTTTTTTAACATAAATTTCAGAAATTTCACTGTGGCAAATATCTTAAATACTTTTTTCCAGTTCTTTCAAGGCTGTAGGCTACAAGTTTTGAATCCCGCCCCCCCCCCCCCCGACCTTTCATAGACTAGACATTTTCGAGCAGATTGAGATCTACTTCCAGGACTATTTTGGACTACTGCCATGCCTGGTAAAAAAGAAATTCTACGATATTCTTTATGGGATTTAACTTAAAGTGAAGAAAATTGTGTTTACTTACAGAATTATAGGTGTTAATGGGAATGGATAGGTAATTTTACAATTTGCGTCAAATAAACGTACCATAGACGTTGTGTTTAACAAAGTACATTACCATAGACGTTGTGTTTAACAAAGTGCATTATCATCTTGGAATGCTGATTGTGGAAAAGTCTCAGAGACCTCCAAAATAGTCGGCCAGGCACCACTTTTATAATGGCTGTGTTTTATTTCGAGTTAATTGATCACTTGAGCATGAAAATTTGTCCGACTCCTCGAAAAGTTATGCACCTCCGTACCATAATGTACAGAGAATGTGCCATTGTTTTAAGAGTTCAATTTTCATTAAGTCGGTCACATTTTCGTCATCTGACCTGTTTGTTTTCGTCAGTTCGAAATAAGTTAAACTTGACTCAACAGAGAAAGCCATTTCAGCCCAATAAAAAAATGATACTTTTTTAATTTTTTTAGTACACTAAAGTATTGTTTTCTTGTTTATTTATTTATTTATTTTCCGTTAAGAATGACTATTTTAAGGATTTTCTGTTTTGTTTAATTTTCATTGCACTGTATTTAAAGAAATTATGTTGGTATACACTTTTCCTGAATCCCTTCTAAGTTCTAACCGTAATAGAAATCGACTCTTTAAAATAGGCTTTTTAACTTTCGGTTATGTCGCTTGGATGATCAACGTGGCCGCTTAGAGCCAAATTTCCTGTTTAAACAACCAAAAAAATTTATATCTTTCTAAAAACTATCTCACTAATATTCCATTAACATTTAATTATTTTGCCATCTCGCGCATTAAAATATTATTTTGATATTCATTCTAAAATTAAAACTTTTATGGTAACGTTATTTGCTTTATCCTTGCCATTTTTGAAATACCTTCTAAAATTACAATTTTCCTGACAAATGAATTTTATTTTTAATACTTTGCTCAATCGTAAAGTGTACGAGGAGGACGATGTAATAAAACCTGTTCGAATATTTGCTTTTTAAGCGATAAAATTAGCGGTTGCAGAAAGAGAATAGGAAAATATCTAAGTGCGGCTTTTTTATTTTATTTTATTTATTTATTTATGTTTTTGTCCCACATTGTATGTGTTACCAACGAAGATTATTGCTCTAAAAAATTGCATGAGTTTTTTTCTGATGACTTGTATACTTATATATTTTCAGAGTTTTGACTAAAAGAATCAAAATTTTGGTTGGGAGGGGGGGGGGTCCTATTTAAAGTCTTTTTGATTTTCTTGTATTGGTTAAATGAATGCATGCAGTTTAAATTTCAAGAACTTCCTTTAAAATTGCCTATTGTGATTATCATTTGCTTTTATTTAATAAAGTAAAAAAAAAAAAAAAAAAAAAAAAAAAACATCTTAAAATGAGTTTTAGTGTAATGCAGAGAAAATCCTTTAATTGTGTAGAATATTATCTGCAATGTTCATTTTGACTGTCACTGTCGATTAAATTATAATCGAAAGAATAAATAAAACTATCGCATAAAAAAAATTAAACTCTGTTACAACTAAATTAACCCTTTACTGGCTCTAACACTCTAAAGTGCTCTAAACGGAGCATAGTGGGGCATTTTCGCCATTTAGTCGGCCTCAAACCCATTTTTCGAAATGCAGCTAAAAAGAGAAAGATGTAGGTAATTATGTCGTAAATAGTTGTGGAATTACGGTACAGGTGTAATTTTTTTCGACGAGCCGGTTAAAGAGTACAATGCAAGTTAAAAGTTGCTTGTAATAAAAAGTTGAACATGTCTATTTTCAACGTCAATTTTGCAACGACTTTTTTCAGTGTTTTTCTTTTTATTAATAGCTTTAACTGGTATAATATAATTATTGATTATTGAAGAACAGGTAAGTATGTTAATATCCTCGATGAAAATGTTTATAATAATTTTACTTACAGATATGATAAGGCGATATGAAATGTACCTTGTATTTTTAGAAAAAAATATTGTTAATTTTAATATTCTGTAAAGTATTAGATATATTACATTAGACAAAAACTTTATTATTTCTTTTATATCAATTGAAAGTTCAAGATGTCTACTAAATACTTTTAAAGTAATTAGCTGCTAGTAACTGCTGTTAAAGTAGAGCTTCTCTCATACGCAAATCTATGTGCTCCAGAAAATGACAATCTTTTTATTTTCCTTCCTTTCAAAAATTATTCTAGGATAGCTAATCTCCAAATAATATTAAGATATTACCTAACAAATTGCAACCAAATTTCCCCTTTTTTGCACAGCTTTAGTATGGGACATCCTTGGAAACTTCAAATATTTTTTTTCACTTTGGCGATCAATTGAAATAGCTATCTCACTTCCGTAAGTAAAGACCTTGACGAGAAACGTCCCAGCAACTTCGGAGCCAAATTTTTTATTTCGCCAAGGGTGTCCTAAAGCTGTGCCAGTATTTAAAGAGAGAGCTCATAAATTTGTTAATAAAACGGTGTGGCACTCACACGACTTTCTCTTACCCTGCATTTTAGTAATATAAAGATAAGTTGCAGATTAAGAGGCAAGATAACAAGTATATTTTATAAAAACCTGCATTAAAAACAAAATAGGTTTAATAAACATTTTATTTCCCATATAATTCTGTGTGAGGGGAATACCCACCTTCCCTCCTTAACCCCCGTTTTAATAGAGTATCTGTAATTAGATGGAATTCAAGGTCATTATTGAATTTAAAATTATATTCAAAATTATTTAAAAAACTTTCACCTAGATCACTCTATCAAACTTATCAATCTGGATCTTTTCAAGTATCAACGTCATATGAACTTCAAAATACAACATTTGAATTGCCTGCAATTATTTGTTTTTAAGTTACGCTGATAGTTATACATGCACAAAGATCAACCATTTAATACTTGATTTTAGTATTCAGGGAACGTTAAATCGCATAATTATGCAAAAAACAAGCGTTGAAAATTTAACTTAAAATAATACTTTATTTACCATATAGGTATAAGGAATTAATTATCATTCCTGAGCAGTTTTTCTGGACACAGTAAAATATAGTAAAGCACTTCCATTAATTACAATTAAAAAGAAAAGAATGTTTTCGCTTAATTATTGGTAGCCCTGTATATCTTCTATAAATTATATACACATCACATTATGCACTTAGATATCGTTTTATATTAATAACATACAGCACAACTTTAAAGTGCACTTCCAGTATTTTTCTTCTATAATCCCGCTGTATTCTAGTCCTTTTGGGTAGTCCTGTGTATGAAAGGAGAATGATTTTCAGCCCATATTCTACAGAAAACATGCTGTTATGCTTATTAAAAAAATGTATATGTTCATTTCACTTTATTTAGTGCTGCCTATAGCTTTTAAACTGTACCTACTAAAAAAATTCCCACACAGATGTAATGAAATTGAATTTTCTTGAGATGGACCGTTTTTCTTGATCTCAATGAAAAATGTAGTGTAGCATTCCTATATAATAAAACTAGCAGGCTACGCCCGCTTCGCTGGTCATTGTATTTAAATGATTTTTCAATAGAAATGAATTACTATTTATTTTTTACATAGCATTAAAAATAAAAATAAAAATAAATTACCTTCATTGAAATCGCCCTAAACCTTGCTTCGGGTATCTGCAGCTTACGGCAAGTCTTTTTTCGATCGCACTGCATCGGGTCCAGGTTACTACTGCCTGCAGAAAGGTTTTTTCTGGGTACTTCAGTTTGGGCATTTATCGACGACAGGTAGATTTGTTATTATTTAGGAACTACGATTTCAAAGATGATTGTGTCTCAGCATTTATTAAATATTCAAGTTTCATTATTCAGTAACAAATTTTTCATTATTCGCGTGAAAATATATTCATTTTTTTTGTCGAAGAAAATGAGCTGGAAAAATTTCTGGCAACAATTAAAATTTAATTTAATATTTAAATGGCTAATTTTAAAGCTATTATAAAGAAATTATATTCATATTTTAATTAATTTTTTAAAAAATAAAAAATATAACAAATATAAAAATAATCTCGAATATTGTTCTCGAATGCTTTTTAAAATATTTTAATTATTTAAAATATTTCGGCTCTTGCAAAAGTGAAACATCTATATTTTTCTTTAAAACTTACTTATTCATGAAACGTTTATATTTTTATAACCATGTTTCTTCAAGAATAAATATTTATTTTATGACTTTTAGGGCTCCAGTGTTTTCTTTTTTTTTTCTTTAACTTAAATTTTTATTTTGTGCATTTTAGTAACTAAAAAAAAAAAAAAAAAAACTAATCAGAATTTCTTAGGATACTGTTTAGACAATAAAATGTTTTCTTTTACAATTGACATCTTATCTATTAATTATCTGCAAGAGAAGTAGTAACACATCTGCTACCGAGTATCGAACCCACGACCATCGCATTAACAACTTGACACTTTAACCGACTAAGCCATTGACCGACATAACGGAATCCTCACATTTACTTTAAAGCGGAAACCCCTTGGTTTTTTTTTTTTTTTTTTGTGTGTGTGTGTGACACGGAAACACTGTGGTAAAATCCAGTTTCAATAAAATAAAAACTTCTGATTAAAAGAAAACTAATCAAAAATTTGAAAATCGGGCTTCGAGGTGCATCAGTAGAGCTCATTACGAACCTCCTTGCAAATTTGTGTAGCTCTGTGATCAGCCGTTTTACTAAAAAGCTCCGGACATACATACACACTGCCCCCCCCCCCCACACAAACATCTTATTTTATTATATGTTTAGAAGGTAGAACAAGGTACATACTTTGGACTTGCTACTGTTTTTTTTTTCCCTTGAGGTATGGTGAAAATAGACAGACATACACAGACTAATTACTAAAAATCTGATTTTTTGATTTAGGGACCTCAAAACGAGTAAACATAAGAAAAACTCAGTTTCGAAAATTTGACCAAAAACATCACTTTCTCTCCCTTATCCCACTTTCTATCCCTTATCTTCCTTATCTTAATTCAGTATAATGGAATTTGATATCGATTCACAAGCTTTTAAAGGTTCTTGGGAAAAAAAAAAAAAAAAAAAAAAAAAAAAATCTGTTAGTTCCAAAATTTTTGAAGAAATTTTCATATGACATAACAAATTTTAATGATTGATTTGCACTAGGTGATAAGATACGTTGTTATTTATAGATTAAATACAATCACAAACACAGAAATAATCGAACATATTGATTGTTATTAAAGTTATCGTTACAATGATTTGGATATGACCTGTCTACACAGATAAAAAAACATACTTTCATAAGAAAACTACTGCAAAGTATTGTAATACGAAAAACTAACAAGTGAAAAGCTTTTCGCCGATTTTGCAGCGTGAAATATTTTTTGTCCGGCTAAATCAGTCAAATGCCCCACTGTGCAGCATTGCCAAATTTAGTGACTCTTTTATTCAACTATCACCAATAATTTTGAAGGGTGACATTTGCTATGCATAATAGACGAATAACCTGCGAAGTAATTACGCAACCGTTACAGTTAAAATGTAGTGGTGTGTATTGAATAAAAAAGTCCCTGAATTTGATAACATTGACCAGAGGAATGAAATTACATAGGACCGGCAAAAGGTTAACACCATTATAAAACTAGTATGTTGTGGCCACCACAAGATTTCTTCTATATATTCTTATATACATATTCAATTAGTAACAATATTTAAAAAAAAAAAAAAAAAAAAAAAAAATACGATTTTTTTTTCTAAGTTTTTTTTTTTTTTTTTTTTTGTTAAAAGTAATACATATTCAACCAGTAACAATATTTAAAAAAAAAAAATGATTTTTTTTCTAAGTTTTTTTTTTTTTTTTTGTTAAAAGTAAAAAAAATCGATAACTTTGTTTTGAATTATCACAGATTTATAGTTCAATCATTCGTTTGTATTGACGAGATCTTTCGAAATATACCCATCTTGAAAATTTCTTCCCCCCCAGGGGGAGAAGCAATGCCCCCACATGCACAGAAATTTTTTCCTAGTTAACTATTACTATTATCAATAACTCATATTAATTTTACAATCACAAGTTAAAAATAACTCTCATTATGTACATTTATACGAAATTTTGTCCTATACTGCCATGTTAAAAATTTAGAAAAAATGCGATCACAGCGCCACCTGTTGAGCTATTGATCCCCAAATGTAATCAGCACCAGTTTATGTCGGGGACCAACTAAATACCAAGTTTGGTTAAATTTCGTTAAAAAAAAAAAAAAAGATTTTTTTTCTAAGTTTTTTTTTTTTGTTAAAAGTAAAAAAAATCGATAACTTTGTTTCAAATTATCACAGATTTATAGTTCAACAATTCGTTTTAAAGGTATTGACGAGATCTTTCGAAAGATACCCATCTTGAAAATTTACCCCCCCAGGGGGGGGGGAACCGGTGCCTCCACATGCACAAAATTTTTTTCGTAGTTAACTACTACTATTATCAGTAATTCATATTAATTTTACAATCACAAGTTTAAAATAACGCTCATTATGTACATTTATACGAAATTTTGTCCTATACTGCCCTGTTAAAAGTTTACATAAAATACGATCACAGCGCCATCTGCTGGGCGATTGATCCCAAAATCTAATCAGCACCATTCCATGTCAGGGTCCAACTATATACCAAGTTTGGTTCAATTTCATTAATCGTTTGGTGAGATACGGTGAAAAATACGAAATTTTGTGATCACAGCGCCACCTGCTGGACGATTGATCCCCAAATCTAATCAGCACCATGCCCCGTCAGGTTCCAACTATATACCAAGTTTGGTTGAATTTCATTCATTGGTTCGTGAGATACGGTGAAAAATACGAAAATTTGTCGTATACTGCCATGTTAAAAATTTACATAAAATGCGATCACAGCGCCACCTGCTGGGCTATTGATCCCCAAATCTAATCAGCACAATGCCCCGCCAGAGTCCAACTATATACCAAGTTTGGTTGAATTTCATTCATTGGTTCGTGAGATACGGTGAAAAAACGAAACCACAGACACACAGACACACAGACAGACACACAGACATACATTTTTTAAAAACTATCAATTCATGTTCAGGACATCCCAAAACGTGTAGATCCGTCAAAAAACGGAGGTCGAAAATTTTCGCGAATCCAATACTTTCTCTATATTACATATAGAAGAAAGTAAAAAGGAACAGAAGAAAGAAAAAAAAAAAAAAAAATGTAAGCACGCTATGATATGGAGAAACTGATGTCTATATCAACAATTTGAATTTTGAGTTGAATAAAAAAAACTATAAAATAATAAAACGCTGTAAATAATGCTTCAAACTGCAGAGATTTTAATTTGTATTAACGGAAGTATTGAAACAAAATTTAACTGTTAAATTCAAAATTTAAGTAACAGTTAAAAATATTCCAAAGTTTAAGAAACTTGAGGGAAAAAAAGAAAGAAAAAGTTATACCGTTACTTTTATTTATATTTCCAAAAAGTTTTTCCTTTACAGTTTGACTTTTATACTATGTTGTCTTCCAGTCTTCGAAAGGAATAGAAGTGGAACTTTGACTACGTTGAAAACTTCGACAAAGGAATCGGGATCCTGAAGTTTAAATATTTTACTTTTTATGTAATAGAAATGGCACAGTTCCAAAATTTTTGTTTTTAAAAATTTTTCTTTTTCTACTTCAATTAGTGGGGTCAAATTACCTTTTTCGACCCTCCCCTTTCGAACCAAATAGAAGTCGTATACTGGTGAACAAAATTAAAGCAACAACCTGTTTTCTCGTTTTTCGCTTCTGCACATATTTTTTAAACAAATAAACATATGAACATAAAATTTGGATGGCCTGTTCGTTATCATATTATTAACCGAATTTTATATAACTTTAGCATAAGAATAATTTTTAAGCTAATAAATATTCATTTTTCTCTTAAAAGTAAGCTTTGGTAAAAATGAAAAATTTCAATAACTTTTGGAAAGAACACTTAATGAAAAATGGTCATAAGGATGCCTTACAGATAAGTGAAGATGCATACGCATTCATATGTTAGAAAACAACCAAATCTTTCTACCTGTATTCACTTTTCTGTTTCTTATTTTTTCTTCTTTTTTTCGCATATGAATAACTTTTTTGAATAAGATGTTCATTATAAAACTACTTATCGACATTTTTATTATCTGGTTATGCTCATAGTTTACAAATTATTAATTATATATTTTTTAAAAGTCCATTATAAAAGTAAAAGAAAAGTTAATACAGAAAGAAAAATCGAGATTTAGTTTAACATTTCAAGGCATGTGCATCTTTACCTATCTCTAATGCCTCCTTAACACCACTTTTCATTAGTGTTCTTTCCTGAAATTATTGAAATTTTTCATTTTTTCCAAAGCTTACTTTTGAGAGAAAAATGAATATTTATTAACTTAAAAATTATTCTTATGGTAAAGTTACATAAAATTCGGTTAATAATATGATAACGAACAGGCCATTCAAATTTTATGTTCATATGTTTATTTGTTTAAAAATTATGTGCAAAAGAAGAGAATGAGAAAACAGGTTGTTGCTTTAATTTTTTCCATCAGTGCATATATATATATATATATATATATATAATATTTAAACTCACTTCTGAAGTTAGTACACAAAACATTATTTATTTACTTTGTGGTGTTCGGGATTGCATACAGTTTTGATTACAGGCGGATAAATTGAGGTGAGTTATACATATACAGTCGGCAGCAAAATTATTCGAACGCTAGCACTAATTCCTATGTAAAAAAAAGTGCACTTAATACTGTTTTGTTAAATAAATCCTTGTCGAATCATGTTCTTAGACTGACTAAGTACATGATTCGACAAGGATTTATTTAACAAAACAGTATTAAATGTACTTTTTTCACATAGGAATTATTGCTAGCGCTCGAATAATTATGCTGCCGACTGTATATACAATAATAATAAAAATTTTGTTTTTTTTAGCTACAGAATTCCCCTGAAAGACCAAAGCCTCTGCTGTGAAATGCTTAATTTTGTCTCAATGATTTTAATACTATTGGGAAATAGTGTTGCGAATTTTAATACTATTGCATGGGAAATATATATATATATACACACACAATTATATAATAGGTTTTGTTATGTTTATTATAAACATTTATATATATATATATACATATAATATAATTAACTTAGTTCAAGTATTCAACGCTTTAAAGAAATTAAACGACACGGTTATCTTAATTATAAAATTATTTTTAGTAAATGTGTATATAATGTAATACTTAATTTAATTTCCTACTAACTTCATGGTTAACATTATGTTTTAATAAAGGTTTACTTTTTCCTCTTTTTTTTTTTTTTTTTTTTTTTGGTTTAATCAAATTATTGATTTATCTGCTAAAAGGCATTTGGCTCCAGGGTAAAATAAATTTTACGATTATGGCACACTACAATCAGTTTAGCATGTGCTACACAAACTTTCAAAGGAAGTCAGGGCTAACAAATATCTACATATTTACTGAGTACAATAAAGAATCCATCAGTGAGGGAAAGCATTGGACGTCATTAGATTCATCGATATTTTCAATATATCGATATTCAATTCCTTGCACCCTTCTGCCGGATGAAATGGCTGGAGAAAATGATCATAAATATGAAGTGACGATATTCTAAAAGAAGAGTTTTGAGGCACATAACTGAAATTATGCTCGATTTTCATGTATGTCGACTATAAGTCTCACGTTAAACTTGTGAAAAATCAATATTTGATTTATTAGAAAATTTTTATTTTTAATATAAATAACGTTTATATTAAATGTATAAGATATTTGGCCGTAAATAAAAGAAATAGTAAATGATCAGATTCATCTATAGACATGCATGATCAATATACAGGGTGTTCCAAAAGTCCCCCCTCCTAACTCGAAAATGAGTCGGAATTTTGAAAAATGGCAAAACACATATTTAATGAATTCGAAAGGGACATCTTTTGGTGAAAAATTTTTGGGCCCGGGGGACCGCTGGAGAGGGCAACTTTAAAATTTCAAATAGGAAGGTATGTCTTGTGATACATCTCTGGAAACGTCTCTTCAAGACAATGAATTTGATATAAATAGCTTGCCCTACGATGATTATTAAAGGAGATACATGGGTTTTTAGACTTTTGAAATGTGAATTTTATACTTATGTATCCCCTTTAATAATCACTGCAGGATAAAACTATTTATACCAAATTCATTGTCTTGAGGATCCGTTTCCAGGGATGTATCACAAGACTTACTTTGTCCAAAACTGTTTGGGCCCGGGCAAGGGAGTGCCGCTAGGGAATGCAACTTTAAAATTTCTAATGGGAAGTTATGTCTTGTGATACATCCTGGAAAACGTCTCTTCAAGACAATGAATTTAGTATAAACAGTTTTGTCCTGCAGTGATTAGCAAAGAGGATGCATAAGTATAAAATCCACATTTCAAAAGTCTAAAAACTCATGTATCTCCTTTAATAATCATCGTAGGGCGAAACTATTTCTATCAAATTCATTGTCTTGACGAGACGTTTCCAGGAATGTATCACAAGGCATACTTTCCCATTTGAAATTTTAAAGTTGCCCACCCTAGCGGCCGCCCCCCCCCCCCCCCCACAAGTAGGGATGTGGGTTTTACGGAAAATTTACCGAAAAATTTCCGGAAATTTTTCAAAGTCTCTAAATTACGAATGTTTTGTAGGCTACAAGTAAACAAACTTATTCAAAGAAAAATATGAATAATTATTCAATTCAAAAAGAAATTAATAAACAAAACATAGAAATTGTGATTTAATAATCTTTAAATATGTATAAAATAAGAAATATATAATAATGTTAATGACTGTTTTTGTATGTATGGTGGTTGAATAATCTATTTAAGTAAGGTGCCTGTGTACGTTCTCTAGCTCCCAGAGACTCTCCACATTTTACTGCCAACAGCTGAATTCCATTTTCTTTTTTTTTTTTAATATAGGGAAAATTGTTATAAAAATTAATTTTCTTTTTTTTTTTTTTAAATTCTGTTTTCATTAATAAAAAGTCAAGAATAATTAAATTTTTCTCCCACCCACCTTCAAAAATTTATTTCTTGAATTTTTAATGCTTCTTTTGGAAGTTATAAAGAGGGAAAAAATGAGTAAAGTGCTTTTTTGCACCTTATTACTTCAAAATAAAACACACACACACACAAAAGGGTTTTTGAAAATAAGAACAAATTTAACAATTGTGAATTGTCTGAAAATAAACATAGAATACAAAAAAAAAAAAAAAAAAAAAAAGATAATGAGTAGTTCTCATAACAAATACCTCCGTAGAATAACATGGAGTTCGGATGAAGGGGCATATTTGCCGATTCTCCCTTATTTCAATGAAGTCCCCTTATTCTGAACATTTTAGTTACACCTGTAATTTATTCAAAACTTTAATTTTTTAAACAAGATTTTTGCTTTTGATGAAGAAAATTTTCCTACAACTCAATAGATAGCACTATTTTTAATTAATAATTACTGGATTTTTATTTAATAATTAAGTTTAACTTGCACATATAGATTTTTGACAATTTAAGCAAGGGTTTAAACTATTAAATATTGTCACTTGTCAAAAAGATATTAATGTTGCTTAAGCCTGAAAATGCCGCTTATAATATCTCCGTTATTTTGATCCTTCAATGTTGGCAGGTATGCGGTAACACAGAAATCATATAAAGTAATTAGCAAGGTATAACTCGCATCATGTAAGGTTTAATTTCATAAATATTCTTTTGATTTTTATTCCTTTTTACTCTTTTCGATTTGTTCTATTTTTAAGTATAACTTGTGAACTCAAAATCATATGTTTTAATAGTTGGTAGTATTAATAATGGATGTAATCCTCTATTCAAAAAAACTAATCAAGAAGTTTGAGTGGATTTATTCGTTTTTTTCTTTTCTTTTCCTTTTCTTTTTTCTATTTTTATTATTGTTATTTTAAAAATTTTAAATGGAACACCCACTATTCAATTCACTATTCAAGTACAATTCAATTTTTGTTATTTTAAGCAAATAAAGAAATATAGAGTTTTTTCAACTGGCATTCAAAATCGAGAGTGTTATTTATTTAGGAAATTAATTGTATTCCTTGTTGCTTGCATAGAGACCCCCCCATCCACACACACACATACACTTTAGAAATTAGTTTTTAAAATTGATTTAAAAAATGAAATTGTGCTTTTACTTAGGTTTTTCTTAAAAAAAAAAAAAAAAAAAAAAAAAAAAATTCTACGATGCCAGTTTTGGGATTAAAGCAATTTATTTATTTATTTATTTATTTTATATTTAACAATGATTATGACAATGTCCTAACTTTTCAAGTTACTCTCAGAAGCAGCCCTAAATCAGAATTACTGCCTAAATTTGAAAAGTATAGTTATATCATCATTTATCATAGGAAAATTTTGAAAAACAGAGCACAATAATGCAGTATCATACTGTTTCAGCAGTACAGTAGTGCATTAATTAATTAATTAATTATTATTATTGTTATTATTGTTATGTTGCCAAATGCATTATAGTTATGTTCACACAAACTTATTGAAGCGACATTCGAAATTCTGATTAGCAACCATAGATTTCTTGTATTACAATAACCTTCTCTATTTCGAGCATGTTGCTCATAGTCATATCATATCTGGTAGCTCTCTAACTGATATCTTCAATAGAAACTTTTGTTTTTCACACTATATATTTAACATTACTGTGACTAATAACTGTACTGTAACTAATAAAAGAAAATTTTAAATATGTCATATAAGAAATTTACTGAAAAAAAAAAAAAAAAAAAATGCTTTTTTGGCTTGGAAAATTTTCCGGAAAAACATAGTGGAAAATTTTCCATAAAAGAAAAATTTCCGCGGAAAATTTTCCCACCCCACATCACTACCCCCGGGCCCAAACCTTTTTCACCAAAAGAATGAGGAATTCATTAAATTCTCGAATTCATTAAACACGTATTTCGCCATTTTTCAAAATTCCGACTCATTTTCGAGTTAGGAGGGGGGGGGGGGACTTTTGGAACACCCTGTATATATATATATATATATATAAACCTGTTTAAGCTGTTAATTCTATTAACGTGGCTTTTGTTCAGTACTTTAAATAATGCAAAAAGATGCGCGTCAAATAAAATTGTTTAAAAAAAAAAAAAAAAAACTATAAAATGTATGAGAAAAATGCGATATTTGCTACAAAAACGTTTTTGATTCGAATAATTTAATTTTTACATTTCGAAAGATCAAATAGTGATCGAGTTATCGTTAGATCAAAGATTTTTTATTGATTTAGATTAGTACTATAATTATTTTTTAAATAACACTCAACTAATTTCAAAATTATAGCTTTATAAATATTTAATTTTTTTCTATGGCATGGAATAATTTTGAATGATAGAAGTACATATGCGGGCAATATATTACTGAAAAACATTTGTTTAAATGTGCGTTTTATCAGTATATTATGAATTATATAATAAATATATTTGTAATTGAAATATATAATTAAATTATTTTAAATGTAATTAGTATTAGAAAACCTTATTACAATGATGTAAGAAATCATTCTGCTTGATTTATCAATCTAAAATAAATGGTAATTTTTTTTTTTTTAAATAATGTTTATAAATGAACATGTGATCTTCTTGTTAAAATTCGTTACAATACTACTTTTAAATACAGAAATTGCGTTTTAAATACAGCATACATATATATTTTTCTTTCATTAAATCTGTTTTGTAAGCATATATATGTAAAAAAAAAAAAAAAAAAAAAAAAAAAAAATGGAGATGCTACAAAAATTTTTCATGCATGATGTCTAGTGCAAAACTTTTATATAATTACTTACATGCATACATTAGAGGTTTAAACGGGTCTAAAACTTTACACTCGGGCACAACCCGAGGTAAACATAAAAATCTATGTCCAGGACCAGCTTAACCCGCATGGATATCAATCTAGTTTAAGCCTGATATAAATAATAATAATAGTAATAATAATAATAAATTGATATGAAACAAAAATTGAAATCAGAAATCAGAATCTATTTCTTACTCCTACAGATTTTAATACTTCCACCCCACAATGGCTATTAATTTTTTCTCTTTTAAATAGAAGAAGTATTTTATAATTTATAAATGATGCAAGATTTTATTGCGTGCTGCGTGCACGAGTAAGTGCGCGTGTGTGCGTATTTATGCGCAACTATGCCTACATACTGTAATATGAGAAAGTGTTTAACCTATACTTTTTACCAGTTTACATGTGACAATATTTTATAGCATTTTAAAAACAATAGACTATATGAGATAAAATATATATGGTGAGATAAAATATAATATATAGGTCTATGTCGATCCGATCCGGAATAAAAACAAAATTTAGACAAGAGCCGAGACCGCTAAGATTGCGTTTCTACTCCAATGAATTGTTTACATCACAAACATAACTCTTTTCACATTATTTAAACATTAATTTACAGATAAGAAAATTTAATTTTTTGCAGATTAGAAAAAAATTACTGTTATTTTTATGAAAAAGTATGATGTACGTTAATCGCAAGAAATACTTCTTTCATTTTGTTCTCTTGCAAAGTTACACTAACATTATACACAAAACTCTAAACTTTCTTCTTTTTTTTTTTTTTTTTTTTTTTTTGAAAAAAATCTGATTTCCATTTGCAGACTTCGAAATAAAACGGTCTTTTGCTTTTTTCTGACCAGGACGTTAAAAAATTTGTTTTTGGTTTGCGATCCTGGTCCGGCTTACTTGAAAATACGTTTTTGTTTTTCCAGTCCGGCCCAGCCGCTTTGAAACTTCATCCTTGTTTTGCCGGGTACGGTTTCGGGCTAGACTCGGACACGAACAGACCTCGTAAATGCATATATGCATTCAATTACACATATGCGTGTGCGCGTATGATATGAATATAAGGAAATGTTTAACTCAGATGTGCACACATGGATGCATATGTTCTTAGGTTTTGAAATTATCAGATGACCGCTTGTAATAAATCATGTTAATAATCCTAACGTTAAGCAGTTAAATAAAAATAGGAAGCAGATTTCAAATCGTAGGTTAGTTTTCTATGAAAAAAAAAAAAAAAAAAAAAAAAAAACGGAACTGTCAAGAAAAGACGAAACAGAAAGTTCCAAACGTCTGATTTAAGGAAAATTATGCTTATGTATAATTGAATAAAATTATAATTTTATTAAAAGTAAAAATTCATTTTAATTGTAAATAAGTTATTTATGTTCGTTAGAAAATATTTGTAAACTTAAAAACACACTCTGCTTAAAAGCTCCAGTTTTCAAAATAATTTAAAAGAAAATATACGGAATACCTTCGTAAAAAAAGCATTATAAATACTCCTTAAATAAGAAACTTTTCAAAAGCATTTATGTGGTTTAAAAAGTTATCGCTAAAATTAACGAAATCATAAATTAAATGCATTACTAATTTGCTGTAATAATAATTACGGAACATTCAAAAGTGTTACTTTTCTATTGTATATATCCTCAACATTTTGAAAACCACTGGTTAAAACATTAAATTAATTCCTGGGGACATTGATGGAAGTATATTGTTTCCGAAAACACTTCCAATAGTTTATACGGATGGACAGAATTGTTATCGATTTTAAGAGTCATTTTGAAAATTACATTGAAGCAAACTTTCAGCTCTTAGAATTATCTTATCGTAATCGCTATTGAACGTAATTTTCATGCATCAAGCTAAAATGTTGCGAAAATGAAGTTGAGCGAAATCATGTCGGATCGAAAAGAGGTGGGGACTAAATGTTCTTTTTCTTGGACCCTTTAATGTATTTTTTGCTGATCAAAAATTACTGTAATTTAAAGTCGTACTTTTCAAAGGAAACAACTTACTCCATACTCTGAAAGAGATATTTAACTGGCTAATAAATAATGCGATAATATTAACGGGATTTTTAAGTAGTTTATTTAATATTACTCATAGTTGTATTGTTAGTTAATTTTTCAGTGCAAGTTTGAGCGATAAATGCTGTGAGAGTTTAAATTTTATTATTGGTTCTGATAGAAAAAGTAACTAATGGTAGTAATTTTTCTTGTATTCATATGCATGATTTTCAAATAATATTATCATAAGCGATAATGAGTAATTTACTTAGATTTAGAAAGGATCATAATAATTACTATGCATAACACGTGATGAGCATTTTCTGACAATATTTGTATTTTAAGAATGACTTTTTTTTTTTTTTTTTTTTTTTTTAAACTTTGGAGACATTTATTGTAAAGCCTCATTTGCATATTATTGACGCTAATCTCAAAATTTTGAGAAACCAACTTTCAGTCAATTATTCTATACATTTTAAGCAGTTATTTATTTATTTATTTATTCATTATTAATTTTCAATGAGTTTAACCCTACAAGGCTCAATTTTTTTTTAGTGCGCGACAAAAATATATAGGTTGTAATTATTAGTGATCAGAAGATAGGGAAAACTTATAAAAATAAAAATAAAACCATATTTTACGGAAAAATCAACTTTTTAGCTCAACGTACCGTATGTGAAACATACATAAAAATATGATTTACTAATACGTTTACTATTGTAATATAAAAAAAAAAAAACCTTACCTCTGCAAAATATACACTTCGTTATAACACACAGTATTTTTTTTTTTTTTTTTTTTTTTTGAGTCAAAACTGTTCAATAACTATTCTTTTTTTTTTTAATTCAGACAAACGACTAATGTATCACTTTCATTCAAATTTCACACTGAGTGCACTATAACAAAAACACGAACGACATATTTAGGTAAAGATTCGTATTACTACATTGTTAAATGTCAGTAGCTTCTATCAAGATGTCAAGAGATGTCGCTACTAATAGTTTTATAGCTATAGGAACGATTAAAGTCGGTGTTCCACATATGGAACTGGGTGCCTTGTAGGGATAATAAACAGGGAGGAGAGAGTTCCAAAAATTTCAAAAATTATTAAGCATGAATTTTTATTTATATGTAAATTATTTAATTAAATAGTTATCTTTATTAATTTATTTCTCCTGTTTGTGTTGATTGTTATCTCTGAATTTCGAGATAACAATTTCCAGCTAAGATCATTCTATAAATTTTAAACATTTTTGAAACGTTTGAATTTCAATGAATATATATTGAGATACATAATGAGATAACGAGTACTTATCTAACTTTAGAAAAACTCATAATAATTATGATGCAACACACTCTAAGTATTTTCTGGAGATTTTTGTGGTTTAAGAAAGAAATAATTTTCAAATTTTTACAGACTGTTATTGTAAAGCCATATATGGACTGACGCCATCTTAAAGTTTTAAGATAAAACTTATCATTCAAAAACTTCTATAAATTTTAAACCGCTTTGCATACTATTTTATTTTTAACGAATATTTGTAAGAAGGAGGCTGTTGGTGTCAGGTTCAAGGTCAATTGTTTACACTAGGGACCTAGGCCTGGGGGAATGCCTGGGAGAGGGAGGGGTATTAGCCTGTTTTCATTCGAGTTTTGGAGAAAATCACGCAACACTTCGATGGTTTTGACCAAGCAACTTGGTTTCGAACCCAGCACTTCCCGTAAAGCCTTGAGAGCATAACTTCTCAGCAACTAAAAGGAGAAATACGTTTCAAAATTTCTCAAAAGTATTAAGCATGCAATTTAAATTATAAATATTGATATTTAAATTAATTTAACGAATTATCCTTATTCACTTAATTAATTAATTGTGTTTATGAGTAAAAGGTGGCAATAAGAATACACTTTTGTTTCAATTTTAATAAGTTAAACCTTTGTATGAATTTATAAGAAGTTATTTCTGAATACACAATCAAGTATTTTGTATAAATCATTTAATAAAATTACAAAAACAGAGCATCGGATGAAAAAACGATAATAAAGTAGATCTAAAAAGAAAGTTTTTTATTTTTTCATCGATTGTGAATAATTGCTATTTTGCTTGTAAAACCTGGGAGAAATCGAAAGAAGTTTTTTTTTAGTTTTTTGAAAATTTTATGTTCGTGATTCTATAAGATATGAGTTTGAATTAATATAAATATTTTTTTAAATTGAATTTTATATAATAAATTGTTATTAATGAAATATGTATATGGATTATTATAAATGAAATTTGTTTGAACTAGTCAGATATTCTTTCAATGGTAGTGTTTTAACTAAATAATTCAGACAGAGTAGTAATAGAAAATAATGTAGGTACTTTTTGTGGTCAATTGCAAAATAATATTTTTATTTCCCTTGATGAAGTAAAAAGTTTCAAAAAGGTAACAAATAAATAAATTAAATATGGAGCGTTTGGAAAGAAGGGTCTAAAGGGGTTTAAAATGCTTTTTTTTTTTTTGGTAAAAATACAACATCATTTTTAAAGGGACAGTGAACGTTATAAATTTTCTTTGTAAATTACTGTGTTAGGTTTAGGATGGTGTTGAGTGTGTAGATGTAGAAGATGTAGAAGATGTGAAAATACATATACATTGAAATATAACTACTTTAAGTACATTAAAATTTTTCTAAAACTATTTAAACAGTAAAATACAAATATTTATTTATTTTTTTCTTTCTCTTTGTTGTTTGCTAAATAATTGTTAAACTTTAAATATAAAAAAATAAAAAATTTACTTATCAAGGAATCTGCAAAATAATACCTAAATCATTACTTTTCCATAAATGACCGGACACATTCAATTTCAGACGTTTTGCCAAATATTTCGAAAAGTAATTGACAAATTATCTTGCAATTTCATGGAGTGTAAAGAACATGTTTAAATTATTCAGTAAAGATACTCATATCTCATTAGGCATTTACTATTTTTACATTCTGATTGCAGTATGTTATGTCTAAGGTAGTATATCAAAATTCCTAACAATTCCTGCATGTAATAATAAAAAAAGAGCAATTTTTTCCGAAAATAATTAAAAAAATATCTCCATGAATTTATACGCTATCCTCATACAAATGAATACAGATAATAATTAAAAGATGCCCCATAAACACATGTTGCAGCTAGAAGGCATTTCAATCATTATTTTTTACAAGGTTCTATAAAAGACTCATTTTTTAAGGTATCCTTTTTGCTGTCAGGGAAAAACTTTCGCTGAAATACATAAAGTATAATATGTTCTTTACACTTGTGAAGTTTCAAGATAGTTCGTCGAGTACTTTTCGAGATATTTGTGAAAACATTTGAAATCAAATGTGTCTGGCCATTTATGGAAAGTTAGTGTATGTTTAGATTACATTTTTAAACTATGATAATGTGAATACGGGTGGGGGGAGGGGATAAAAATTTATTAACATGGAGAATTTTTAAAAATTCAAAATCCTTAAAATTTTAGATTTTTTTTTTTTTATTATTATTAAAATAGTTTTGCGAAATTTTAACAGATTTAATACTCTTATATTTCAATGCGTATGTATACAAACTTTTGTATTTCTAAAACAGCAATTCACGAAAAAAAATATGTATATAACGTTCGCTACCCCTTTAAATAACACGTTCTTGCTGTATACTCAAAGTACAGATATGAGAATTGGTACACTCCCTACTACATTATTCATGAACAAATTCATGGATTCCAGATTTCCAGCCTTCAGGGAAATTTGGATTAAATCAGACATTTAAATTTCGCAAACGGTTTCACTGTTTTTCAACTGATAATTTAAATAAAAGTAAAGGATAAAGTACCAGTAAAACATTTTAATTCTCAACTCTAATATAACAGTTATCTATGAAATAAATCTGCCATTTTTAAAACCTACTTACACCATATTTCTTTTTCTCCTATTTTATTTTATTTATTTATTTTATTTTTTTTCATAGTACAAGAACTGTTGCACTTATTTATTGAATCACAAAAGTATACATAAAATTCTTTATGTTTAAGCATTACCTTAAACTATATTTTATGGGTTTATACGTAAATCATGGTACTTGAAAAATAAATAAAACAATATACGATAAATATATTCAAATATATTCAAATAAAATGAAATATCGGTTTTTCTCTAGCCATTGAAAAACAAGTTAGTCTTTTATTAAAATACAAGTTAACTAATTTTAACATAACATTAAGCATTCTCTCTGTTAAAACGACACATTATTGGAAAATCCTAATGGAAATCAATTGCATGAAATTTAATATCAATTTGAAGTTTATCAGTCTATACACTAGACTGAAAAGGTAAAGAAAAAAGGAGTCATCTGCAAGCGTCCTAGGCAAATAAAAACTTACGATAAAATTGCATTAAAAATGTACCAAAAATATTTTAAGCGTATTTTATTGAGATTTAAATAAAATATAAATCCAAACCATCGAAATCGATTCCGGTTTCTTTAACTTAAATCAATTCTGTTGAGTATATAAAAATATACACTTTAGAACCACAGCGGATTAAAGATGATAAAAAAAAGACATTTTATGAAAACAAAGTAAAAGGTTAAATGTTTGTTTTTGAGTTATTTCTTGGTGGAAAACGTACAGTAAAAAATAAATGTCTGTGAAAAAAGTCTTTATCAAATATTATTTTGTGAAAAGCTATTTATATCAAATATATTAAAGCTAATGATAATATTATATAATTTATTAATTTTGCTTTCATAAAGTAAAAGACGTTGTAAATGTAAAAATTAAAGTAATGCGTTGTTGAATATAATTTGAATTTTGATCATCCTTTTTACAGTAAAAAAAAAAAAAAGTGCATATTATGCTGGCATTATAAATTATGCCAGTATTATTTTATCTTCGTATTTTTTTTTTTTTTTTTTCATTTTGTATAGATTTATCGATTTAATTTAAGAGTCACAGTAAGTTAACAACTTAATAATAAGGATATAAGCATATAAACGATGTAAAGAGAGTGATTATGTTTCAAAATAATCACTATCGTTTGAAAAGTTACAGTATCAAAATTAATTTTGTTTGCAGCAGGCGAAAATATCAAAGAAAGAGGAAATTCCAATTTTCCATGAAATATTTCGTCAAAAAACCTATTAACATACGTTAAAGAAGGAAGAAATTACTGGAAAAGTTACAGGTTATTGGGACAAACTTGACCTCGACTTTAATTTCTTAACTATTAATTTTAAGATATAGTATAAGAATTACAGTGATGCTTAAAAAGTGTTCAGAGTAGGAAAAAAAAAAAAAAATCAAAAGTACAACTTTAAAAAATACGAAATTATATTTTTATACGGTCTCCATTCAAAATGATTTCCAGTGTACTCCATACCCTAATAAGGCAATGTATAAAATTTAAGCAGTATACCATATTATAAAAAATCCTGTTTATACATAGTTGTTGAGCGATCTCTCACAAATTAAAATGTAAATATTTATACCAGTTATTCTTTTTTCTAAACTCGCAATTTGGGTATGATCGGGTATGAAACGCGATTTGTCGAAATGTTCTTCATTGGCAGAACATATGTTGATGTATTGGAAAATGGTTTTAGTCAGCTATGTTGTCTTGTCATATCGCCAGGCTTTTTTATGATAGAATCTTCTAAAATTTTGTATACCATTTTATTATTGTATAGGGCACTTTCACTCATTGGAAATTTTTGTATAGAAAGAGTGTAAAAATTTAAAAAATGTAATTTTTGAAATTTTATCGCTTGAATGTAATTGATTTTATAAAACTCTGTACCCTTTTACCCAATTTTTCAATTTATAATTATATATCTAAGATCAATTTTTAAAAAATTAAACCAAAATCAAGGTTTTTTGAACACAATGCATTTAGTTCCTAGAGAAAAACAAACATTAAATTCCTTAGTGATTTCAAAGAAAAGTTTTAACATTAAATTCAACTTTCTTCGTTGAATAAATATTGTTTTGAAAAAGAAAATTTCAACTGAAAAAGGAACGGTGACAATAAATTTAAGAATCGAAAATTCCTGTTCACTTCTAATATTTGAAGACTAATTCACAGTTTAAATACTGGAAGTAGTACAAATATACCTTTTTCGTTTTTTTTTTTTTTTTTTTTTTTTTTTTTTAATTGCTTATGTCTTCCCCATCGAACATTTTAATGGATTTCTTGTTAGTATTCACTTTACATTAATAAGTTACATGATTTTGTTAACATATCAGTAAATATTATGAAAAGAGTCTACACCGCCCGTGCGACCAGATTCTGTTCTCAAAGCTGGTAGGCGGCAGATGTCAGTTCAAAACCAGGGGTGCTACAACGAAACTACCGAGACCGTCTCACTCCCGGCAATTTTTGGCTGTGACGTCATGTTCCGAGAGTGTCAAAAAATGTGCTACAACGAAGCTCACGGAAGCTCTCTCTTGGTTTTCGGTCTCGGAATCTCCTGCCGAGATTTATCGAAAAAATATCACCAAGCGCAGAGCTTGTGGGAACGAGTTTTCGGCACCGAAATATATGTAATGTGTCCGCCATTTTAAAAAAATAAAAAATGATGAATTAAAAAGTAAAAAACGTGTACATATGTTATATTTTTTAGAAAGAACTTTCAAAACTATTAATTTTTTGTGTGAACACTATATTCGTATAATTATTACTTTTAAAGATATTCGATTAGAAAGTTCACGAGTGACAAGATATGTACCCCTTTTGTCAAGTACACTATTAACAGAAACAATCGAATATTGAAGACTAAAGAATAACTTTCTAAATTTAATTAGTTTTTAAGTCCTCAAAGCTATGAATTGGAAGCTAAATTATGTAAATTCATCATTCATAATGAAATCCGATGCTAATTTAATGATAGTATATCATAATAAATTAGTTACCAGAGCCTATTCCGTCAGTAGCTCGATCGCAGCGTATTTGATTGCTGAACCAAAGTGCTCGGGTTCAATCCGCGGGCGTCTCAGTTTTTTTTTTTTTTAATAATAATAATAATTTTTTTTTTTTAAAGGGGGGGGGGACAATTAATTTAAATAATTTTTCTTTTTCTTTTATTTTATTTATTTATTTATTTATTTTAATAAGAAGAGTACTTTAAATATTAGGATTTTCCTAATATATGTATATTACTAACAAGGGAAGTATGAATACTTAATTTATTAATTATAAAATAAATAAATATGCATATATATATATATTTCAACTGCAAAAAAATAATTTAAAAATAAACTGCTTGATCGTTTTATTTTACTGCTGATTGTTATCATTACTAATCAGAAATAAATAAATTATTTTTCGTTTTTATTCTTTGCTGATGAGTGCATATAATTCTAATTTGTTTTAATAATTATTTTCTCATAAGTTATTAATTAAATTTAACACACACACAAAAAGAAAAAAGAGCTTCTTTTCATCTGAAATAAAATAGTCAAAGCTTACAAAGGCATAGATTTTACATATATATTTAAACACAATATTGAACATATATGTATCACTTCCTAATTTTCTTTCTCCCCCCCCCCCTCCTTCCTTTTTTTAGTATTACTAACAAATAGGATAAGAATAATTAATTTAATAATTAGAAAAAATAAATAAAAACACCTCCTTTTTTTTTTTTTTTTTTTTTCTAATTGTAATAAAATATTTACAATATGAGATACTTTCCTTTCGATAATATTTCTACTTTTATAGTCATTATTAATCAGCGATTATCATTAATTTAATAATTAGAAAAAATAAATACTCCCCCCCCTTTTATTTATTGTAATAAAATATTTAAAGTATGAGATACTTACCCTTCGATAATATTTCTACTTTTATAGTCATTATTAATCAGAAAAAAAATTGTAGCGTTTTAATTTTGAAAATACAATTTCTTAAATTTCTTTGTAATTTGTTAAAATATTACAAAGAAAATATTATAAATACATACACACACATATGTATTTCGAATTGATGCTAAATTATTTTTTGGTAAATTATTAATTAAATTTAACCACCCTCCCCTAGAAAAAATAAAAATTAAAAATTCCAGTCAAAATAAATTATTTTATAAATGCTTGATTATTCTTCTGTTTTTAAATAAAAAATCATTATTAATCAAAGATTAAACTTTTAACAACCTTAAAAATTTTCTTCTATATAAATAATTTATTTTTTATTCTTTGCTGAATATTTGTGTAATTCCTGATTTAATTTAGTAATTATTTTCTATTTCATAATTAAATAAATTTAACTTTTTTCTTTCTTTTCTTTTTTTTTTTTTTTAGTTAAATAAAAAGTATTTACAAAATAAACTAAATGTTTTAAAAGTAAAAATTTTGATGAAAAATTATTTATTTTAAGCAAATATTCTACGTTTTTTATGACTTCTTTTTTTTTTTTTTTTAAGGCAAACAAATATTTAAAATAATTTTTTCTTTCTTTCTTTTTTTTTTTTTTTTTTAAGAAGAGAACTGCAAATATTAAAATCTTTCTAATTAATATATATATATATATATATATATATATATATATATATATATATATATATATATATATTACTAAGAAGGGAAGTATGAATATTTAATTTATTAATTATAAAATAAATAAATATGTATATAAATATAAATTTCAATTGCAAAACAACAATTTCAAAATAAAGTGTTTGATAATTTTATTTTACTTCTGATTGCAATCATTACTAATGAGAAATAAATAAATTACATTAATTAAACAAATTATTTTCCATTTTTATTCTTTGTTGACGAATGCATAGATCTTAATTTGTTTTAATAATTATTTTCTCGTAAATTATTAATTAAATTCAACACAAACACAAAAAGAAAAAAAAGTTATTTTCAGTTGAAATAAAATAGTCAAAGCTCGCAAAAGCGTATTTCAATTTTATTTTTTTTAATATACATATTTTTTAAACATAGTATGCCCTAAAAATATATCCTTTGAATATATGTGTAACACTTCCTGATTTTCTTTCTATTTTATTTAATTTTAATTATTTAATTTATTTATTTTAAGTATTACTAACAAGGAGAACATGAATAATTAATTTAATAATTAGAAAAAATAACTAAGGATTTATTATTATTATTATTATTATTATTATAAAATATTTAAGAAATGAAATGCTTTCACTTCAATAATATCTCTACTTCTACAGTCATTATTAATCAAAAAATAAATTGCAACTTTTTAACTTCAAAAATACAATTTCTTAAATTTCTTTATAATATTTTGCTAAATTATTATAACGAAAATATTATAAACACACACACACATATATATATATATTTCGAGTTGATGCTAAATTATGAAATAAATTTAACTACCCACCCCTACAAAAAATAAAAATTCCACTCGAAATAAATTATTTTACAAATGCTTGATCATTCTTTTGCTTTTAAATAAAAAATCATTATTAATCAAAGATTAAACTCTTAACCTTAAAGATTTATCTTCTATGTAAATAAATTATTTATTACTTATTTATTTTGTATTCCTTGGCACTGAATATCTGTGTAATCCCTGATTTAATTTAGTAATTATTTTCTGTTTCATAATTCATTAAATTTAACTCAACTTCTTTTATTTATTTATTTTTCAGTGAAATAAAAATTAATAAACATTTGGATTTTGATGACAAAATATTTATTTTAAGCAAATATTCTAAAACGGAGAAAAAAAAAAAAAAAAAAAATGTGGATGAAACGAGGATCGAACCGAGGAACTCTCAGACAGCAGAAAGTTACTCTGCCACAGCGCCACTGGCTACCTGCAGAGACTCTTCCATCAGTCTTAAGTTATATTTTACAGCTCTTAAATAGAATCTTCACAATTCTTTCATTATAAACTATGAATTTTACATGGTTTAGCTTAGAATTTATAGCTCTGAATACTCCAAAATTGATTATTTTTCAGAAAATTATTCTTTAGCCTTTAATTTTAGACTGTTTCTTTCGCTTAAAAATGCAGTTGACAAAGCGATATTCCTCTTGTCACTCGTGAACTTTCTAATCGAATATCTTTAAAAATAATGTTTATATGAATATAGTGTCCACACAAAAAATTAATAGTTTTGAAAGTTCTTTTCAAAAAGTATAACTTTGGTGCATATTTTTTGCTTTTTTGTTTCATCAGTTCTTATTTAAAAATGGCTGACAACGTTGGATATATTCGCTTTTGACCACCTACTCCCTGTGATTGGTCAAAAGTATCCGGTACCGATAAAGTTTTATATCTCCGCACTGGGCTTCCGTTACCGGCTTCCAATACGTTCGTTGTAGGGCAAAGTATGAGTCTCGAAAACGTGAGTGCCGGGATCTTGGAAATTCGGTACCGGGAAGTTTCCGCCACGGAAACTTCTCGGCATGTTCGTTGTAGGGGTCCAGGTCACGCCTAATTCTTCAGAGTTTTCCGTGGCTAGGGATCTCTTAGGAAGACGCCTCACAAAGAGAATTTCACACAGACCAGTGTTGGGCATAATTGATTAAAAAATAATTGAATTACAGTTAAATTACAGTTATAATTATTTTACTGTCAATAAGTTAACAAATAATTCATTACAAATAAATTGAATTACTTATTCAATTTATTTGTAATAATTCAATTTTTTTGTAATCAATTACTTGTTAATTGATTGACAAAAAGAAATTATAATTGTAATTTAGCTGTAATTCAATTATAATTCAATTACTTTTTAACCAATTATGCCCAACCCTGACACAGACTTAGGACCAGTGTTGGGCATAATTGATTAAAAAGTAATTGAATTACAATTGAATTACAATTAAATTATAATTATAATTATTTTACTGTCAATCTATTAACAAGTAATTGATTACAAATAAATTGAATTATTACAAATAAATTGAATAAGTAATTCAATTTATTTCCAATCAATTACTTGTTAGTTGATTGACAGTAAAATAATTATAATTGTAATTTAATTATAATTCAATTGTAATTCAATTACTTTTTAATCAGTTATGCCCAACACTGCTTAGGACCCACGCGGAAACAATCGGCCATTATTCGCTGCAGTCTTTTCACCTGTAGTTATTTTCACCTAAAGACACTGCTTCGTATTTTTGCTATTTGTATAATGTGTTTGCAAAGTTCTTATTTTTCCGGAATAAAAGTTGTTATTGCGCAACAAATTTTCCCTAAAAGTAACGTTTGAAGAACGTTTAAGTTGATACCCTCTAAATGTAGTATTATGGTGCTACATATAAAAAAGCGGTAAAACCTATACATTAAAAGTTCTATGCAGTACGGCCTAAACATTGCTATTGTATCAGATTCATAGGATTACCCTTGCATGGAAACGGAAATGAGCACCATTTTTCTTTGGAAAGTCTTCTTTGATGGTTTTTATTACAGACAGTGTGGCGAAACAAAAAGAAGCCGGTGCCAAATAGTGTCTCTCCTCACATGCTCATAGCATTTTAATTTAATTTTATGTGAAATGTCAGTCTATAAATGCTATAATAATTGGGGAGTAAACGCTATTCCCTATTACTTTTAGCTTATTTGTTTTATATCTTTTCTTTCAGCTGATGCAATAGCGTACTATTTAGTATGAGTTAATCTGACAATAGGAAATTAAAATAAGTTGCTTCGTTTTATCACTAATAGAATTTTATATTTATATAAGATGCGTAATATATAATTAAAAAAAAATTATATAATATTTTTTGAAGCAAAACTTTTAATTTTAAAATTCAAGATTAGTAGCAGTATGTGTTTATATATATATACACAAGGTCTCAAAAAAAAAAAAAAAAAAAAAAAAAAAAAATGAAACGCGATTCTTTACCTATTAGAAGTAAGTGGGTATTGTAAATAGCAAACATATTTAAAATAATGTAGAAACAATGGCCATGTTAATAAAAATTTCTCCACTTTTCATATATATATATTACATTTAAATCGCGTATGTAGTTGAATTCTATGAAAGTTTTCTTATATTAAAAGTAATATCTGTTGCAAAAAATTAGTGACGTAGATTTAAAATCGTAACAAATTATTATTCAATATTTGACAATTTTAAATAGTTTTATATTATTATATGACTTAAAGTATTATGTAAGACTATTGATTGATGAACATGCAACAATTACATGCACATGAATATAGTCTACTATTATCATTTATTACATATTACAATAAATATCAATTAAGAAATTTTAGCGATGTAGATTTAAAATCTGTAATTAATTATTATTAAATATTTAACAATTTTGAATAGTTTTATATTATCTGATTAAAATTTTGAATCATTCAAACCTATTAACAGATTTCAATTTTGAGATAACGCCTGAAATCGGCTCATTATAAAGCAGTTCTTTTCTCTGATACTAATTGTAGGAATGCTAGAATAATTCAATGGTTTAATTTTAATTTGTTTTATTTAAATTTGAGTATTACTTTAGAAAAATTGAAATTATTTTATACGTATACATCCCCTAAAGTAAATAAATAAAGTAGGTGTTATTTCGTAATCGATCGAAATTGGAATAATTTTTCCACTACAATTTCCATCAGATTAAAGGAAAGTGTCCATTTATTATTTCGACTGAAAGCACCATTTGTTAAATAGTTTTCTCTTTCCAATGAAAAATAATTAAAGAAATAAAATCCCACACTGCACTATTTATAAAATTTATTTTAAAAGAATTAAAGAAATTTCTATTTATTTATTTTTCTTTTTTTTCACCCCCCCCCCCCCCCCAAAAAAAAAAAAAAAAAGGTCTGAATTAAAAAAGTAGTTCGAATTCTTTTTCTTTTCTTTTCTTTTTTTTTTTTTTTTTTTTTTTTAATTACTACTGATTTTAATTTGCTTACAGTGATTCAATTTTATGTTCTCATAATATTCAGCAGTTAATTTTTACTAATATTGACTAATATGTTGCTGAAAAAAGATACCTTATTTATGCCATCATCGTAATCTTGCATACAATTCTATTTTTACCTGTTTTCTAACAATGCATCTGCATTCTTAAGCGATATTTCAGTGACTGTTTTAGTTGAGTATTTAGCACTTAATTGACAGGCGTACTCATGACTGAATCACAATGATCATGTCATTGAGTAAAAAGTCTTTTCTTTGAATACCACTAATTTGTTAACAAAAAAGTAGTTATTTACGTGTTTATTTAAATTGTCTCATTTCTCAATGCATTTATATAAAAATAAAAAAATTCGTGCATTTAGTTTTTATAAACAGAAGGATGGATGGGTTTTACGTCGCACTAGTGCTGCGCAGATGGGCAATTGGCGACGGTGTGGGACACACCCCTAAAGGTGGTCCGGAGATATGCCATCACAATTTTGATCCTCCACGGGAGGGACTTAAGGAATAACGTACGATAGAATAGATTTGAAGAAGTAAGGCGTAAACTTAGAAAAATAAAATTGAGAAAATTTAGTAGAAATCTATATAACTGTGAGTTATATTTTTCATACATTTCATTTTATCTTCTGACTAAAAAAAAAAAAAAAAAAAAAAAAAAAAAATCGTTTGCAAATGATAACAAAGGAGGAATCTTGAGCTAGCTGAAAATCAAATGTTATTTTCAAAAGCTCAAAAGAATGCGAAGATGGCGAGATTTTTAATGAGTTATTAAGGCAATAAAAAAAAAAAAAAAAAAAATTCTTATTGAAAGTAACTGAAAATAATATCTGAATTAAAATATTTTTATTATTTCATCTAGTATTATCATTCATTTAACTCTTATGGATTAAAGAATTTTGGAAGTTATCATGTACAATTAAAAAAAAAAAAAAGATTCGCCACTAAAATTTTTATTAGGATTTAAGAAAAATGGAATAACAATAAACAGTTGAAGGCCGATTTAATTTATGAAATTGAAGAATGCAGACTCAAAAATAGATAAGATTAAATAAAAAGATAATTTGTACAATTTTTTAATATGAAGACAATCCCTTTTAAAAACATGAATTTATACTTGGAAAGAAGGTATTATCTGGACTCTAATGACACTATTTTTGTGATTTATTATAGTGTTTCTTCATGAATAAAGAAGATTGAATTGTATTTTATGAACTGAACTGTACCCATCAGTTTATATATATAAAAAAAAATACATCTTGTTTTATTATCGATATAAATATAGCAATAAACTTACTTAATGTAGACGAAACTCGTTTTTAGAATAACAAAAGGCTTTTTCGTTATAAAATATTTTATTTTTATTTTATTATTATTATTCTTTTTTAATACTGATACAAACGATGTTCTAAGATTTTCCTCTCCCTTTGACTAGTGAATGTTTGAAATACTTTTATTGAAAAAATAAAAATTATATATATATATAATTAAATTAAATTAAATCAAAATAAGAGAAAAATAATAAAATTCACTCAGCGACAATATTGTTTTTATCGTTCTTTACAAGATTGTAAGAAACACGATAGATAAAATTTACGAAACTAAATTAATAACGTGTACTCAATGATAATAGAAAACTAGTTTCCATTGGTGGACTCTGCTCAATTCCCCATCATGTATTTGTTCACATATATTTCTACTTTAGTTCATATTATATTTATGTTAAAAGAAATGAAGTTTACCAATCTTTCGGTTCGATTGCAGAGTGAAATGCCTCAACCCCTAGGCTACCCACTCTCCACTTCGACACATTTACCTTATCCAAATCTTTTGTTTGGTTTTATTAGGGTCAGTTTCATGCAAATTCATAGCATTCCCAATCCAATACACAATACAAGTTTATGGGAAATATTTTCCTATTCTGTCATGTTAAGAAAATCGCAAATTTCATGCAACTTACGAATTTTTCGGAGTAGAATGTCTGTAGTCAATGGTGTTCATGTCAGTGTCACAAATGATATTTTAAAACTTTTTCGAAATTTTTACGGTGAGACTAATCCTCATAATGCAAGCTTATGCGAAATTTTGCCCTATTCTCTCATATTAAGAAAATCGTAAATTTTTAATAGCTTGTGAAGTTTTGAAAGTAGAGTGCTCATAGTCAATCATGCCGATATCATAAATGATATTTTTAAACTGGCCCTGTATCTTTACGATGAAATTCGTCCTCATAATACACGTTTATGCGAAAATTTACCGTATTCCCCTACGTTTACAAATTCGTAAATTTCCAATAACTTAACAAGGTTTTAAAATTAGAGTGCTGAAAACAAATAGGGCTCTTGAAAATGTCATAAGCGATATTTGAAAACGGACCTGATTTCTTTACACCATTTGTTTTTGAGATATCGTGTACACAGACTAACAAACTATCAAACTAACAAACTCACAAACTGACAACTTACAGACGGACGTATATTTTGTGATTTTCGAATTTCTCACACATCAAAACATGTAAAAAAATCAAATAAACCGTGTTTGAAAATTTTCACGAATACCTAAGTCCCAAATACCTATAGTATAGGTAATGGGGAATTAAAAGAAAAAGGCAACTATCCATTATGAATAGCTTTCATTCTATTAATTTGTTTTACTTTTTAGAATTTTCGTAGGGGTAATCTAAATATTTAAACAAACACTTTTTTTTCGATACTAAATTAATTCCAAATTTCATTCAAATTAAAATAAATTATTACTGTTATTCCCCTCCGACTCTGGTACGACTTAATCACGAATAGTTGTGCTTAAAGTAGCATTGCGCTGGAAACAAAAAGAAAAAAAAAAGAAAGAAAGAAAGAAAAGGAAAGAAAAAAGAAAAAAAATTCGAGCCCTGATACTATTCCTGCAGATTTTTATGTAAAATGACCTCCTGAATCCGAATATGACCCCCCCCCCCCCATGTTGTCAATCACCCGCCGTTTTCTCGCGACGCCACCTCTTCTCCCAATTTTTATCTCTGTTCGGTAATTTTGAACTGGAATTTTGTGGCTATAAATTTGATTTGGAGGATAGCAAAGGACTATTTTAGCATTAAAAAAAAAAAAAAAAAAAAAAAAAAAAATGCAATCTAATGCAATATAGTAAATAATTATAATAATAGATTAATAAAATTTAATAAATGTAATTTATAATTTCAGTGGCAAATCCCACTGTAAATTTTCCGCTCACTACAAATGTTCATGTTTTAGAATTTTTCATCGCTAATTTTTCATCAGTAGCCCCTCAGAAGATATTTATTAGTTAAAATAATCCTCTCCCTCCCTTCATAGCCAAAACATTACCGATTAGTGATAAAAATAGGGGACGCCCCCAAAAATACAGTGGATGATGGGGACAAAATGGGTGTCATATTTGGATCCAGGAGGCTATTTTACGTAAGAATTTGCAGAAATGGTGTTGGGGTCAATTTTCATGCAAAGCAGTGTAAGTGTAATCATTCAATACTTATTTTAAAGTAATGTGTGACAAGGATTCGTGTAATTTACACAGTTCGTGTATCGTACATAGACAATCTAGACTCGTCATTCTCTAAACTCGTCCACCGCACTTTATAATGTAAAAACGAGGAAAAAAGCTAAAAATCCATAGAAAAACGGGAAAAAAATCAGTCCAAAATCCATAGGAAAAGCATGGAATGAAAACGAAAAAAACTCACAATGTCAAATGTGTTAAAAAAAAAAAAAAAAAAAAAAAACTAACACCGGAAGAAATAAAAGGATAAAATTGACTAGAAAAAGACACCGAGGAACAGGAGGGAGGGTTGGGGCATTAAACCTATCGTCGAGGGTTTAAAACGCCTCGCCTAGTTTAAGACCATGAAAAACTAATGACGAGCAAGACTCATCATTTCACAGGAAGGGGTTAAATCATGCTGAATCCTGTGTTATATTAAATTTCATAAAACGGCCTCGCCTGGTCGGCCGAGCACCGGGTTTGTAATTGGAAGATTGCGAGTTCGATACTGGAGCCGCTGAAATTTGTCACTTAGATGGTGCTTCCACTCTTCTGGTGCTCATAAAAAACCGAAGACTCTCGCTTTAAATCCTGGTACTTTCACCTATAGTTACCAACTTAGCACCTTTTGGATACCAGAAAATTTTAATACTTTTTTCATTTTACTTAATCGGTGAAAGCCATTACTGTTCACTGATTCAATAAAATAAATATTTCTCTTAAATTTTTCCGGTAGCCAAAAAGTGCTAAGTTGGCAACTATGCTTTCGCCACCGGGCTCAGAATTTTCGAGTAATATAATTAACAACAATTCTTATAACTGTGTGTAAAATTACTTGGACAAAAGCAATTATTAAGAAAATGCAATAAATTTTTCATAGGTTATAATTCATTTTTCGCCAATAACAGTTTCGTAATGTATACCCTTTATTTGAAAAATATGAAATAAACGAATATGACAAATATAAAATTTTTAGGATAAAAAAAAAAAAAAAACCCATAAGATTATTAATTTAGGAAGTAAAAATAAAATTATACAATCGTAATTTAACATTCGAGAATGAAATCTTTCAATAAAATGTGTTCCGAAACATTTGGTCTATACCAACTTAGAATTTGGTGTCTACACATAAATTAAAAAATTATGTACACATGCTTATCAAAATTATATGTTTTCACTTAAAAGATAAAAAATAGCTTAAATGTTAATATATAAATGGCTTCCGAAAATAAATTCATTCTTCCATTAAACAATAAACAACATTCTCACATAATAAAAACTTGGATTAGATTTCAAAGATGATTTCTGTAAAATAATTAAAAAATACCTTTTTTCTTTCTCAGGACTCTACACATTCCACCGTAATATAAACATTATTCTAAATGGTTTTAATGTTGCACCGTAATTTCATTAAGAGGAATAATTGAACATAAAAAGATCATCTCGTTAATTAAAAAAAGAAATAAAAAAACTAGAAAAAAGTTTAATGATAAGGTAATAAACGTTGTAGCTGTATTTTTTAAAGTACAGTTTTTTAATGGTTCATCTATAGGGGGGGGGGGGAGGAGAAGAAAGAAATAAAGAAAAACTGCGTGGGTTGAACCAGGTGAAAATATTCAATTCAAAGAAATTAGAGGCAATATCTGCCATCATCAGAATGATTAAGTATGCAGCCGTTATAATGGCTTCATAAACTAAGCACAGCGAGCTCACAGTTTAAATAAGTGACCGCCCAAGAAGCAGATACAAGTCATTAGAAAAGAAAAAATATATATATTTCTTTGATTGCATCTTTCTATGTAAAATATGCTTCACAACTAAACAAAATTCTTATGTTTAAAAAATTCCTGTAATTGAAGAGTGGGAAATCTTTTAATTTGTGAATGAGTGAAGGAGAAATCTTAAAGAGTTATTCATCCATGAAGTTTTGGAAAATAATTTTATATTAAAGTTAAATAACTTCTTTTAAATACCAGAGTGGTAACATCGCAAAATAGTTGTATCATTAAAATCAGTTTCTTTACGACTATCGGTTTTCTTGCACTGTTAAGCTCTTACAACACTACTAATTATTTTAATATTTATTTCGGTTACTTTAAATGAAAAAAGAATTAATGTAAAATGAAGAGAAACGTTAAAGTGTATTAGGTTGGCCGGAAAGTTCTGTCGTATTGAATTAAACAACTTACACCTACACCGGAAATTTATTCTAGACAACATTTATATAATTTTTAAAAAGGTGTTTTCCAAATACCTTCCTAAAAGTTATCCATAGTTATTCATTATTATAGCCTTTCTTATGTGTTTTTCTCTATGAAGGGATTCTTCAACTGATCATGGAATGTTTTAATTCAACTCTTCAGAAATTAATAATCATGGTGCTGAATCCCTTAAATTTCTGGTTATGTGGAATTTTTCAAACTTTTTCCCCCCCTTAGTTTCATTTCAATGCATGCAGGAGATCGCATGAAGGCATAGTCTATACTTTATAGTTGAAATAGTTGCTATGTTTCTAGAACATCTTGTGCATTTTAATCTTTTCGAAAAATTATCTCACCTGATGAGACATTTTGAAGACTTTTGGGTGTATTTTACTCTTTTATATTCAATTTTTGTTTTTTTATTTTCTCTATTGTGTGAAAAAACTAATTTTCCTCTAGATACTATTAAGTATCATTATCAAGTGAATATTTAAAATTAACGTACACAAACACTGTCTCCTCAATATTCGGTGCTTCTTTAAATTCCTTGGGTATTCATGTAATGCTTGCATAGTATGTTGTAATTGATACTGATGAGGAAACCCAGACGGGTTTCGAAACGTCTAGATTTTAATTATTTTTATATGTATATTTTGTTTTTAAATGTATTTTAACTTAAGTTTTGTCTCGTAAATAAAATAGTTTTTGTTTTTAATATTTAAAATGGTTGTTATTATTTATATATATGCATAATTTTTCTTAAAAATATGAACAGTTAATATCAAATGTCATTTACTTCTTAAAAGCTAATGAAGCTGGTTAGTGCACTATAATAATACTAAGATCACCGAAATTATGGTCGGAACTCGAACCATCACTTAAATTATTATTACAAGGGCCCCAATAATTATTACCACAATACTTAGCAACTCACCCGGTCTTCCCGGTAGATAAATACCGCTAATATGTATTAAATAGAAATTTTTAGCAATAGTTTTCTGTGTTCGTATGAGTAAATGGTTAGTGAGAGAATGTACTGGTGTAAAATCTTCTCAAAATGAAAAACAATGAAGTTCACAAATATGGTTATTGCGTACAAACCACCTGAAAAAATAACATAGCGCCCAAATTATTAAAGGGTTTAACAGGATTTATTTTGTATTTTATTTTACTTTGAAGGAAAATCTTTGAGATTTTGCACAAAAGCATTAGTAGGAAAATTTATAACTAATAATAATAATAATAATCTTAAATATCTAAGAAATGTTAATCCTAATGTTATCAAGTTTGAGGAGTTGTGGATTTATGCATATAGCTATGTCAATAATGTCACATTTAATCTTAGAAATATAGACACAATTAAATTATGTAGTGAATTTGAACGATCATGAGAAATGAAAATAAACATTTTTTCGAGATTTTGTACGAAAGTATTGATAGGAAAATTTATAACTACTATACTACTAATAATAATAACGTTTTAAAATATCTAAGAAATGTTAATCCTAATGTTATCAAGTGTAAGGAATTGAGGATTTCTGCATATTGCTTTGTCAATAATGTCACATTTAACCTTAGGCACAATTATATTACATAGTGAATTTAAACGATCATAAGAAATGAAAATAAGCATTTTAAAAAAAGTATTAAATTACACATTACTTTTTAATTTTTCCAAGTTCTATTTGAATGAAACAGAAAACGACAAAAGTAATAATATATTTCATAAAATATTTTTCATAAAATGCGATTTACAAATATGAAATTTATCAGTATTTATTTTTTTTAAAGATAAAATAGATAAATAAATAAGAACTGTTTTAAGCAGTTAAATTATTTATTATTATTGACACTGGTTACAACAGTGACTTTGCGTAATGTGGTATCTAAGAGGTAAAAGAGAAATAATTAGTAAAAATATAACATTGTTATTATGAATAGCTTCTTTCAATCTGTGCATGCGAGAATGTGAATTTTTCTAATAAAAATATTAAAATTTTGATGTGTTATGAGAGACGCTCTGTTTTTATTATGCTAGAGTATAAATGTAAAAAATATTTGACTGCACGTGTCTTGTTTGGTATGTAATAAAATGAGGAAGACATTTTCGTCTTTCCTTTATTTCTTTATTTCTTTTTTTTTTTTTTTTTTTCTTTTTTTTTTCGTTTTTCATTTAAAATAATTTAAACATATTTTAGTTAGATGAATTAGTTAAATGCTAGAAACCAAGTACAGTCAGTAACATAAGTCTCCGAACACTAGCAAAAATTCCCATAAATCCCATTAACATTTCTTAGATATTTTAAAACGTTATTATTATTAGTAGTATAGTAGTTAAATGTTATCAAGTGTAAGGAATTGAGGATTTCTGCATATTGCTTTGTCAATAATGTCACATTTAACCTTAGGCACAATTATATTACATAGTGAATTTAAACGATCATAAGAAATGAAAATAAGCATTTTAAAAAAAGTATTAAATTACACATTACTTTTTAATTTTTCCAAGTTCTATTTGAATGAAACAGAAAACGACAAATGTAATAATATATTTCATAAAATATTTTTCATAAAATGCGATTTACAAATATGAAATTTATCAGTATTTATTTTTTTTAAAGATAAAATAGATAAATAAATAAGAACTGTTTTAAGCAGTTAAATTATTTATTATTATTGACACTGGTTACAACAGTGACTTTGCGTAATGTGGTATCTAAGAGGTAAAAGAGAAATAATTAGTAAAAATATAACATTGTTATTATGAATAGCTTCTTTCAATCTGTGCATGCGAGAATGTGAATTTTTCTAATAAAAATATTAAAATTTTGATGTGTTATGAGAGACGCTCTGTTTTTATTATGCTAGAGTATAAATGTAAAAAATATTTGACTGCACGTGTCTTGTTTGGTATGTAATAAAATGAGGAAGACATTTTCGTCTTTCCTTTATTTCTTTATTTCTTTTTATTTCTTTTTTTTTTTCGTTTTTCATTTAAAATAATTTAAACATATTTTAGTTAGATGAATTAGTTAAATGTTAGAAACCAAGTACAGTCAGTAACATAAGTCTCCGAACACTAGCAAAAATTCCCATAAATCCTTATCGAATCCTGTTTTTAGACTGACTAAGAACAGGGTTCGACAAGGATTTATTTAACAAAACTGTATTAAGTGAACTTTTTTGTATAGGAATTTTTGCTAGTGTTCGGAGACTTTTGTTACCAACTGTATCTTGTAGAAATACTGTATGCATTTATTCCTTAGAGAGGAAATTCGAGGAAAAAATATTCTTATTATTCGAATGCGCCAAATTATCATTCTTTAGACCACTCTAAGAAATGGGTCACATTTGTTTAACATGTGAAAGCATTAAAGCATTATCATTGATGCCATTTTTCAGAAAACGATGAAAAAAAATCTGTTTGTTGAATCATTAGTAATTCGATCGAAGTTGTATGAGCTTCATTTTTTTCCCCTTAATGTAAATACATTGATTTTAAGCAAATAGTATTTTTATGATTTGGAATTTTTTAGCATTATAAATCATTGATCATTTTATTTAGTATCTATAGAGTTATTGATAACTGAAATAATGCCAAGAGAAATATATGTGCCAAATTCATAAAGTATATATATATATATATACAGTCGGCTGTAAAATTATTTGAGCACTAGCAATAATCCCTGTCTAAAAATAGTACACTTAATACTGCTTTGTTAAATAAATCCTTATCGAGTCATGTTCTTAGTCAGTCTAAGAACATGATTCGACTAGGATTTATTTAACAAAACAGTCTTAAGTGTACTTTTTTAATATAGGAATTATTGGCTAGTGCTCGAATAATTTTACAGCCGACTGTATATACAGCCACATAGTTGCCAAATATTAAGATTTTTGTCCAACAGTAATTTTTAATAGGAATCTGGTATAACTTTTTGGTGTAGTTTCTAATGACTAAATACAATGAGAATTTTTATTTGTAAAAAGTGGTATTAGAAAGTCGTTAGTAACTGGCAGCTCTGAAGCCCTAAAAAAAAGTATTATTTTTTAAGATTGTTTTGTGTGTTAATAAATAAATTCTGTTTAAAAACAAATCTAACAATGACTGGCAGAACATAGTTTAATCAGCGGTGATATCTGCAGATTGTGATATTTATTGTGATATTTATCGAAGGTGGAATTTCAATCAAGATTATTTGGTATCATATATTTTAATAAAAATCAGTTTATTCTATACTATCAGATATAATAACGTTCGAAACGCACATATTCTCTTGCTGAAAATATGTCTTCTTAATTTTTAAAACTTAATAAATAAATAAACAAATAAATAAATTTTGAAATTTTCTCTCAAGAAAACGTCTTTAAATGTATTTACTCTTTGAAAATACTTAAAATGTGGGCAAATTATTTTTGAAATACATTATTTTAGTATAGAACGCCTAACAGCTATTAATCGTGGCCAAATAGGTTATTGTACTGTATCTGTATGTACTCAAACAATGAAATAAGACGATTATTAATAATTGTAAAATTGATTAAAAAAAAGAAAAAGTTAACCGAGGTTTAGTTAACAATAATTTTACGTGTCTTTGATCATAAAATTTTATGCGTATAAACTCAGGAAAAAACTTGCATAATGTTTAGGTTCAAAAACGTCAAACTAGAAGAATGTGAGCGCAAGCATTTCGAGAAAATATAGATTTCTTGTTCCGTCTATAATTAAAAAGTAAATTATTTTATTAATATGGAAAATTCCCTCATTTTAAAAATTCATTGTATGCTTCCGTTTCCCAATCAAGAAATGAAGAATAAAATAAAATAAATCTGTAATTTCATGCTTTGTTGCATTAGGTTTTTCGGAAAATTCTGTCCTTTTAAATGATATCGAAAATTTCTTATGATAATATTTATTGGGTAGTTCGGAAAGTAATTTCTTTTTTCTCAGCAGAGGACTTAATTGTATTTTTTTCACACCATCTTTACAATTAAGCTGCATTACAGTCGGTAACAAAAGTGTTCGAACACTAGTAAAAATTCCTATGTAAAAAAAGTACACTTCATACGGTTTTGTTAAATAAATCCTTATCGAATTGTGTTCTTACACTGACTAAGAACAGGATTCGACAAGGATTTATTTAACAAAACTGTATGAAGTGTACTTTTTTACATAGGAATTTTTGCTAGTGTTCGGACACTTTTATTACCGATTGTACCATTATATATTCTGACAGCTGATATAGGAAGGCTTGCTTGTGAAAAAGTTCATTTTATTCTGCTCAGTAAGTTTTGATTGGTGCCCTATCAAAAGAAAATCGAAAGCGACATTTTCGGCATTTTTTTTTTTTTTTTGCTATCAAAAAGGCGAAAATACTGTTCAAATAAGGAAAAAAGTATACGATGTGTATACACAAAATTTATTTAAAAAACGCCAGTGTCAAAACTGGTTTACCAAGTTTTTTTCCGGCAATTTTGACGTTGAAGATGCATTACGTTCTGGAAAACCTGTTTATGCTAATGAAGACAAAATAAAGTATTGATTTATGAAAATTGCCAAATAACAACTCGTGAGATCGCTAAGAAACTGACCAAAAGGTAGAATATATAATTCAATAAAATATTTATACAATATAAGAAAATCGTCTTTCATTTTCAAAGGAAAAAACGAAATTATTTTCCGAACAACCCAATAGATGATACTCGATCGAATATTTTTCTGACAACAAAATTATACAAACAAAATATTTTTAATGTTATATTTATAATACAAAAGAACATAAATTTCCGGTAACCTAATAACTTATATATATATATGTGTGTGTGTGTGTGTGTGTGTGTGTTTATCAATTATTAATCGTAGTAAAAGCCAAGCAACAGATATATCATTGGAACCACATAGACCAATAAGAATGAAATTACAACAAATTAAAATTTTTCCGGTGCGTAAAAACGACATGGAACTCAAATCAAAAGATACAAACAAGCAATGAGAAAATAAACAATTAAGACAGCATTTTAAACAAAATATTTTTTCAATTAGGAAAAGCTCAGAACAATGATCTTTTTTACCGTTGAGCACCAATGTACGATTTCATTCGTTATCAGCTATAATAGCAAATTGCTAACGGTCACCCAATCGTACAAGAAGTTAAAAATGAAGAATAAAGTGGAATAAGTTCAAGAAATCAGAGAATCAAGCAGAAAGCAACAGTAAAAAATAAACATTACTCACAGGATGACGCATTTGGAGTCACAAGGATTAAGCAAAATAATTCAAGCGTTTAGTTGTACAGAGCAGATGGAGAATAATGATACTAAACAGCAACGTAGTTATTTATTCAGTGATTAGTTACTAATTTTAAGAATAGTTGACTATGGGCAACTGGCGATGGTCTGGGACTCTCCCCTAAATTGCTCTGGAGACATTTCCTCACAATTTTGATCCTTCTCGGAGGAGATGACTTCCCCACTTGGGTGACTCCCAGAAGTATAATTCGGAAGAGAAAATGGAGGACATTGCGGCGACGATGGATCTTACGTGCACCAGCCACCATTGGTGTACGATCTTTGGTCGACTCGAGTATCGAAACCACAATCTTCCAGTTACGAGCTGGGCGCTTTAAAGACCAGGATACCGCGGCCCCTACAGAAAAAGGAAGCTTAATGTTTAAAAATGGTATGCACGTACAGTCGGTAACAAAAGTGTCCGAACACTAGCAAAAATTCCTATCTAAAGAAAGTACACTTCATACGGTTTTGTTAAATAAATCCTTGTCGAATCCTGTTCTTAGTCAGTGTAAGAACATGATTCGATGAGGATTTATTTAACAAAACCGTATGAAGTGTACTTTTTTTACATAGGAATTTTTGCTAGTGTTCGGACACTTTTGTTACCGACTATATGATATGTTCAAGAGGTACTTTTGGAGGCACATTTTTTTTCCTTATCAACTTTTGTTTGTTATTCGGTAAATCAGTATTCTGAAATCTCAACTGCTTATTTAATCTTAGCTTTTCCTTGGGCAGTACTGAAAATTGACAAACATTAATACTTTTGAGGGTTACCGAAGCGGGGAAGAAAACTCCACCGCCGAAGAATCAAAACTGTGATGACATATCTCCGGACCATCCCTATAGGGGAATTCCAGATCGTCGTCAATTGCTCACTGTGTAGCTATAGTGCGACGTTAAAATCCACTCAATTTTAACCGTGTCATTTCTCAGCGAGTGTGGTTGGATATTACGTCACACTAGTGCTGAGCAATGGGCAAACGGGGACGGTCTGGGACTCAGCCCTAGAGGTGGTCCGGAGACATGCCATCACAATTTTGATCCTCCACGGAAGGAATGGCTCTCCCGTTTGGAGGACATTGCGGCCACGACAGATTTTACGTGCACCACCCACCATTAGTGTATACGACGGTCTTTGGCCGGCTCGAGTAGCGAACCCGCAATCTTCCAATTACTAGCCCGGTGCTATACCGACTGGGCTACCGCGGCCCCATTTCTCAGCGAGAATTCTATGGCTAGCAAAAGTAAATTTTTACAGTGAGTACCATCTATTGGATGCGCCATCTGTAAGTTATTTTTAACTTCTTTAGCAAATGTGAGCGTTTTGTATATTTCTGTCTGGTTTATTTGATAAGGAAATGTAATCATAATTTAAATGTAATCATTTATATGTAATCATAATTAAAAAAAAAAAAAAACACTTTTTTTGAAATATGAACACAACTAATGATATAAAAAACATTTTATTCTTAATTAAGCGTTTCCTTATGGCCTTAATTGTTGTTAATTGTAAAACGGAGGAAATTTTATAAAACAAATTAAAAAATACACTTAAAAGTATGTCTTATTCATAAAAAAAGAACACAATTTATTACGCATTACTTCTGGAAGTTTAACATCACCAGGATGTAATTTCTTCCGAATAATTCCTTTTCTGTTTTAAACAAGAGTTTATTACTACGGCGGAACTTTTTCTTCATCCACTTTTATTTGAACTTTATTACAGCTCTAAAATTTTAGTTGTATCCTTAACTCTTCCTATAAAGTTAGAAGACATGACATTTTAATGATTTTATTTTCGTTTCGAGGGTGCATAAATTATTATTAATATTTTTTCAATCTTACCTTTTTTACCGGATTTCTCGCCAGATACAGCCTAAGCAGTAAAAATATTTCTTTTTTGATAAATACAGTTAAATTATCCATAAAGGAAACAAAAAGCGACATCAAAAATAAAATTATATATAAAATATACAAGAAGACCGCTGAAATTCTAAACTACTCCTTTATATGAAACATGATACATATTTTTAAAATGCAATCTTGCTTCTAAAGGAGATTGAACGCCTCTATATTTTGGCAATATTTGAGATCCTATTGAACTTACGATACTTAAATAATACAAATCAACTAAGCCGTCATAGAGTAGAGACATACATCGTGCTGCTCGAATAAAAGTGATGCTATTTTTTTTTTTTTTTTTTAACATTACAAAAAATTAATCACTGCTATAAAATATAGTAGACTCGTTTTCTTTTATTTTACCCTGTGATTTGTGCAGATTTAATGCGCTGTTGTTGTTATACTTCCACGCATATCTACATTTTCGCCTTTGATGAAGGGCCACGCTTAATTATTTCGAGACTGAAATACCCCATCCAGTAAGCTACTCTCCCTCGCTTCGATACATTAGTCATATCTTAACTTTGTTATTAATTTTATTAGAAAGAGTTTTTTTTTTTTTTTTTTTATTTATTTATTTATTTATTATTATTATAGTTTCTACTGAATTTAACCCTTTGCGGCGCAAGACAATTCAGACCATTTAAATTATACTGCCACCGGAATTCATGAACTAAATTAAACTAGAAGGAATTTTAAATTTTAAGGTTAAAAAAAACGGCCTTTTCTGATATGTTATAAACGTAAATTTTTGCTAAAAAGTTTCCGGGATGAATTTTCGCAGCTGGATCTTAAATTTTGCGTCCTCGCAGCAACGACACCGCGCGTTAAGGGGTTATATAACTTAAGACGCTTTTAAAGTAGAATGTTGATGTTCAATAATGTTTCTGACAGTATCATGATACACATGAATGATATTTTAAAACTGGTATGACATCTTTACGATCAAAATAATCCTTATAATGCGCGTTTATGCAAAATTTTGCCCTATTCTGCCATGCTTAGGAAATCTTAAATTTCTAAATTTTTTGAAATAGAACATTTATATCCAATGATACACAATCCAATATCGTAAATGATATTTTAAAACTGATCTAACATTTTTATGATAAAAATAATCATAATAATAGACGTTTATGTGAAAGTTTTGATCCTATTAAACCATATTAAGAAAAATCGTAAATTTTGAATAACTTTCAAAAATAAAATTTTCAGAATGGAATAGTAAAAATGTGTAAAAATGTCGGAATTCAATAGGTTTCTCGCCTGTATCATAAATGATATTTTAAACTGGTCCGACTTCATTACGATCATTTGTTCTTCAGATAACGCCTGAACAGGCTAACAAACAAACTGGCTGACTGACTAATCTGCAGACGAACACCCCGTTGATTTTGTGATTTTCGAACATCTTAAATAACAAAGCATATAAAAACGTCTAAGAACCGAGTTCGAAAATTTTCACGATCACCTATGATCCCCATACCTAAAGCACGATAGGGCCTAAAAAGAATGTTACTTTTGAAAAGGCGACCAGTAATTTATTGGCACCTGTTACTATATATTGGTATGATTTCGCCAAGTTTTCAGTTTTTGACTAAGCAAATATTTTGTCTAGATCACGGTAGAAATTATGCGACAAGAGAGCACTCAAGTTATATTTCGATATAAGATTAAAAGAAGCCGAATTAATTATCATATGGGTTCACAAAACAAAAGGGAAGAAAAGAAATGAGTCAAAACATATCTTTTCCAGTGCGAAAAGAATTTTTACTACGTTAGAATTGTTAAAGGAATACTGGGAATAGATCAAAGATTTTGTTTCAGTTACTTTGGAAAAAATATGAAGGGGTACATGTAAAAAATAGAAAAAAGTGCATTTTAAATTTATTATTTATAGATTAAAAATAGTTATATATATCATTACATTTAAAATAGTTGTTTAAGATTAAACAATTTAATTTAACAATTTATTTATTTTGAGAATTTACCTATATATCAAAGAGAAAACAAATTTTATAATATATAATAATCTATATCACATGCCTGTATTAGACTTTTTTGTATATGTACAGTCGGTAACAAAAGTGTCCGAACACTAGCAAAAATTCCTATATAAAAAAGTACACTTAATACTGTTTTGTTAAATAAATCCTTGTTGAATCCCGTTCTTATACTCTTTTGTTACCGACTGTATATTCGTTGGGACATCGATATGATATACTACCCAATTTAATGACACCCACCAGAGGCCGAGCAGTTCTGTGCTCAAAGCTGATGGATGGGAAGTGCCAGGTTCGATCCCAGGTCGCGCTCATCGACCTAGCCGTTCTAAGTTTTCCGTGGTTTTCTCAAAAACTCGCGTAAATACGGGCTAGAACCCCTTAAAAGAACCCCATGGAGGGCATTCTACCTACATGCCTATAGGACCATAGGCCATACCACAATCGGCTTTAAACCCTACAACCAACCAACCAACCCAATGTAATGACTTTTCGGTTTTTAAAAATTATTAATTTTAAAACAGCTTGCAAATTTTTGAGAGCGAGAATAGAATGGTGTTAATTTCATTAGTAAATCCGATTACATTACTTGTAAGGACATTTTTGAGCATTTGGTCTGACTAAGAGATTTACATTTAGTTGTTATATATCCAACATTGCTAAACAATAATGGGAATGAAAATAACTGTTTCAACAGATTTAGTTGCAGTATAATGTATTGTATGATGAATTACGTCTTATCCCCGTTGTTACAAAATAATAGTTCAATGATTCACCAAAAGAATGATGTTAATTAGGCATATTAGCTGTAACGATATTTTGGATTTAAGTTTTACTAATTTAGTGGGGCTTTTTACTAAAATGGTGAAATATAGCACACCGAATTTCTAAAAAAATATTCGTTGCAGCTAAATTAGAATCATTTTCAGATGAAACGTAGTATTTTTATTTTTAACAGTGCAGATTATTATAAATTTATTAAAAATATACCAAATCAAATACGCATACATATTCCAACGACACAAATATTAAATTTAAAATATTGCAGAAAATTATTCCAAATTAGCATAAAACGATCTTTAAAATTTTCAGAAAGTGATAAAGAAGGAAGTGGAATATTTCTGAATAATTTAGTTTCAGTGGTGCTAGAAATGTCGTCAGAAATGTCGTGTATTTCCAAAAAATTTAAGAAATTTCGCTTTCCGTCAGGATAAAGAAATTTATTTTATACAAAGAGACCTCCCCCCCCCTTATATTTTTCTTTTTGTCCTTTCCAATATAAGAAAAATGATATGCTAACTATTTACGTGTTTATTTATTTTTATTTTTTTCATCTCAATCTTTTCCCATAGAGTATTTTATAATAGTTTAGAATTTGAAAAATGCATTATTATAATCCAATATAAATGTATATTATATTAAAATTTACAATAAACAATGCATTGAAAAGCATTAATAATGCTTTTATACGATGAAAAATACATTATTATAATCCAGTATAAATATAAATATATATTGTATTAGAATTTACGATATACAATAATATCTCGAGATCACTGTTAGGCATTTATATTACTTATTGCTTTAAAAAGAACTTTCTAGAAAATTAGCTTTAATTCAGTTCTTTTTTTTTTTAAATAATAGAATAAATGATGAATGTTATTACTCAATGGTGTTCTTTGTATGAGAGGAAAAGCCTAATTAAATCCCAAATTGAAGAGCCACTACTGAATAACCCTTATTACTCGAGTACCAAGAGAAATCGAACTTGTTCCAAAGCGGTGTGCGTCAACGATAAGCAAAAAGAATTCGGGGTTATTTTCTGAAGCGAAATTAAACTATGAATCACAGGTCCCAAGATTATAGTAAAAATTGAGATAGAAATAGTTAAATCTATTCAACATTCAAGGATTCTCAGGTCAAAGAATTAACGGTAGTCGTGAATGAACAATCAGTGAATAAAAGTCATAGGATTGTGCCCCGATTCTTATACAATAAGCAATCTTTCTTTTGCGTGGGGGGAAAGAAGAAGGAGGGGCACCATAAATATTGAGAAAACGTTTTAAGGTCGTATACCGATGAGAAACACTAAATTTAACTTGTATCACTAACAGTTATTTCTTTTTATCGTTTATAAGTAATAGGATGGAGTGATGAGACATGCTAGTTCGCTATTTATAATTACTATTTTTATTATTAAATATGTAAATGTGAAAATACCATGTGATTTACGTATATTATGAAGGACATCTATTATTTATAATCTATAGAATACGAAAGTGTAAAAGATATGACAAAAAACTACAGTCGGCAGCAAAATTATTCGAGCGCTAGAAATAATTCCTGTGTAAAAAAAAAGTACACATAATACTTTTTTGTTAAATAAATCCTTGTCGAATCATGTTCTTAGGCTGTATTTTGCCTTAATTAAATAATCAAAAGTAAATTTTAGCACAGCGGTATTTAAGATTCGTTCATTGTGCAGTAATTGCTTTAAATATGCATGTTTATTTATTTTTATTTACCAGAAATTTACGAATAAATGCCAATACGAAAAACATTATTAACACCAATCTCGTATAAATGTATTAAAAACATTTTTCTAGTGAATTTTTTAAAAAGAATATTTTTCTGTCAAAAATTCAAAATTTAGTTTTAAATTTTAGTTTATTTCAGCATAATGCCGCTGCTTTATCTTTATTTCCGATCATGTAATTCATGAGATTCTTTTACAAAATCATTAAAAAGAAGGGAAAAAAACTATGTAAAAAATAAGTGAACGGTTTTTAACGAATTTTTAATTAAAAATAATTAAGACGATTAAATTTAAAAGAGAGATAAAATATACATATATATATATATATATCAGATCTTATAGCATGAAAAACGGATAATTAATACTAGCTTTAGTCTCGAAAGTTTACTTGGAGAATACAGAATTTTTAAGTTGATCTGACATTTAATATTTATATGCGATTAAACTGAGAAGACGATAAAAAGTCAGGTACACCTAACTCATGTTTCAATTTAAACATACATTTTAATTTTAAAGAGATTACGAGTATTAAAATATTAGATAATTAGAATTTAATTAAAAATTACAAAATTAAATTTTCAAAATTAAAATTGAATGATAACTTACTAATTAGAAAATTAATAATTTAATGAAGTTTCCGAGTGAGAGAGTGCTTTAAATCCAGATAATGGAATTAAAGCTACGGAACTTAACGATAATTGACTCTAATTGAAATATGGAGAAAGATTCCTAACTATCTATAACTGCTGCATTCGTTGTTTATATATTTAAAGGTTAATTTAATTGTTTAAATTTAAATTTTTCCTTATTTTAGAATTTATAAATTTTTTTTTATGATTTTAATAATTAATATTAAGTAAATATAACCATTTCATAAGACGAAAGTATTTTTGTTCCGTAAATTCATTCTATTTTACAGCTTTAACCCCTTAAGGCGCGCTGTCCTCGCTGCGAGGACGCAAAATTTAAGATCCAGCTGCAAAAATTCATCCCGGAAATTTTTTAGCAAAAATTTACATTTATAACATAGCAGAAAAGGCTGGTTTTTTTAAACCTTAAAATTTCTTTTAGTTTAATTTAGTTCATGAATTCCAGTGGCACTATAATTTAAATGATTCGAATTGTCTTGCGCCGCATAGATGACGCAAGTTTGGTACTCCAAGACTTTTTTATATTCATGCATAAAAAAGTTTTTTTGCAAACTAAGATTTCATTTTAAAACTCTAATAATTGAATGAGAAAATTTCTAATTTAAATTAACGACGGCGCATATAAGTCTTTATCGTTCTTAGATCATTTACGACAGATTTCTATGAGGCGTATAATTTTGATTTTTCTGTAAATTATATGACTGGTTTTCAGTTAACAGTGACGAATTCAACTCACGATTAGACATGTATGTTCGCATTAATGAGGTTCGGAATGAACTTTATGTAGCATTTCATGTTTAATTGTTTCGAAACGGGTAGACAGGAAGTACCGGTTCGAACCCACAGATCGCGATCTTTAGTTTATTATTCGGAGTTTTCGTGGTTTTCTCCGAAACTTACGTGAATACGGGCTAGGACCCCTTAAGAGCATACGATACCTAATTTCGCCGACAGTCGTGGCCCATGTTATTTTATGGGAAAATTTGTTTCCATAATTACTCATTACTTAATATATTTTTTTTAATTCAGTTTTCACATTCAGAAAATTCCCATCGTTAAATTAGTACTCATTTTCCATAAATTGATTGATTTTTTTTTTTAATTTTTAATATTTTATTTTGCGGCTAAAAAATGAGAAAAATGCATTTAGTAAAAATTCGCATTTTCGAGCTCAAATTTAAAATTTAAAAATTTAGAAAAATAAATTTTTGGAAAACGAGTACTAATTTAACGATAGTAAATTTTTTGAATGTGAAAATGGAATTTAAAAAAATACATTATGGAAAATATGAGTAATTATGGAAACAAATTTTCCCATAAAATAATATTGGCCACGGCTGTCGGCGAGATTAGGTATTGTCTGCTTAAAAAAAAAAAAAAAAAAAATTCTATGGAGAGTATTCTATACTCATCTAGGAACTTTCAATGAAATGTCGAAAGGTTTTTAAATATATAAGTATATGTTGTTCAGGTTGAATCATTTAAAATTCCGAATATCTAGACTCATTCCTAAAGAAAAGAGGGACAGGCTGTTCAATGTTAGATAACTATGTCGATGATGCAGTTAGTAATAAATGAAATTATTTTATTCGCTTCACATTTTTTTTTTCTTTACATAATTTCTGTTAATATAAGACAGATGTCTCTAATAATTGAAAGATATGCAGGAAAAAGAAAGGGATGGAATATAAAATACCGTGAAATTTTTTTGTGGGCATCGTTAATGTTTCAGGTTTCATTACATTTAAAGTTCTTGTGTAATTGAAAACCGAAATAATATTATAATATTATGCTATCACATATTATAAATCTTGAATATCGAAATAGTACGATATTCAAGATTTATAATATGGGATAATTATAGAAGGTTATTTTCCATGAATTGAGCACTGACATTCATATTATTAAAATATTTTTACCAATGTAAAAAATGCGTGTAAGTTGTTCAAGAAGAAATTCAGTTATATTTTATGTTCGTACACCACCTTAAATAAAGTTTAAAATGGAATCTAATAAGCAATAATAATTTTTTAATTAATTTTTTATAATTCGATGAAGAAAGAAATTATATATGCATAATTTTTATAACAATCAATAGATAGTTTATTTCATAGAAAAAGAACTAATAAATTGGACGGTTTAATAATAATGAATTAAAATAGAATTCGAATCCATTAAGGAATTGAATTAACTACAAAATTGATTTTTTAAAATTTTACTTCTTTGCTTTATCGTATCCATTCAAGAGAGGGATTACATCTCCTTATAAATTATTTTCTATTTTTTAATATGTGGGAAAAGTCTCAGTGGGTCCTGACAAGAAAATAACAAAGGGAGACAAAGTAAATTAGCTCCTATCTTTACCAATCTTTTGAGTCCCACAAGACCTCATAATTATTTAATTGCAATAGTATGGATAATTACAGAAAAATTAATTAATTAATTAAAAATTAAATTATTTTGATTGCAAGGAAATTTTGAAATCGGAAAAACGTAAAGATCCAAGAATAAGTGGAAATTAAGAAGGAAACATTTATCCGTAGTATTTATAAAAAAAAAAAAAAGAAAAGAAAAGAAAAAAGAAGAAGAGGAAAAAGAGGGATTAATATGAAGCTTTTAGAGTTAGTATGCCAATTAGAAGTATTACCAGAAGCAATTAGTACCAGTAGAATCATTTTCTTAACGCCAAAAACTAAGCATATTTTCCAACAGACAGAGAAAATTTTACATTTAAAACATCGTCTGCAATAATTCCCACCCGTTGAAAAAGTATAGAAACATGTTAAATATCTTTGATAAAAAGAACCGGGATCTAAAAATGAAAAAAAAATTAAAAATTTATGAATTATTTTTTTTTTTTTGTGAAAAATCATCAGTAGTTTGAGAAGCGAAGAAAAATCTCTGAAAACGTGTATAGACAATAATGATCATGATAATAATAATTATTACTTTTAATATCTATTGCATTTAACTTCTTACTTTATTTTATTATCATTACTTTAGAATAAATTGCTATTTAAATTTATCCTCAATATTCTTAATGCTGTCATTTATTTTATTTATAAGCTACTTAGCTTTAATTTTTTTTCTTATTTCCTTAATCTTATTATTCGAAGATTCCTCCCTCGAATCCTTGTTTCGTAACTATTCAATATTTTCTGCAAGCTGATCATTCCGATCTATTAATAGCTTGCGCGTACGTAAAACAGTCAAAAGCACAACAAAAAACAAACAAAGAGAGAAAATAAACGACAATAAAATTTTTAAGTTAAAATGTCTTCTTTTCTTTTCTTTTCTTCTTATTATTATTTTATCAAGATTTCTTATGAAAAAATCATTGTACAACAAAATCAAATAACCAGACTTCTTATTTTTTAAATGATTTTTAATTCTTACTGATTTTTTTTAATTTTTGTAACGACACTCAAACTCGGTTATTGTGAACCCTGATGTAACGAAAGTCCAGATTTAACAAGAAAGATTTTTTAAAGTTTTTTTTTTTTTTTTTTTTTTTTTTTTTTTAATTAAGAGCTATTAATATGAATTCAATTCACATTATAGCAGGTGCTCTGAAGATTTGGGACACCAAAATTTCATATCTGATAACAAAATAACAAGTTTATATTTGCAATACCACACACATACACACACATATATATAATTCATTTACATTGCAAAAAATATTATTATTATTATTTAGGGTGGAGGCTGCTGGGGGGGGGGGGGGGGGGTTAACGAATTGGGTCTCACACTGGCTTAATGGAGACCTAAGTTTACCATTAAAAGACAGCGTATTATAAAATTCTTTTATTACCAGTAAAACTCGGATTTAGCGAGCATTTTTTCACCAAACATCGTGAAAGCTTTTTTTTTTTTTTTTTTTTTTAAGAGCTTTTTATTTATTTATTTATTTATTCTTAATCTTATTTATTCTATTATTTATTTATTTATTTATTCTAAACCTTATTTATTTTATTATTTATTTATTTATTTATTCTTAATCTTATTTATTTTATTTTATTATTTATTTATTTACTTTTTTGTCTTTGCCAAAAAAAATTTTTGCATTAAATTTTACGATCAAAAGTTTCTTAAATCTAAATCCTACGGTTTCACTTTGTTTTAAAATATGATAAATGAGTAAAAAAAAAAGCAACAAAATTACACCCCTCCTCCTCCCATATACACTTCTTTTCACGAATCCCAAACAAAATAAGTGAGCTTTGGACGATCTGTAATAGTATGCTTTTTAATTTTTCTAGACTTCACTTCGGTTAACTGTATGGAAAATAAAACGAAATTCAAGAACTAACGCTGTATCTTTTATCTGGAAAAAAAAGGAGTAAACTATTTAAAAACTATTTCTAATACACTTTTATGCATATATTGTTATTTTCAATCCGGTTAACCCGAGGAAATTCGTTCAATACATTTTGACTCTTGACGGAGCTTTTCTCATCTCATAAATTTTATAACTCCTCTCAATGAGCCTCGGTAGCGCAGTAGGCAGCGCGTCAGTCTCATAATCTACTCTACTGAGTAATCTGAAGGTCGTGAGTTCGATCCTCACCCGAGGCAGCTATTTTTTTCTTTCACAGTTTTCTGTTCCAAATGTTGTATATACTCGACATTATTCGTTGTGGAAGATCATAGTTAAGTATTAGTCTAGTTTTTATTGTTTTCTCCGTCTATTTCGTTCACATTTTAAATAAGCATGCGCAGAATAGAAGTTTAAGACTACATGCATAAAAAAGTATTTGATTGAATAAAATTATTTACATAAAATGCAAAAGAGATATCGAGTTAAAATTGTTTCTCATCATTGTTTTTTTTTTTTTTTTTTTTCACTTTATCTAGTCTTAATTACATCTGTTATTGTAAAAACTTACATATATATAAATGACATTTCAAATGTGAATGTTTTAAAAGTTTGTTTAAAAGTTATGCTTGGAAATATATATATATATATATATGCATGTATGTATGTACGTAGTATAAAAAAAATAGCCTACTAGATTAATTCGTAAAATTTATTCTAGCATGATTAACAACAAACTTTTTATATACTAAAAATTAAAATGCAAAATTGATATAATGTTAAAAAGGTATCGAGGAAAAATGTTTACTGATCATGATAATATATATATAATTTTTTTCCTTAAAGAAATTTTGTCTTAATAATCTACATATTATATCTGTTATTATGATATATGTATTTATTTTTAATATAATATTTTAAATATGAATGCTTCAAAACATTTTTTTATCCAAATATTTATAATAGTATATATATTTTAAAAACAAAAAGTACTGTTTTAAAGTACGAGTGAAATTTAAATTTCAAAATAACTTACGGGATTAATGAGATGTAGAGTTCATTTATTTTACCATGAATAACAACAAACTTTTTACATCATAAAAATTAAAATTAAAAGCTCAATGTGCAAAATATGTGAATGCGTTTACGTGTGTAAAGGCCGAAGAGTGGGAGTGATATGACACGACGGTCATCCCCAATCCCCGGGTATTAATTTTAAAAAAGCAATATTGTAGCTGAAAACTGCTGCCGGAATATTGTGAGAAAGTCATGTACATTCATATTAAAAAAAAGAAAAGAAAAGGACTTTGTGCTGGCTGTTGAGCATTCTATTAAAATTATAGCGAATATAAATGTAAGAAAAATTAAAAAACATATTTGTTGAATAACGTAGAAGGAAGCACATTTGTGCGTTCATGGGTCATCTTCAATTTAAGGGGCAATTAAATTTTTCTTTCTTAGATAACTTTTTGTTTATATATTTTTCCCAGGATCATGAGTTCATAATGTGGTCACAGAATAGACGCAGTTGTCTGATTTCCTGTCATTGTATTATAGGAGATGTGAGATTGTTTGAAATTTTCCGAGTTAAAAATCACTTTTTTTTAAAAAAAAAACCTCGTTATTACCAGTTATTTCGTTTTTTCGTTTCCAGTTATAAATATACTTTACTCCTAAACTGATACGCATACTCACTGAGATTAAAAATTATAAATTTTTTAAATCATTTGAGAAAGAAAAATATAAATATAAAATTTTGAAATGAAATTGTTTGAGTCCTCCCATGATTTTTGAATTGCTATGCTCCTGCCTAAAATCCTCTAACATTTACAAGGGCTTTAAAGGGGGCAAAGTACTTCTTCTTCTTCTTCTTCTTTTTTTTTAAGCTTGGAAAAATATTTACAATTTAAATAATAATCTCGGTAAAACATTGCTTAAAGGACTTTTTCATAAAATTTAATTTCTAGTTCTCAGTCTTTAAAAGAAAAAAAAAAAAGCAATCAGTAGATGACTATGATCAGAAAAATGAAACTAAAAAAAAAAAATTATAGAACTAGAAAATATACAATTTATATACCTTTTAAAAGAAAGCTCAACAATAATATAATTTAGCTTAAGATTCTATAGAAATTTCATTACTTTTTATGTATTCAAATTTTTTGCCCATTTCAAAAGAAAGGGAAAGAGGAACAGTATTTGAAAACTAATACATTTTTGAATTTTTATGATATACAAATCAAAACAAAGATTCATTGCTGTAAAAACCGAGAAAAGGGGGCAGTGCCCGATCAACCCAGGGCCTAATGAGCATTCACCCCGCCCCCCCCCCCCTTATTTATTATTTTAATATTTGTTCCATGGTTTTTACCACTCCTTTGAAAAACAGGCCTTAAAATTTTTTACTAACCCAAAACTGAATATTTGAGTAAAATATTTCTTCTGTAGAACTTTTGGTTTTCCTTTCAAAAGTAAACTTTTCATGAAATTATTGTTTTCAAGAGCGTTTTTCTATATTTTAATTAAAAATGTTTGAAGTTTCGAAATTTCAGGCCTTTCAAGTCAGAGGCCACGGTCCAGTCGGCCCGTGCATTAATCAGGCCCTGAAGGGGATGGATAGAAAATTACCATGTTTTCATGCCTACAATCCGCAGGTCAGATAAATAAGTTGAACACCGGAAAAAATTTAAAAATTTTAGTTTATTTTTCATCGAATCCTCACTAGATGGCACGACAATCTCTATCTCTTCCTGTTCTTTTGTTTGGGAGGTCGGCAACCTGTTTCTCAAAATCGCGTGCCAAAATTTCATGGTTAAAATACAAAGATCAAGAAAGACAGCAAGTGTCATTGAATATTTAAATAGGACATTTCCAATTATTGCCCCAAGTTGTATTTTACGCGTGTTATTTGTCGAAAGAAACAGCGTTAACTAGTTTTAAATTCTGATCTTCAAGCAACTTTGATTTTCTATTGTATAAGCGCAACCTGATCTTAAAATAGAAATCTTTTTTTTTTTTTTTTTTAATGTTAACTTGTTCAACTTTAGCTGCATATATATGTATCTATGTATAATTTTTTTTTAAACATAACATTTTTTTTTTTTTTTTTTTTTTTAAATTTGATGAATTACGGTTACATATTTTCATTACTTTGTACATGGATGTTTCAACTATTTTAATTTTCATTTCCATTTACTTCTATAAATTTAGCCCCACCAGTGGTCAGGAGGTTCTTCTTTTCAAGCTGATAGGCGACAGGAGCCGAGTTCGAACCTAGGTAGCGGAGTTTTACATGGTTTTCTCCTAAACTTGCGTAAATACGGTCTAGATTCCCCTAGAAAGACCCTCTCGAAGGGCATCCATTCTCAGGCCTAGGAGCCAAGCGTAGCCAATAGGCCTTAATCCCAAAACACCAAATACATTTGTAAATTTTCTACAAGCTTCCTTTCAATGATTATTAATTGTATTACTAATAAAAATCCACCTTTCAGTTTATTTCCCCCCCCCCCTTGGATTTCTGAGCTATGGGTTAAAAAGAAAAGAAATAAAGACGAATGACGATTGTAGGAGAGAGTGAGTGTCGTTAAATAGTTGTTTTTATTTAATTTTTATTTATTTACTACCTTCCCTTACTTATATTTATGGTAGAGAAAGTATTGTTTTGGGGTCAAATTTTTGAAATAGAGTTTTTGTTAAATTTATATGTTTTGTGGTCCCCTGAACATAAAAAACAGGTTTTTAGCGGTTGGTCTGTGTGCCTGTCTGTGTATCTGTTATCAGCATATCTCACGAACAAATAGCAGCAGGAAGTCAAACTCGGTATTCTAAATGTGTATCATATAGTAATGCTACTCTAAGCTTTTCGTTGAGATCAAGCAAATAGTTCGTGTACAGGGACATCCAAGAGAATCCAAATGCATTACGTCTATGTGGGGAATTTGTGCTAAGTAAAGTATAACATCTATAGGCTTCCTTAAACAAAATGGAATGAACATGTTACTTCATATGCATAAAAGAATGTTTTGTGTAGATTGTGGCATGGAAACCATTCATCATTCGTTTACAGGGCTACCCAAAGTATTTGGATATATTGGGGTTATACTTGTAAATTGCAGGAAGTTTATTTCATTTTGTGTTAGGTTTTTTTCGTATAAAATTAAATTTAAGTACACAATGCATATAGTTTATATGCATATAGTTAGTGCATATAGTTTATAGAAAATATACAGGGTTACCTAATATTAAGCTAAACATTATTTTCTATCGAATCAATGAAGTGCTTTGTTACGTTTTACTATGTCAACGAACAGTGCCCAGGGAGGAAAATAAAATTTTCATATCCATACTTTAAACAAATTATTTCTTGGCGTTCGATCTTTAATTTTTTTTTTTTTTTTAAATATCACGTATTGAGATGCCCCAGATACGAAAATCCAATTTTTAGCGGTTGATCTGTATGTATATTTGTTATCAGCATAGCTTAAAAGCAAATAACTACAGATAATTCAAATTTGGTATTTTGAAATTCGTATTAGGTTACCACTTGAAAATTTTATCAAGATTGTTAAGTTTGAAGGCAAATTAATCACAGACTTGATTTTTTTCTCTTTTTTTAAATAAATGTAGTCTCTATAATTGAATGGAGGTTGAGAAGGGCGGTAGCCCCTCCCCCTCACACAGAATTTTATGTCAAGTAAAACTGTTCCTAAATCTATTTTAGATTATTTTAAAGAAAATTGAGCTTTATTATCTTACCTTATTGGTTCTTACGACTTAATCTGCAATCTATCTTTATAATATTAAAATGCTGGGTAAGAGAAAGTCGTGTGAGTGACACACCAGATTATTTTTTAATTTAAATAGTGGCTTATCAATGTTACTCGCTACGAGGCATTAAGTTTTTTCAGTTCAGTTCTTTCATTTACTTTCTGATATGACAGAAAATCGAGCTTTAAAAAGAAGAGAGGATTTTTTTTCTTCGTTTTCTCGTCGTTTCCTTTTCTTTCTTTTCGTTTCACAAAGGTTTTTTATCGGGCTTGTCTTGTTCTTATCCTCAATTCATTTTTGTTTGCTAAACTCATCAATATTTGCAACTTCAAAATATTTATCTAATGCATGATATTGCATAGAACCATCGAGCTTTAATTGAGGTATATCTGCTTGATGCATAGAACACATAATATTCCATTAAAAAAAAAAAAAAAAAAATCCTGCATGTTTGTTTATTTACCTTTTCAAGTTTTCTTAAATATATGCTTTACCTTTTTTAAAAAATAGTAAGTATCAACGGAAGATATCTCATTTTCTGGTTTTTTAATTTGATCTAAAAAATAAGCTTTCAACTAGAAGGGAGAATTTCAATGAATGTATATAAAAAAAAAATTTTATATGGATGTACCTGAAAACTCAGCTCTGATCTTTAGCCTCGGGTCACTTTTCGCTGTTGTCGATATTCTGAGATATGCATTTATGCATTACTTTTGTATATAAAAAAAACTAATTAAATACATAAAGCAAAATAGAGCTGTCCGATATCATTCTTATTTGGAACTGGATACTACTGTCTTAAAATTTTAAATATTCTGCGATGAACATTACTTTTTGGCTGTGTTAGTCACAAAGTTTTTAATCTCGTCTACCAAACACCCATTATGCTGGAACAATGTCAGAGTGTATAAATTTGCTGCGAAAGCTTATTCTATATTGAATTTTTATATCATTGGTTCAAATATCATATGAATGCCAAAAACTGAATTTTTTTTTCTTTTAATTATTTAATTTTCGCGTGTTGCGATGCGAGATAAATTTTCCAACATCTTGTAAGCTCGAGGCAAGTTGAAAGGGGTGTAAGGAGAAAGAAAAAAGCAGAGTCCTTTCTTACAGTTTGTAATTTAAAGTTAATTTTTTAAATCTTAGTTTATTTTTGTTTAAAATGAATTTTCATATTAGGTAGCTTAAATTAATAAAGCGAAGGGAAAGAAGAATTGTAGATAAATAAAGAGTTACTTTTTGCTAAATTCACTCCCCCCCCCCTCCTCCCACTCTCTCAAAAAGTGTTGTTCTTTATTGGGTTTTGTTGTTGCTGTAGTGAACATAAAATGTAGAGAACATAAATTAGTGCGAAAGATTATTTAAATTACTTAGCTTACTGCAAGGTCCGAAGAGTGAAAAGAATGATGGCAGTTGTTTTTATGAAGGTGCTTAGAAAATTGAATTATATAAAATATAATTCAATTCATATTGTATATAAAATTACAATTAGATTGTCTATGCAAGACTACGTTTAAAAAAAAAAAAAAAAAAACTGTTTTCCGCTTTTTAATTAGAAGGCGTGTGCAATTCTTATCTTAAGGCTTTATTTATTTATTTATTCTATTTATTTATTATATATATATATATATATATATATTTTTTTTTTTTTTTTTCCAGAAATATTTAAAAACTTTTAACAATGTTTATGTTTTCGATTTTAAATAGTAAATATAAATGTATGTGTGCGTGTGATATGAATAACTTAACATTATTTTAATAAAAATACAAAGTTTATATAAATAATAATTTTCAATAAGTGTTCTGTTTTGTATAATTTATGATACTGATATATCATATTTTGTCTTTATAGAAATACAAATTGATGATATTAATATATTCGATTTTCTCAATAAGATATATTCGATACTATTTCATTTCTCTTAATTAATTTTTTCTTAATTAACAATTTCAGTATCTTTCGTGAAAGTGTAAGTAGTAAATTTAGTTATTTAATAATATTTATATATGAACACATTTTATACAATTTTAATTAAATCATCATTTCTCTCTGGATATTCTCACAAGTCGCTGAAAGTTTGTTATTAATGTATTCTTTTATTAAATGAATTAATTTCCATTCACTTTTTGCAATAGCACTAATAGTACACAAATTTTGTTTTGTTCACCAATTCTTTGCAACTATGTCTCGGATTATCCTGTATGAATATTTAACGAAATTCCCTTGGTATAAAAATAAGCTACCAAATTTCACGTTTATCACAATAGCCTTGAGGTGAATGTGCTCCGTGAGGAGTCTTTCTAACTGATTCAAACTCATATTCATGCGAGTTTTGGAGAAAATCACGGAAAACACAAAACAGCTAGACCGGCAAACGCTATTTGGATTCGAACCCAGCACCTCAGCTCAAAGAGAAGAACATCTCGGTCTTACGAGACCTGGAGTTTTGTTGAAAAAACCCCAATCTTACGTTTTTAGTATTTAATTTATTCTTTGAACATTATGATCTAAAATGATATTTGATCAAATAGGATTTAAAATTCATTAAATGTTTACATTTCAAGGAGAGTTTCCTAGTGGTACAGATTTTTAATTTACTAAAGTATGTTCTCAAAGACAATCTCTGATGATTTACTTTTACTCTAACAATTTTAATTAATTATAAAAATTTTCTCCCTCTTTTTATTTTCTCTTGAAGAATCCGAGAAAGCAAAAATAATTTAGTCGAGAAGTGTCGCATTTATGGTTGAGCACAGGTCTGGAACTATTGACCTAGTCCGAACCCGGTAGAAGATTGCTTAAGTCTGACCAGAAAAGTAAAAAAAACAACAGATAGGGTCGAGCCCGAATCATATTTTCATTATTTATGCTTGGTTCGAGCTGCTCAGTCGATAAGTGTTAATTTCATGCTTGATGTAATTTCTCAAATTCAATAAATATTAATATTTTCTATGAAAACACTTCAGTTTAACAATCTTTCAAATTGAAATATGACGCATATTCTGTTGCTAAAATTTCTTTTATCTGTTTGTTAAATCTAGAATACCATCATGTAAACATCACTAGTCAATACTCAATAATATTAAAAGGAGACTTGGCGCTGGATTATTAAAACGCCAAAGTTTCTGACGTTATTGCAACGTCAGAAACGCCAAAGAAAAATATTTGGGAAACATACAGCTGTTTCGGTAGCCTTAAGCGTAAAGAATTTATAAGTGCATAAAGAATTTATGCACTGAAGACGATACGCTTAAGGCTACCGAAACAGCTGTATACTTCCCAAATATTTTTCTTTGGCGTTTCTGACGTTGTAGTTTTTACTGGTTTTAATAGTCAATAATGTTTTGTAAGCAAAACACCACGAATTGCAAAAATTTGCAACATTTGTTTCGGACCAAAATAATAAAACATGATTCTTCATCAGACAAAAAAATAGACGAGTACAGATTTCATATTTTTGAAAATTATAGCGTTTATTTACAAAGATCTTATTTTTCACACCAGTTTTTCGGTGCGTTTTTTACTGTATAATATATATATATATATATATATGTATATGAATGTTCAAGTCTCATGAAATATCTTAGCTTGAAAATATTCTGCGTTTTCAATAATAAAAGTTGTGGGCAAGCAGAGAATAAATAACCATTAATTGAAATATGAGTAAGACAATTTCTTGAATGAAATAAGATGCTTGAATAATAAAAATACATAAATATCTTAGAACAAGTTAAAATTTCAATTCTTTTAATATATTCTTCAATAGCAAAGAAAATAGTAATGCGTTAAAGCATGCCTGTCCAACACAAACGATTTTGAGGACCGCTTTGAAAATTAATTTTACTCCAGCGGGCCCCATTCTATATGTGTATATGCTGTTTGATTCTAATTTATTATCTAGTAATTTTACTTAATTTTAATTAATTACTTAGTTTTAATTGACTCCATTCGATTCTGATCCGATTAATTAATTAGTAATAACTACTAATCAGAAGCTGTGACATTGTAGCTCCAAGTGCTTCTGTTGACTGCTTCCATGACTATCTATATTGTTTTCATTCAGAAGGTGCAGGACAAATTTTTTAACTATTATTTTTTCAACAAAACATATCAGTTTAAAAATTTCGCGAATTTCGGGCTGCATCTTTTTACTCGGCGGACCGCATACAGGTAGGCCACCCCTGTGTTAAAGCATAAATATGTTCATGGGGATAGTCAATTTAATGATCTGATTTTCTCATTCCATTAATGAGGCTGTATATTTGCTTCAAACAAGACTGAAAGAAACATTTGAGATTTTTTTTTTTTTAACCCGTTAGTAGTCGCTATAGACAGCGCCACCTACAACAGATTGCGCACTTTTTATTTAACTCTCACCAATAATTTTTAGAAGTGATGTGATCAACGTTCCTTTGATTTTATTCGCGTTTTATGTGTATCAAATGCTAATTCTAAAAATTTTTGGTGGCTATTGAATAAAAAAATCTGGCAACACTGAAGGATGGACGGCAAATCGACCAACTAGCGACTACTAACGGGTTAATACACTACCTACCAATGAGTATTTGGACACTTTCGAATTTAGACATTTTGTTAAATATCTAGAAAAGTTCTTTTGGAATCATCTTGAAACTTTGGTAGAGTAAAGAACACGTTATACCTCATATATTTTAGCAAAAATTGTGTCCTTAAAAGAAAAAGGGGACCAGTAAAAAATTAAAGAAAAATCAAAATGTTTTGGATCATCCTGTAGAAAGTAATGCTTGACATGCATTTTAGCTGTAGCATGTGATTAAGAGATATTTTCTCATTATCTGTATAACTTTTTAAGAGTCTACCACATATATTCATGGAGATATAACTTGTTTTTTTTTTTTTTTTTTTTTTTTTAAACATTGAAAAAAAAATCCACTTTTTAATTATAACACGTAGGGTATTAGACGTATAGCAAAGACATTTTCAGAAAATTTAGCATACTTCATTAGACACAGCATACTGCAAATGCAAAAACATTACACAGCTGAAGCAAAAACATTACGTGCACAGCAAAATGCAAAAACGTTAAATATCATACGATATATGAGCATTTTTACTAAATAATTTTTATCTACGCATGCGCTAGCTTTTAAAAAATTTCATTTGCATAATTTAATAGCCAAATGTATTGAGCAACTTATATGAAAACCCCAAACAAATATCGTGTAAATTAAAAATGTTATGAAAGACAATGGCAATACAGTGTTCGTTGATTGTAAATAAATATTGACCATTATTCCTTTTTCCTTTATTCCTCCATCTTCTTCTTCTCCTTTTTTTTTTTTTTTTTTCCTGAGAAGAACTGAAATTCTGTTCATTCTATCTCTCATAACTCTTTAAATTTACACTACATTTCTTTGGGGTTTTCATATAAGTTGCTCAATACATTTGGCTATTAAATTAAGCAAATGAACTTTTTTAAAAGCTAACGCATGCGTAGATAAAAATTATTTAGTAAAAATGCTCATATTTCGTACGATATTTAGCATTTTTTCCGTTCTGATTGCAGTATACTGTGTGTAATGAAGTATTCCAAATTTTCTGAAAATGTCGTTGCTCTGGGTCTAATACCCTACGTGTTATAATTAAAAAAGTGGAAATTGTTTTTGTAATGTTTTTAAAAAAACGTTATATCTTCATGAATATATGCGGTAGCCTCTTAAAAATTTACATAGTTAATGAGAAAATTCCTCTTAGTCATATGCTATGTCCTCTATGTTCCCATCAAAATTGTACCTCTAGGGGTCACCGAAGTGGGGGAGTCATCCTCTCCATGGATGATCAAAATTCCGATGGCATGTCTCCAGGTCCCAAACCATCGCCAATTGCCCATAGCGCAGTAATGGTGTGACGTTAAACCCAACCTATCCACGAACCTACAACGATGGATAATATTTTAATTTTTTCATGTAAAATGACTTCATGACAGAAGAACAACATCATAAGAGAAACTTTTTTCAAGGTGGCAAATATAGTAACATTATAAAACCGTCGTTTTTAGTTAATAACTTCGTTAATTAAAATGATAGAAATTTCTAAGTAACTGAAATGTCTTCCTTAGAGTATTCGGAGCACATTGTTACCTCTCATGAAGCGAAGGGCCCCGCCTTCCGTGAGAAAATGCTGTCGCAGACCAAAAAAAAAAAAAAAAAAAAAAATGACGCTAGCGACAGTAACTTTTTTTAATATACAGGGTGTTTCAAAACTCATGGGCAAAAATGTAAGGGGTGATAGAAAACATCTAAACAAGCAATTTGCACCATACAATGCATGGACGGAGAGCAAGCGGTGACCGCTAGATGGCGCTGTAATGGAAAGTTTTAAGCGCGCGTTTTCTTACACATCGTCATTTCTATCGTGGATTTCAGCAGGCATGGCGACATACAGTAATCAGGAAAAGGCGGACATGCATTTTATTTATGGTCTGGCGAATGGGGATGCTCTGGAAGCCGCAAGACTGTACAAGCAGCGTTGCTGTTGCTGCCGGTGACGTCCGAGAAATGCCGGGTGTGTTTGAAAAAGTGCACCGCTAGTTACATCGCAGGTGTAACCTTACCACAGACGGTCGCTCTTTTGGGCAGTTTTTGTAGTTTTGCCATACATGCTGTCAATAAAATTATTTATTTCCCCCTTTATCCGTTTGATGTTTCGTTCATTCGTATGACAGTAACGGTTCACCGCTTGCTCTCCGCCCATGCATTGTATGGTGGAAATGGCTTGTTTAGATGTTTTCTACCACCTTTTAAATTTTCCCCCATGAGTTTTGAAACACCCTGTATAGAGGGAAAAAAAAAAGATAAATGCACTTTAAAGACAAAAAGAAATGCTGTCAATCATACAGACACGACATTATTTTATTATCCCTCCCCCCCCCCCCCCAAAAAAAAAAAAAAAAAAAAGTATAAACAACATGAAAGATTGCCAGTAAGAAAGTTAATTTTTAAAAGTTGAGAAAAAAGTTTCAGAAAAAGTTTAATTTTTAAAAGTTGACATGTTTTTATTTCTTTTTTCACAAAACGCCGAGCTCGTAATTGGGAGATTGCGGGTTCGATACTTGAGCCGGCCAAAGACCGCCGTGTACATTAATGGTGACTGGTGCACATAAAATCCGTCGTGGCTGCAAAGTCCTCCGTGTTCCTATCAAAATTATACCTCTGGGGGTAACCGAAACGGGGAAGCCATCCTCTCCGTGCAGGACCAAAATTGTGATGACATGTCTCCAGAACATCCCTAGGGGTGCGTCCCAGACCGTCGCCAATTACCCATAGCGCAGTACTGTTGCGACGTTAAATCCAACTTACCTGCAACCAAGGATTATATTTTAATTTTCCTGTGTAAAATGACTTCATAACAAAAGAATAACGTCATAAGAGAAAACTTTTTTCAAGGTGGCAAATAGAGTACCTTCATAAACCTATCGTTTTTAGTTATTAACTTCTTTAATTAAAATGAGCAGCTGAAATTTCTAAGCAGCTGAAATGCCTCCCTTGGAGTATTTGGAACCCATTGATACCATTCATGACGCGAAGGACCCTGCTCTCTGCGAGAAGAAGCGGTCGCAGACAAAAAAAAAAAATTGACGCCAGCGACAGTTACTTTTTTTTTTTTTTTAAATATATATAGAGAAGCTTTTAATTGTATTATATTGCATAAATATTTACTCGTTTTTGTTGTCATATAATTAATGTTAGATGTTTTATTTAAAAATATAACGCACATGCCAAACTTTGGAATTATTTTATCATTTACTGTGTCTCTATTAATTGATCCTAAGAAAATATATATATATAAGCATTTTATAAAGAAACACTATATTTATTTATTTATTAATATTTTTTACCAACGATTAATCTACAAGTTCACTAAAGCGCGAGAACATTCTGGTTTGACTAAATTGATTTATTTTCAAAAGATAAATGTTTGTGGAGAAACGCTTTAATCCAAGGTCAATACCATTTTAACGTAGCACTCTGCTTACAAGTAATTGCTGCAACACTGCATGAAAAGACGACAATTACTGATTTTACACAATTTTGGCTTCCGTTCTTTTCAATGCGCATTACGTAAATTTCCGATGTTATCTCCATGACTATTGAAAGTCTGCATAAATTTCACCAAAAGCACCAGGATTTTACACGCAAAATATATGAGTACAGAAAAGAAATTTTATTATTTAGGGAACTAATAATTGTAACTTTAATTAAACCTTTTTGATCCTTTTAAAGCATTTTATCTTTAACCTAATTTACATAACTTTATATTAATATATTTTTAGACGCAACTGATATTATTTTCGGTTCACGAATAGGTTGGTTGGTTGGTTGGTTGGGTTTTTACGTCGCACTAGTGCTGCGCAGATGGACTATTGGCGACGGTTTGGGACACACCCCTAGAGGTGGTCCGGAGACATATCATCGCGATTTTGATCCTCCACGGAAGGGATGGCTCTCCCGCTTCGGTGACCCCCAGAAGTATAATTTTTGATGGGAACATGGAGGAATTTGCGGCCACGACAGATTTTACGTGCACCAGCCACCATTAGTGTACACGGCGGTCTTTGGCCGGCTCGAGTACCGAACCCGCAATTTTCCAATTACGAGGCCGGCGCTCTACCGACTGGGCTGCCGCGGCCCGGTTCACGAATAGGCATAACTATCAAAGTATTACAGAACACATAGGTTATTCAAGCTTTCTAAATCGAGTTACGAATAGTTTCGCTCACTTTTCGTACTACAGACTATGTGCCGATATGAATTATCCTTCAGATTAAAGTTGTAGTAATTAAACTATATTTTTTTTTCTTTATTTATTATTGTTTATCTTTTAAGGAACTGTAAGGGTTATGTCGTTGCTTTAACAATAAGTGGTTAGTTATGACAGCTCTTTATATGAATTAATGGTTAACTAAATCATGTATTAACGTGAATTTGTATTTAATCGAATCATCTGTTTATATGGAGCAACGCTAAATCTACCCCCAACTTGCATGAATCAACACTGTTAAAATAAATAAATAAACTTTTAATATGTTGGAAATTCTTCTCTTTCTTTGCGGGAAATCTTCCTTTTATGTGTTTAAAAGTATAAACTCGTGCATTTGAGTTACGTAAATTTGTTCACGGAATAGCCCAATAATTAATAATTAGCCCTCAATTTCAGTAAGGAGAAACTCTCCTTTTAACAAAAGAATGAATTTAATTTCATGGGGCTTCCCAGGCATTTTTGATCCCCAACATCCCTGTATTTTAAGATATATATATATATATACTTTAATAACTAAGATTTTTTTTTTTTTTTTTTTTTTTTTTTTTTAAGAGTCGAATTTGCTACGTAGATTTGTTTAATTAATCCCCCCATTTATGAATGGCAGTTAAATGAACCTGCCAATCACCTATATTAAAATCTTATTTAACAATGTGAAAACATATAATATAAAATAATGATAAATAAGTAGATTTTATTTACCCAACGAAGTAGTAAATTAGCAAAAGGAAAGGGAAGGAAAAAAAAGGAGGAGGGATTTTTTAGAATAATGGTAAAGTTTAACTTTAATCTTATCCATGCAGAAGCGTAAAAAGAATTTGTCAATAAATCAGTTTTTTTTTTTTTTTTTTTTTTTTTATTTTAATAATAACTAAGCTTTTATTACCAGATATCTAAAATTTGATACTAAACTACTCTTTAATACGTCCGCACAATTTCAGAGCCATATTGCTGTTGGAATTTACCCATATGTATATTTACCCTTATTATAGGAAATTAATAAAAACATTTTTCTAGTACTATTTATTTGTTGTAAAAACATATTTATAAAAACAGCATTGCTTTCCAGAAACCTATCAAACTTTTTTGAAAGTAATGGAAAATTTATTTGGTAGAATAACAAATAACAAAATACTATATTAGGATTTTTTGGTTAACATCATTTTTTTTTTTTTTTTTTTTTTTTTTTCCTAAAAAGAATAACGTAGTTAAGCAAAATTGAAATTTTGGAACTTGTCAAACGTTGACATTTAAAAATGTTATTATTATCATTAACAATAATAAACAAAAATAGATATAGCATTTTAAAAGATACCAATCATGAATAATCTGATTTTTCAAAAAAATTTTGAAGAAAATTTCAAAGCTTTTTTTTTTAAAATAAATAAAATAAATAAACTAACAATTAATTGGATGAATGCGTTCGCTTCATAATAATCAAAAAATAAAATAACAGTAAGATAAAATAAAATAAAAAATAAGTAAATAAATAAATAAAAAGTCGATAAAAACATATATATACTGATTCTCCATACATTTTTATCGCTTATCTGTTATTATTTTAATTTTTATTTATTTATTTTTTGTTGAGGGGGAGCTTCACCCATCGTCGCTGGCAGCCAAACCACATGTTATTCTGTGTGTGTCTGTAGGGGGGAGGGGGGATTTGTTATGCAAATTAATTATAGCCTTATATATGTATATTAAAAAAAAAAAAAAAAAAAAAAAATCACATTTAGAAAATTTACAACCGTTAAATTAATTCCTGTCTTCCAAAAAATAAATTTATTTACATTTTTTATTTTTCGTTTTAAAATTTCAAAATGCCAATATATATATATATATATATATATATATACTTAGTCCATTTTCGCCCTTTAGAGTTTTAAAACGAAAAATTTAAAAATCTCAAATTTAACTTTTGGAAAAACAGAATTAATTTAATAGTTGTGAATTTAATAAATGTGAAAACAGAAAATTTAAATAATAATAATGATAAATACATTATGTAAGGAATTATTTGCATAACAAATTTTCCCATAGAATAATACGGAGTTAGGCCACGTTAAGTGACACATCCCCTTAATACAAAATTTGAGCAAGTTTCTTTTTATTAATTATTATTTAAATCTTATAATCGAGTTCCTCCATCCCAGAATGAGAAATAAATTAGGGCTTCTTGTCAGCCTTGGGTCGATAACTCGAATTGCTCCTTTTGACTCAAATGCTATCGAAACTAGATTTGTGGTACGGGTATTTATGCTGGCGTCGGCATTGCCGAAGGGGGGGGGGGGAATCAGGGGCTAGAATACCCCTGAAAGTATTCCCTTCTGAGATTAAAAATAGGGGAAAAAAATGTTCGATACCATGCTTCAAGTACACATTTTTCTTTCTTTCTCTTTCTCTCTCTCACTCTTTTTTCTTTTTTTCATTTATAATAACTGTTATATTATACATTTTTACTAAATAACCAGCAGCAGAGGAATGAAATGGAGAGAAACTTAATTTCGTTTACTCTTCGCTGTGTAAATTTATTAATTATACTGAAAAGGTATTGCTAAGCGCTGTCTTGCTCAGCATAAAATGAACAAAAATATGTAACACCAAACTACAAAATTCTGACTCCAGCAATGTGGATCCACATCTTATCTGTCATCAAAAATAGCGTTACGATTATTCATTATCAACTAATGCATTAAAAATATAACTTACAAAGTTTTATTAATAGTAGGATTAATATGTATCTAAATTTTATTTAATTAGCAACAAATTAATCGTATTATTCATAAATGTCTGCAAGTTATGTCCCTAATAAATTTTTAAAAACTTTATTTGATAATGAATGATAATACCGTTATTTCTTCATGACGGATATGATGTGGATTATTATTATATATCATTAGCATTTGACCGCTGACTCAAGAATCACTTTTTTTTTTTTTTTTAAATTATTGTTATTATTATTGCTTCCCCCCCCCATGAGATTTATTTTATTTTATTTTACTTTTTAACATAGAATATACTAGTAGGTCTACTTGCCGCTGCTCGGGTTAAAGGAGTGATTATAAAAATTTTCAATTAAAGAATAAAGTAACGAAAATATGAAATGGAATCAAAATTAAATTAAAAATCTTTTAACTTTATGGTAGTGCAAACGTTAGTTATTTATTTGAATTTTAGTAACAAAATTATATGAATTAATGGAATAAAAAGAAAGCAGTAAAATGAATCACTATATGTACTATTTCAACAAAATCCTAATTATAATATCCTATCTTAATTATTTGCATGCTTTTTTTTTTCCGACATAAAGTAAAATATAATTACTTAGTTATTTATTTTTGGCATCATTTTTTTTTTTTTTTTTTTTTTTTTTTTTTTTTTTTTTAATAATTTTAGAGTAAAAATGGGGTTTTATTTAATATTTTTAGAACCAATTGTCCCATTAAAATAAAAAAAATACGGCATTAGCTAGATTTTTGTCTTGATTAATAAGTGTACCAATTTTTGTAGCGATCGGTTGAACGGTGTACCTTTTGTATAGCAAACTAAACAGCGGGGCAAATACAATGACAAACTTTCAGTTTTATATATTTTAAACAAAAAACTTTTTTGCCCCTTCATTTTTTTTTTTTTTTTTTTTTAATTAAAGAGAAATACATTTACTTATTTATTTATTTGTTATTTATTTATTCATATTTTTTTAATATCAATCTGTTTTTGTTCTTTTTAATAATTTTAAAGTTAAAATGGGGTTTTTATTTAATATCTTTTGAACCAAATATCCTATTGACCTAAAAAAAAATACGGCGTTAGCTAGATTTTGTCCTGATTAATAAGCTTATCACTTTTCGTAGATACCGGTTGAATGGTGTAGCTTTGTATAGCAAACTAAAAATCCAGACAGATCAGCAAACTTTCAGCTTTATATATATACAGCTTTATATATATGCAATCTTCCAATTACGAGCTCGGCGCTTTACCGACTGGGCTGCCCTGGCTCGATTCTTTATTTTAAAAAGTATGAAACAAAGCAAAATACAATTTTATGTGCTGACCTTGCGATAACTTCATCGGTTCATATCATGGTAATATAAATGCAGCCCAAAGTTTGCTCAAGAAAGTGGGTTCGGCAACGCACGTTATAATTTAGTCTAGCTATAATACGGCATCGTGTTAGTGTGTTAGTACGAAGTTTATAGTTTAATTTGTTTTACAATTACAATATAGTAAAATTCAAAATGGCTCGTAAATATGATTACAAGATTTGATATTTTAACATTATTTGTTGTGACTGCCATTTAATATTTTATGAAACTAAATTGTGTAAAATGTGTTGCACAAAATTATTTTTTATTCATTATGTGGATATATTAAAACAACACAATTACAAACTATTACCTTACTCTACTTTCTACAAACAGCCACATGCTGATACTGTTTAAAGCAACATATATATATATTTTTTTATTCCAATTGCATTTAGGTAAAATTCAAAAGGAATTTTATACGAATGAACACTTTTTGGGAAACAAATGACCTGTTTCTCTTTGACATAAATAATTTACTATTTTGCTATGACTGTGTCATTCAAGGAAACCAAACTTCGATTTTTAAAAACTACAAGAAATATGCCAGATTCTTTCATTTGTCTTCATAGGTTACAGAATAGGGGGTATTACACAGAGAGCATTTTTTTTATTTTCGCGTATATACAATTCTTTGTGTGACAATAACAAAAGAAAAATAAACTAATTATTTGGAAAGAATGTTTAAAAAAGAAATAATTTAATAACGTAATAGTATGATTTATCTTTTGTTAACTGTAATTGATCTAAATTTAATGCTCTTAACCATTTAAATAAAGTATTTTAAACTATAAAATTCTTTATAACAGAAAATTGATTCAAGTTAAAAAAAAAAAAAAAAAAAAAAAAAAAAAAAAAGTTCAATTTCTTTCGTTGTATTTAATTAACAATGCGACAGTGCACTGTCTTGAAGATTTTTTTTTTTTTTTTTTTTTTTTTTTTTTAACTGCGACCTATTTTATTTCAAATTTTTATTTCAACTAACTGTATCGTTTATCCGAAAACGATAAAACTTTTTAGAAGAATCCGCGCGAAGTAATTCTTAAGAATGCAGAAAGTTCAAATAATTTGTTTTCTCATTATTATAAAAATACTGTCCTTGTAAATGTTAAGCGTTTGTCTAGCTTTTATCTTTCTTTATTTTACAGTAGCGGAAATAATTTTATTTTTCGCATTCATTGGCAAACGAGATAAAACTTTTGTCAATTAAACATTGCCTGTACATAGGATAACCTTTGCTCCTAAACCATACACATGAGATTAATTAAAAGAACCCACTGATTAGATACAAAAGTGACTAACTTTTATTTTCGATGTGGACAGTCATGATTCAGATGATATTTATCATTACTTTTACAAATTTTCTTGATTAGTAAATTGCATGTGAAAAGTATTAATCGACAACAGTTTTAATTTAGTTAACACTTTTACGAGGTTTTTTTTTTTTTTTGTAGCAATATTTGGCTGTTTTACTTTTAAACATTGAGTATATATTTCATTATTTTGTTTTACACTGCTAAAAAGTTAGAAATTTAACCATTTTGAAGGAACAATAAAAAAATATATTTTTTATTTTGAGAAAATTACAGTTGATACATCTATTTAACTCTAAAAACATATGCTATTAAAAAACTTGATATATAGATACAAAAATAGTTTATTCAATAGAAAAATTTATATTGAGGAATTAAACTTCGCACACTTAAATAATGCGTGCATATAATAGAAAAATTGCTCCTTTTTTTTTTTTGGGGGGGGGGTCATAAATATATAAATAATTTGATAATTATATTTAAATGAATTTGGTTTTGGAGTTCTTTTTTCAATTTTATAAAGTTTCAATGTGTCATGATATAATTCCTAATATGATAAGTGTCTTCAACCATTGTACTGAAATATTTTCTTTTTTTTCACACCATGTCACAAAAATATATTTCAAGAGAGCAACTTTTCTGTTTTTTTTTTTTTTTTTTTTTTTTCCAACTTTAAATGCATGTTTAAATGCACTTTTTTACAAATAGCAGTAATCGCTTAATAATACTTTAACACATTATTAATGACATAATGTACTAATGTAATGAAGCAAAAAACGTACATCAAGAACATGTTGCCAACTCTTTTCACAAAACTATGGACACAGTGTGTGTGTGTGTGTATATATATATACATACATGTATATAATATATATTTATTTATTCCCAAAAATAAATAAAATTTATTTTAAAAAATTATAAGACATGACGAAATAATATTATAATAATAATAATTATTATTATTACTATTTAAAAAATATTTTTGTTCACATGGCACCTTCGAAGATTTGCCGATTTAAAAAATGTTGCAGTTTTCCTTTTCTCTTTCTCAAGAAATTAACGTAACATCTGCAAGGTTCTTTTATGTGTATAATATAATAATAACTATAACAGTATGACTTAACTCTGCAGATTAAAAGCTAACAGTCACATATTGCGACGAAAATACATTATTTAATAAAAATTTAAGATATAGCCCTTTATTAGTTGGTCTAATTGTTAATTTTTTCAACAAATATATTCATCTAAAATTATCTCACAACTTCATTATGAGGTGCAGAGAAATAAAAATAAAAAAAAAAAAAAACGAAAAAAAGAAAAAGAAAAGAAAAGATATTGCACAACATGTACACATGTGTATCAGTTATCAATAACCTTTTTATCTCCTATCCTTTTTAAAAACTAGTACGATGTGGCTACCACAAAACTTTCTTCTATGTAATTTTACACAAATTCCTGCAGTACAAATTATATGAAAATTATTTTCCATGATAAATACAGACAATTTTTATACGGCAGAATTATAACACTAAATGTCGAAGAAAGTCTGTTTTGTACCAAAATCAGAAGAAATGCGATTTTTTTTTCTTTCTTTGTTTGTTAAAAAATGAAAAAAAAAAAAAAATCGATAACTTTGTTTTAAATTATCACAGATCTATGGTTCAACCATTCGTTTTAAAGGTACTGACGAGATCTTTCGAAAGATACCCATATTGAAAATCGAAAGAGATGCTCCCACCTACCCAATTCCCCCCCCCCCCCTTGTTTACTACTACTGTCGTCAATAATTCATGTTAATTTCACAATCACATGTTAAAAATAACTCTCATCATGTACATTTATACGAAATTTCGTCCTATACTGCATGTTAAAAATTTAGTAAAAAATGGGATCACAGCGCCACTTGTTGAGCGATTGGTCCCCAAATCTAATCAGCACCAGTTTCTGTCAGGGTCCAAATAAATACTAAGTTTGATTAAATTTTGTTCATTGGTCCGTGAGATACAGCTTTCACAAAATTTGTGATCAGACACACAGACATTTTCTAAAACCAGTCAAATCGTGTTCATGACATCCCAAAACGTGTAAATCCATCGAAAACTGGACTTTGAACTTTTTCACAAAACTAATACTTTCTCTGTATTTATACAGAAGGAAGTAAAAACCATTACTATGATACACACAGCTGATCGTTATATCTGATCGTTATATATCGTTATATGTCAGTTTCAGATCGTTATATCCTATGTATATAATATAGCAGTTGTATCATTGAAAAAGAAAAAACAGATAATTACATATCTATTGCCATGCCATAAGGACAGAGTTCTTTTTTTCGTACAAAAAGTAACCAAGGTCGATATTTGCAATGAAAAATATTTTCTACGCATAAAAGCTACTACTTTATTCGTACAAAATATATAATCCAATCTAAATCCTTTTATTATTAACGCTATTAACATAACGTAATAATTCTTATTTAGAAAATTTTTTATTTGAAGGGGAAAAAAAGAAAAAACTCTACGAACTTATAATGTTAGGATAACTGTATTAGCATTAAACGATATACATACATATATACTGAAAAGGGGCGGGGACGATATTGTTACTGTATTCCAAACATTTATGACTTTATGAATGACTTTTTGCAATTTTATTATCTAAAACAAATGTGTACAACAATTTATAATGCTGTCTCCATGTTTATTTTTAAATGGAAATTCGTTACCTTTATACCTCAGACATTTGGTAATTTTAATTCTTCCATGCAAATTATTTTTAGGCATTCTCACTCCTAAAAAAATGACCATTTAAATGACCTATATAAACAATTAATCTTTTAAACGACTGCAAAAATGATAGTTAAACGGTTTTGAAACATTAATGATAAGAAAAGAATAAACTATATTCGCAATTAGCTCTTATCAAAAATAATCCCATATTTTGGGAAACTGAGAAAACAACACAATTTCCGGGAATTTGAAAATTTTATGAATGTTATTATTTTGAATATGTGACACTAACTTTTCCGAAAAACGTTCATTAAGAGGTGGGAAAATGAGAGCTTTGAGAACAATCCCAACTTCCTTCTAAAATTTACTACTGCAATGTTTCTCATCTTATGACTCATTAGCTTTCTTAGAAAAATCCACTTTGAGGCAAAATATGTGCTTTAATTTATAGGGTGCTCTTTTATGTCATTTAACAGCGCTTACCCAAAAATATTTCGTGAACTTGTTTAAGTGAACTTTTTTAAATTTCTGTTTAGGGGAACTAATACTGTTAGAATTTTAATAAACCGAATTTTCTACTTAAGCTACTTTGCTCAAAATATGATTTATCTAAGTTAGGGATAACTGTAAATCGATCTGAACTCGGGTATTCTTATCGAAATATTTAAAAATACGCAATATACGAAAAGAATAACTTAGCAAAAAGGCACCAAAATTTGACTAATTTGTTTTTCAACGTACGCTAAAAAGGATAATATATTTTGTTCATATTTGTTACATATGGTCTCATAAATTAAAATCTCAGAAACAACTCATGTTAACTTTTTCAATATCTTGTGCTTACTATATGGCCTTACTTCCATGTGTAATTGTTTATTGATTAATTCAAGTCTTCCATATATACAGTCACTAAAATGTAGAAAACGTGATTTAAAATGAGATTTCAGACTACCTTTATTAACATGATTCAACAATAATTTAAGAGCATTAAACACGATACAATATTAATGTAAGAGACAATAAGATTAAACTTTTTAAACAATTAACATAGTGATAAAAGATTATATATATATATATATATATATTGATCTTCAATAAGTATAGTTGCAATTAAGTAGTGAAACACAAAATCTTTGTAATATGAAAGTACTAATTATAAATATATCACCGTACAACAACAATTTTCACGTGGATATACGCAATATTCAGACGAGTTGAGTAATTTTAAAAATATCAATAATTAATTTAGGTAATACTTCATTTTAATTAAAGATACTAATTAAAATTAATTTCAATTTGATATAATAACCATTATTTTAAATACCTTCATAAATAACCTTACTTTTTAAAGTATACAATTACTGAGATGTTAATTTAAACTTCTGTTATTTAACAATTACTTTTGTAACACCCATTTTAAAACTGAAATAGTTATTCAAATCCATAAATGTTATATAGTAGTGTTAATTATTAATAATAAAACTGTTATAATATATTTCAGATCAAATATCAAATAAGTGTGCAGAATGAAATACATAGATCAAAAATTAAAAGATAATGTAGTGACTTTTTTTTCCAAAAATTTTTTACACTTTTGTAATTTTTTTTACACTTTTGTTCTTAAATACACTTTAAGCATTATGGATTATAAACTTATAGATTATACGCTTAATACACTTAGAGTGTTCTTAAATACACTTTAGTGTATTTAAGAACAAACTTGTTCAACTGTACTTAAAACTAAGTGTATTTAAATAGAGTTAGACACAGTAGTTAAATACACTTTCGTGTTTTTAAGTACTCTGTCTTATTTCAATCTGTAGTGTGGATTCTATGGAATTTCCCTTGAAATTCTGCATTCGCTTGAGAAAATTTAATTTGCAATTGACACATATGTAAAAATTAGAATTCGAAAACTAATATTTTTACTAAAAATGGTTTTGTATTTTCATTCGACATATATTCTTAAAACTAAATGCTGTTTCCCATTTTCGACTAATTCGGATATTTTATTATATCTTATAATGTATCGATTTCTCATTTATATTTTAAGCATACGGAGTTTGGTTAACTGAATATAATCTACGTAGGACATTAAAATAAGAGAAAGGAGTACTTTTAATTTAACGGTAAAAGTCAACGTTTTTTAATAATTTACAGTTTTATAATTTGAAAACTAATAAATTTAGTAGGGTAAGTGCACCAGTGATTGATACTTTTAGAGCAATCTCTGATGTTTTTTAATGTTCTAGTCATCAGAAAATATTTTTAGAAATCTTAAGATAGTACATATGCTATGAAAGACATTCAGAACCACATATATGTTAAAATACACCCCGCGACAAAAAGGTAGGTACAAACCTTTCTTTGATTTTTCATAAAATAACATTATCTAAATTGTGCTTATCATTTATTATTATCATAAAATAACACGATTCCCGGACTAATTTTTGTTTTAAGACTAATTTAGAAAAGTTTTAAGACTAAAAGTTTTCTAATTTAAGGCTACACTCCGCGACAAAAAGATAGGAACAAAGGGTTTTTTAAAATTTTTCATAAAATAACATTATCTAAATTGTGCTGATCATTTATTACCATAACAAAATACCATCATATCAAAAACATATTAAATATTTGAATCATATTCAAAATATTCATATTCAAAATAATCATATTCAAATATTTAAAAAAAAAAAAAAAAAAAACATTGTTCCTATTTTTTTGTCGCGGTGTGTAGTCTTAAATTAGAAAAATTTTAGTCTTAAATTTTTTCTAAATTAGTCTTAAAACAAAAATTAGTCCAGGAATAGTGTTATTTTATGATAATAACAAATGATAAGCACAATTTAGATAATGTTATTTTATGAAAATCAAAGAAAAAACCCTTTGTACCTATCTTTTTGTCACGGGGTGTATATACATTTGATAATAATTACTTTTTTTATGAATTTTTATTTGACACCCACTCAATGTTCCAGTAATTGACACTGCCAGTTTTTCATTTTATCAGTAATTGGCATCCTATGTTCCAGTGTTTGACACTGCTAGTTATTCATTTTTCCAGTTATTAGCATCCTATGCTCCAGTGTTTGACATAAAATGTTAAAATTCTTATATGTAAAATATATGATTTTCTTATTTTTCTTATTTATTATTTCGGGATAGATGTCAATTACTGGAGCATGCTAGTCACTGAAGCACCTACCCTATATGCTGCATATTTCGAAAAAGGAAATCTATGTTTATCATTTAATTTTTATTTTACAAAGAAACCGCAATTTTTTTTTCGGATAACTATATTATTATAACTTAAATTTCTTATAATTATTTATATATAAATTATTTTTATTTAATAAACTTTTTTTTTTTTCAATTCTCTTAATTCGAATATAATCTTCTCCTATCGTTTGGGTATATTAATTATATCTTAGAAAAGAATTATGTCCTATTATATAATATTAATTATATCTTATTGTTTTCACAGATTACACCACATGTATATTAAGCAAGGAGACTTTTATTTTTGCAACACCGTAACCATTGGTCGCAGACATATACTTCCAATTACAAAATGTTTTTTTTAAAAATAAGCATTTATGATGTGGGATATTTAAATTTACAAAATCAATTTATTGAAAATTACAAAAACTAACTATTTATACAGTCCCCAGGTCTCTATATTCTTATTTAGTAAAAGTTGACACTCCTTCTAAAATATATAACACAAAAAGTTTCACTTCTGTGCTGCCAAAAATGACCGAGATATTTAGTTTCGAAGTTTGCGCTTTTTCCACTTTTTATTTATTATTATTATTATTATTATTATTATTATTATTTGTTTTTTGTTTTTTGGCTTTCATTGAGGGGTCGGTTAAAAAATCCTTAATGAAGCCAAAGAAATGCGAAAAAATTCCAAACTTTGAATATAAATATATTTGCCAAATTTGAGCGCACAGAACTTTAACTTTTTGTGTTATATTTGTTAATATGAGTGTCAACTTTTATTAAATATGATTGGACCTAGGCACTGTATAAAAAGTTAGTTTTTGTAATTTTTAAAAAGGCAAAAAAAAAAAAAAAAATGTTTTTTTTTTTAATTCAAACCTGACATATTAGAAATGCTTACATTTTTAAAAACATTTTGTATTTGGAAGTATATGACCTCGATCAATGATTGCAAAAGGCCTTCTCGCGGCTTTGTGTTGCACACGTACACATATATATACATAACATAACGAAAAACTTTAAATCTAAAAAAGTCTTAAAAATGAAATAAACATATAATGATCTTTATTAAAATATGATTAAATACTAATCAGTTTTTTTTTTTAAACTAAAATTTGAAATACTTAATGTGTTATGTATTTATTCTCTATTATTTAACTAAAATCCAATTGATACAGAATCCTGACTGCTAATCAACAGTATACTAAATAATTTACAATGTAGGGGCTCATGCTTATAAATTTAAATTTTTTAAATATTTACATACATTTATAATTATTTTAAATCTTAACACTTTTCCAGATGAGAAATGAAATATTCTTAAAAATCTGCACCAATTACCGAGATCTAAAACTGACCTACCGAATCAGGATGTCCGTTAAATATTCTGTAGTAACCAAGCAATACATGCCAAAGGACATCTAAAAAAGTGATCCCTCTCCCGATTTTCACCAAAACTTCATAAACTCATTTGTTCCCTGGAAACCAACTATGACGTACCAAAAGATATCTAAAAGTATGTTAATAAGACGATTTTGAAGAAAATCAGTTGAGTCGTTTTTTAAGAAAACCACTTGCAATAGCTAAAATTGACGTACTTATACAGGATGCCTTTCTATGTGCCTGAAATAACCAACTAATACAAACAAAAGGACACCTAAAAGGTTGTTTGTATAGCAACTTTGAATAAAATCAAATGAAATATAATAAATCATAACAGAATACAAAGCATATGTTTATTATATTACGATTATTAAGAAAATTTTATGTAGATTTTTTTTATTATTATTAAATACTTCGTACAGTTCAATACAGCAATTATTAAATCAAAAATGTACATAGGTATCATGTTATGACTTCCGTATTATACGTACATAACAGTTTTATTTGTTTCAATTATTAATTTTTAAGTTATTACAAACACAAAACACAAATGATGTAAGTCAATTTTTCTGCAGTGCGGCTTTTATTTAGTGTGTACATATATATATATATATATATATATATATATATTGATTTAATGTTAAAAATAATTCTCATTATGTATATTTATACGACATTTTGTCCTATACCACCATATTAAAAATTATGAAAAAATGGGACAGCACTACCTATTGAGCGATTGATCCCAAAATTCAATTTAGGTCAAGGTTCCACTAAACACTATCGTTAAATTCCGATTATTGGTTCCTGAGATACAGCGTCCACAAAATTTTGGTAACACAAAGGCAGACATTTTCTAAAAATTGTTAAATCGCGTTCAGGATATCTCAAAACATGATATAAATCTATTAAAAACCAGAATTCGAATATTTTCATGAATATAATATTTTCTTCTATATATAGAGAAGGGCATGATTTAATTAAAAAAATTTTAAAGATTTTTTATTCATTTGAAAATAGAGTTAGAAAATTTTTCTTAAATTTATTAACGAATACTAAACGTAATACTGGGCTCAAACATTTATTTATTTATTTATTTATTTTTTTTTAATGTCTATAATTATATATAAGAATAATATTATCATAATCCCTCCATCTGAGCCATATTTTAACCTAAACCCTTTAGTCATGAATAATGGTGAGACCCGTGTGTTAACAAAGCTTCTCTTTTTAAAAATTATAACAGTTAGTGGCACGGTCATTAATTATTCTGAAAAGAATATAATCAACTATATAAATATCATCTTTCCTATATCATTAGACTCTTTTTTTATTTTTTTTTAGCATTGCGCCTGATATTTTCAAACCATTCTTATTAAAACTCATTAGTTCTTTTTCAAATGTAAATTTCCATTGACTCTCATTAGCTATTCTTTCAGGTGTTTAATATTAAAGGCCTATACTTATACATAAAATGATTTCTAATATAATTAGAGCCTTTACTCAAGCCATCTGCACAGAAAGCAGCCTGTATTTCAAGGTCATCCATTCCTGGGGACAAAGGGAATAAAATCAAACGTGTCTCGGCTGTATTATTATCCAAACATGAACAGGAATCTCATTCTAATTTCGACAACAAATTTTTTCACTTTTCATGGCTATTTCATTTTCCATTATGGTAGCTGAAGCAGGTTTTTGTGTTTTCCAACTTTACTTTTCTTTTTTTGAAGGAATTGATAAAATCATCTAACTTCTCATAGTTACATGACCTCCAGAATGAACTTTTTGTAGTATAGTTTTATTTTATTTGTTAAAACCTATGTTTAAATTCTAGCAATGTGAAAAACAAGAAAGAAAGTTCACGTGGTTCGCATAGATTATAAATACTTTCTAACATCCGTATTTTACTTCTGTAATAATAATAATAATAATAATAAAATGTTTTTACGAAGGCGGAAAATATTTCAAAAACATCTATATAAGCTATATAGATAGTATAAATTATCTTTTTTCCTGCTTTACTTTTACAGGGAAAACATTAAATAAATTGTTTCTGTGCAGTCCTGCACATTGTTTAGAAACAGCAAAGCTATAAAACACTTTTCGGCTTTAACTATGTAATATATTAAAATTCTCACGTGTCTCTCCCTCTACACAAACCAGTCATGCTATTTATACCATTTTCAGTAGGACACATGTTATACTGAATTTGAATAACATAATCAGTTTTAAGGCATTTTAAGAATATTTAAGGAAGTTAGAAGTGTGGACAGTCGGACAGACAAAATGACAAGATTGGTAGAAAGGTCGGCAAAGCATGGCATAAACACTCTTGAACTTTATTGGAAAGCTTTAAAAATTCATGCTCATATTATTATAAAATTCCAATTAATATATGTTAAAAAATATCAATGTTATTATTTATACGAAGCGTCTTACGAAAACGAATTACTGATATAAAATCCTAGTTATTATATTTTAGATAATTAGTAGAAACTAATGCAAAAATGAAAATATTTAGAAAACTATTGTACAGAATTTGAATATTATGAATAAAAATATTAAAAATTAACTTTAGAAGCTAGAAAATTACCTTCTTTTAAATTCGAAAACTCTTTCTCAATAATCTAAAATTTGGCCCATGAGCTTACTTTCCTACTGAATTTGAAATGTGGTGTAAGACTGGGAATTTTTAAAAGGTTATATGCATTTTAGTTTGGAAATTACTCGTACTTTCTAAGCATATTTAACTCACAAAGACTTATGAAAGATAAAACATTCAAACGAACATTACTTTAATTTTATTATACTTAGTATTTGAATAATTATTTAAATAATTAAAACTTTTAAATATTAAACTAAGATGCATCAAAGAAAGCCAGATTTCTTTTGATTCTAACAACATATAAGTCAAAATAAATGCAAGTTTTATCACAAAGTTTATTACACGCAAGTTTTATCACACATTATAAAATAGGTGCAGTAGGGGGAGGGGGGGGGGAGATTAACCTTATCATTACTTGGTGCATTGTAGAGGTCGACACGGGCCGGAATTTTGAGGCCCAGGCCCCGCCCGGCCCGTACGAAAGCTTTGCTTACCCGGCCCGGCCCGGCCCGGTATGAAATTGAAAAATTCAGCCCGGTCCCGGCCCGTTTATCTTTTGTCAGTGTACAGCCCAGCCCGGCCCGAAAAAAAAACGATAAAATCAGCCCCGATCCGGCCCGGCCCGATTCAAAAATATGAAAAATAAAAAAATGCATGTCTTTCTATGAAAAATATTTTTAGTATGTATTTTGCGGAGGTTTTATATAGCGAAGCAATAGAATCTTCTTTAACAATATTGCTGAACTTTTACAAGATAATTATATGTAAACAAAAGTTCATTATTACAGACGCACAGAAGGCACAAAGACAGACAGAAAGTCAAATCGAAAATATTAGCACTCATCAAACAATATAGGACAGTATTTAAAATAGTTATTACTGCTAAAAATGCACGTTCAACCCTTTCCTCTTGTGTACCGTAATGTATACGAATCTTTCGTGTGTCTGGTAAACAAAATTTTAATGGTAAACAACCATATTCTATAGAAAAGAGGTTTTTGTATATGCTAAAAATGATGCTACTTTCATTCAGTGCACTGGAGAAAAGAAAAAGGAGTTTAGAGAAAAAGTTACAGCGGCAGGATTTTTATAGCCTTCATACCACGTAAACTCTACAGACCATAGGGCACAAAATCTTATACACTGTAACGTGTCTAATTTCTTTTGTTTCAACATGTGCGCAAACTAGTAGTGACATGCATACTATTTTGAATAGGAAACCATTCAATATTACTTGAAATGAAATATATTAATTTCGAGACATGCTAAAAATATTTGCGGAAAATCAAATCGCGAACAGACAGATAAGCAATTAAACTGAAATTACAGACATTTTTTAACAAAATAAAATTTTATGTGGTATACGAGCCTGTAAAGTTATGTGAAATAAATGACTGAAGAAATATTTTATTATTTTCTTTTTTCGTTGATTAACGAGGAACCCACAAAAAGATTCGGTCCGACACGGCCCGGAAAAAATTCCATTCAGGTCCGGCACGGCCCGAGTATGCACAAAAAAATTGAGCCCGAGCCCGTCCCGGCCCGAGCTTGCCAAAAAATTTTAAGCCCGGGCCCGGCCCGGCCCGAGAAGAGATTGAAAAATTCGGCCCGAACCCGGCCCGAGGGCCGGGCCGGCCCGTGCAGACCTCTAGTGCATAGTCTAATTTCTAATTTTCCGTCATAGTATAAGGATTTGGGTTTTGAATGTCGTTCTACCGTCATTTTCTGCTCATTGAGGTTCACTAGACTGCTAGATATTTTCGTTCTCTGTTTTTTGACGTTTTTACATGTTTTGAGATGTAAGGAATTCGGAAATCTCAAAATCGATAAAGTGCGAGTCTATACGTTAGTCCGTTAGACAGTTAGTTAGTTAGATTGTGTAGACATTATCTCAAAAACGACTCATCGTCAAGAGATAGGACCAGTTTTAAAATGCTACTTATGACACTGGCAAGAAACCTATTTACTCACTACATTCTAATTTAAGAACTGCGTAAGTTATTCTAAATTTAAGATATTCTTAGCATTGCAAAATAGAACAAAATTTTGCATAAACGTGCGTTATAAGAATTACTTTCCCTGAGGACATAAACGTGTTAAACGTGACTAAATTAAAAATATCATGTGTGGGTCATATGCAAATTACGAGTGTAAACAATGATATTGTAAATAAATGAACAAACTTAGATTTAAATTTGCAATAAATTAATAATCAATTTTGTTTAAACATATTTCTAGGATTCTTCATAATTGAATGCTGAAATTTCTACACCAACTTGTTAGGGTATGAAGTATTTTTTCATTACTGGATACTTTTTCTGTGTGAGATTCGTTAAAAATTTAGCTTTTGTAATTCTTGAAATTAAGTTCCCTGAAATTGTTGATCGATTTTTATAAAATTCTTTTCCTGATTTACACATCTTTGTTTATTTGTTGTGCATATTTTAGGATTAGGTCTATATTTTAGGATTTAATGCCTAGAGAAGGTTTTTTAAACACTCTGTATATAAAATGAAAACAACAGTGCTAGGAAATCATCAGATAAAAGAAATAGTAATTTGGGGCTAATAAATATAAATTCAAGAATCATCAAAAGGATTAAAGATTCTAATAATTCAAAACTGTGATTCTTCTGAAAATTTTTAACACAAAAACATTTATATTTAAATTTTCTTTTATTTTGTAATCGTTTTACCTTTATGTAATTAAAGGAAAAGTATTTTTTATTGAGAGTATATAGCATTTTTCAAAGTTACAATTTCTGTAAATGTAAAAATAAAATTAGTGCTTACTGATGTTACATGGGAAAGATATATAATAATAATAGGTGCATTAAATGAGTCTACAGGAACCACATTTGATGTACACGATACGAAGATTTGATAAATCTATGTGAAATCAGAAATTTCCAGTTAATTCTTATATATATATATATATGAAATTGAATACAATTATTTAAATTACATTGTTTATTTAAAGTTCTAATACATCATTATTTTCTATATTCTATAGTTCATATTAAAGAGTGTGGTATATAAAATGCTTCAGAATGCCATCAGGACAAGGACAATCTCTTTTACAACGCAATACTTTCTCACAATCGGAGGACGAAGAGACAATCACTTCATCCGTCAAGGAGAAGGTAAGTTCTTTTATCTTTTAATTATATTACTATCTTTCCTTTTTTCATAATTTAGAACTTAAAAAATTAGAATTTTAATCTTACAGAATATTAAGAGTTCAAAGATTTTAATTAAATTTTGGGGGTTGAAACGATAACACTGCTCTGCATGAAAATCAGCCCCAACACCATTCCTGCAAATTCTTATATAAAATGATCTTCTGAATCCGACCGAATATGTCGCCCATTTTGCCCCATCACCCATCTTTTTTTTTTTTTTTTTTTTTTTTTTTTTTGACTCCCCCTATTTTTATCACTGTTCGGTAATTTTATGGCTATGAATTTGATTGCGAGGGGGTGGGATTATTTTAACTGTTAAACATCTTCTGAGGAGCTGCAGAGAACTAAAAATTCTACCACTGAAATTATGGATTTGCCACTGAAATTATGAACTACAATTATTATTTTTTAATAACCTATTTTTATTATTATTTATTATAGATTATATATTTTTTTTTTTGTTTTGTTTTTAAGTGTTAAAATATCTTTTTCCACCCTCCAAATTAAATTTATGGCCATAAAATTACCGAAGGGTGATAAAAAGTGGGGAAGGAGGTGACGTCCCGAGAAAACGGTGGGTGATTGCGCAAAATGGGAGTCATATTCGGATTCAGGAGGTCATTTTACATATCAATTAGCAGGAATAGTATCAGCAGGGCTCGAATTTTTTTTTTTTTTTTTTTTTTTTTTCCCAGCATTTTACATAAGAATCAGCAGAAATGGTATCAGAACTCGATTTTTTTTTTTTTTTTGGTGGGGGGGGGGGGGGACAACGTTGTGTAATTAAATCTCAACTTCATGTAAAGATAGTAAGAACATTTGTATCAATTACGCTTCATATGCAGGACATTAAACAGTCAATAAACGTAAAAGTTGACAACTATGAAATTGATTTTATACTTATTTTTAATTAAGGATTCGTTATAAAGTTTTATTATTGCTAAGAAAGGCCTAAAAATTGTCGTCTTAAGTTCTCGTGTTCTGATATAATCTCGTCTTCTGCATGATTCTCCATAATACATCATAATTGATGTTACAAATCAGTGTGATTAAATAACATTTTTAAATAACGTATTTTCATATGACCTATTTTCGGTTATTGCTTGTAGTAGGCGATGGTTGTGGCTTTGATTTCAATGTATGCTGAATTGAAGATGATATGCTTAGACATGCAGATAGATATGCTTAGACGTGATATGAAAAAATAATTAAAACATAAAACGTTACGAAAATCAAAACAAAATTTCTAGTTCATGGATTTACAAATTGAAAATTACTTTTTACGACGGTATATTATAGTTTAATTACACAGGTCTACAAAAATAATGTTGGCAAATTGGTTTGATAATTTTAGCTGAAACATGTGTTTTTTGGTATGCTGAAACTGGAAATGAAGCCAGTTTTTCTTTATCACATATAGACTTTTGTCATTACAGGGTGTCTACCGACACTTCTTCATTTTCGGTAGTTTCTAGTGTGTTTCCATGATTAAGTATAATTAATCATGGAAACATACAATAAGAGCTACCATATAATTATATTGGTGGAAGAGTCACGGAAGAAATTATGTCGGTAGACACCCTATATTGACAAAAATCTATGCGTGATATAGACAAATTGGTCTCGGTTTCAGTTTCAATATACACCAAAAAATATAAAGATCAGCCAAAATTATCGAATCAAAGTTTTAGATGTAGACCTGTGTTATTATTAATTTTACAGAAACAAAATAACTTATTTGCGGCATTTTTGGGAAATAAATAATTAACTTTTTACGATCGGAATACTTATTATTTCCAAATATTAATGAAATTGCAGCTTTCTGCATACTGTCATTTATTTCATTTAATGCAATTCAGTTCATCAACCTGCAAATTGAGGAAATACTAATTTTCATTCATTGATGGATAAAGAATGGAGCATAACTAATAACTTCAATTTTGAACGTATTAAAGATGAAAAATCTCATGCATTTTACGAATTTATTTATTCGTAATTGATTGTAGTAAGCTATAACTACAAAACTTCCGCACTTTCTGTTTTTCTGCATTTATAGGTTTCGATTTCTCATTTTGATCTTTCTATATAGCTTCATAAATATTTTTGCTTATCTATTGCCTCTCCTCGATAAAATTATTTTCTGAGTCTTTTCTTTTTTTTATTCTTACATAAAATATAATTAAGCTCAGGTTTATACCCAATAATAGTTTAATAGAAATTCTTCATATTTTTCGAGTATTTTTATCCCTTAAAATTAACCCAAAAGTCATAAAAAAAAAAAAAAAAAAAAAAAAAAGCGCAATTGGAGTTTATATTTTTATTTGTCTCAAACTACGATGCTGTGATATCGAAAATCACGTATTCTAAATTATATATTACATTTCAAAATTTAATTATCTTCCAATTCATTTTCTATCTTTATAAAAAGCGATCTAAAATCTGCTGTTTCTCTTCTAGCAAAATATTAAATTCATTCTCTCTCTATTTCTTACCTAACCCTTTATATCCCAAATTACCTTATTTTTGGAAAAATAGTGTGAAACTTTTTTTTTTTTATATTTCTTTGCTGCATGAAAAACATCTCAAATTAAATTTAGCTTAAACTATAGCTTAACTATAGGGACTTTGAAGTTCCATTGAAATCCTGTATTAAATTTAGGCTATATTGAGGAATTTTTTTGATGGAACTTTAAAGTCCCGGTGGAATACAAAGGATTAAATCAGTAAAATTAGATGAAAATCCGTAAACTTTACTGACGATCCATAAAAGTTGACAAGTTTGCTGTTCTAAGGTCATCTGCGTGTAACCCATTGAGTACGACGATTTACGGACGGAAAAAAAAGGGGGGGGAAGGGGAAGAAAGGTCATGAGTGCCGGATTATAGGTTTCCGGAATATCGAATCGATGCTTTACTGTGCAACACTTAAAGTTATAAAAGTACACAAACTTTACTAGAGACCAAAAAAAAAAAAAAAAATCAATGTTTAGTTAAATGTTTTAAAATAAAAATGATATATTGATAAGAACTAGTATGTTAATTTTAAAACTTTTCTTTGAATAGAAATTGTATTCCATCTAAAGGTCAAGTAACGCCTATGTCTTTGTGTATTATTAAACACGAAGTTTCTTAAATAAAATAGACTTCCAACCTTTTAATTGTTTTCTGAGAATATGTTTTTTTTTAATTTTATTTATTTACATGAATTAATTTTCTCTTTGAGTTAAGAAGGTCTCCACCTTAGCTTTTATTTATTTATCTTACTTATACTTTTGTTTTTATTATTATTTTTTTTACAAAAGTTTTGAATGCATGTGACAACGCAGAAGTGTCAAAACAATGAAATATGAGATATTCTAAACTTTATTTTTCATTAGTGAATTACATGTATGGAACTGAATACCGGTCAGGAAAACACACACAAAAAAAAAAGAAGTGTAAGTGCACTAAATGCCTTTTTCGAGCTTTATAATGTGAAGGTAAATTTACTGCTTGTTGTTATACATTTCAGTAAAATCATATATTTAGCAGTTTTAACCCCTTAACGCGCGCTGTCCTCGCTGCGAGGACGCAAAATTTAAGATCCAGCTGCAAAAAATTCCTCCCGGAATTTTTTTAGCGAAAATTTTACGTTTATAACATATCAGAAAAGGCCGGTTTTTTTAAACTTAAAATTTAAAATTTCTTTTAGTTTAATTTAGTTCATGAATTCCGGTGGCAGTATAATTTAAATGATACGAATTTTCTTGCGCCGCAAAGGGTTAATATGTTTTGAAGCTTTAATTTTGCTAACCAGTTGAAAAACACATTTTAAGAAATGAATTTTTGAGAGCAATATCATGAAGTTGATTTTAAAATATTTAATAGTAATTTGTTTACATGATTATTATTATGTATCACATTAAACGGTACGGTAATAGTTTTAGACTAATAGATTCATAAAATTCGAAAAAAAAAAAAAAAAAAGTATAAGAATGGATAGTTAAAATTAATATGAAATAAATATAAATGTTTTAAAAAGAGAAATACCTATCTATTGTTTGTAATAATAGTTTAACTTGTTTTCGGAAAAATATTTTAAGAAAATAGGATATTATTTATAAATTACGGCAATTTATTTGGATATTTATCAATATAAATAAGAGCACAAAATATTTTGTAATTTTTTAACTTTAATCTTTTGTAACTTTTTAACTTTTCGTAGTTAGTTATAATTAAATGGACTTTTTTACTCGGTTAAGCAAAATGAATATCTAGAAACAACTAATTCTTTCCATTAGTTAAGCTTTTCTGTAGATTTACATTAAAATTTCATAAATGAAGAAATTAAATTCCTAAGAGAGAGAGCATGTGCGTTGAGAGAGAAATAGTTTGCAAAATTTGTCGGCAGGACGAAACTCTCAATACATTTTAAATATACTTTTGTTTATAAGTGTTCAAAACGTATATACACGTCATGCGCTAGCCACAGGGTCTGCCCGCATATTTATTGGCCTTAGCTAGCCGTATCTTAGCGAATATGACGTCATGAGACGTCACCGTGCAATCGAATACTTTTCGCTTCCGTACGGTGTGTTTGTTGCAGTTCGTACGGACATAAAGTTAAAATAATCGTATGTGAATAATTTTCAAATGTGCTTAGTTATTTAATTTTAAATAATAATAGTAAAGAAACATTTAATTGTTTAAGTAAAAGATGATTATATATTATTTAGATTTACAATAATAATATCTTATGACCACAATTAATGATTTTGTTATTATTATTGTTATAGGATTGGTACATTTATAATTGCAAGCAGAGTTAGTGGGATAATTCTTAAAATCTCACTACAGTTAAAAATACATGTAAGGATAGCAAAACGGTTACAAGCTTTGCTCATTATTCTTTGGAAAATGGAAGTTTTTATTCTTAATTATAGATTAACATTCATTTTGATGGAAATGAAATTAAAAATGTAATTGTGAATAAAATATTTTTTTTATAAACCTTTTTTTTTTCCCCGAGATTCAGGACAAATAAAATATTCTTCTAGCAGGACCCTAAAATCTGAATGTGTTTTGTGTTAATTTGAAACAGGAATTTTCTTATTTTAAACCAATTTAATTCAGTATTTCAGTTATCTATACCCCCCCCCCCCCTTTCACACACACGTGCGCCTTTTTTTTTTTTTTTTTTTCCCCCTTTCTTTTCCTTTTTAAACAGATTAGTTATTATTATTTTTTTTTTTTTTAAGTTATCAGGATTGGCCTCTTTTGATTTAATTTTTGTTTGCGTGCTGTTTAATTAAAAGTAGCAAAGATTGGGATATAATAAATATTAGTGAGTGGCAATTAATTGATTTGTTATGATTTAATTGATTAAGACCATATCGGGATGTATATTATTATAATAACTGATATGAGACTATTATAGAAATAAACGCTCAGAAACTTTTTTGTGTAAAGTATTTCTAAAATAATGTCAGTTACGACAGGTAGCTTGAAATACGAATATTGTATATTATGAGGCTATGTATCAACTTCTATACAGTATAAGTGATTCAAACTTGATATGTGTTATTGTTAGTATGAAAAACTATGATTATTTAATTTATATGCATATCGGCTTATTTATTATCATTTTATTTTTAAGTTTCAGCTTTAAATCGTATTTTATAATTTTGTTTAAATTTTGTATATTTCAGTTTAAATTTATTTTCCGATATCCTAGATCCAATATCCTTAGATCATCCTAAGGAGTTTATAAAACAATAAGTTAAACTTAAGTACAATAAAATTTTAAATAATATTTTTAAACGAACAATTTTAGATGAAAAATATTCCTAGGTAAAACTTTCTTGAAATTCTTCTTAAAATGGTGTAACTGCATTTCCAATTTTCTTAAATTCCAGTTTTGCGTGTTTTTGAATAGAAAAAGATTATTAATAGCCGTTTTTTCCGTTTTATTTGCTCCATTCGACTCTCTAACTGTAAGAATTTCCATTCTTGATAAATATACTCCTTACAATAATAAACTTAAGAAATGATAAATCTACAAACTCGGATAAATTTAGTCATCCGTAAATTCACACAGCATGAAGAAAGACGAAAGCCACGTGCTTACTGTTTTCCTGAAAGCTATAAATTTAAAATGAGAAAGAAGCAGCTGGATTTTCTGTCTATATTGGCATATTTGAAAGATGTATATAATCAGAGTAAGTCAGCTTCCAGTTCTCTCTCTATATATCTCTTCTTTTTCGTACTTAACTGAAAATTTAAAGTAAGAGTTTATTATTCTAATATAATCTATTATCTAGTTTTACTTACTAGTAATTGTGACTCGAGCTATAGATATGTATTTGCTTTTACGATATGAAAATTTGTAATTTTGCATTATGAAACGACCGATATAAATGTCGTGTTTAATGCCAAACACTAAAGCATCACTTCTAATTTTTCTGCTGTCTGCTTATCTATCTTTGTTATATGCGCAAAAGTCCATGTGTATTAATATTTAATAGAGAGATCGTAGAGGTAATATTATTTACATATATATTTTAAATAATAAGTTTTGAATGAAAGGTGCCGACCAACGAAAGGTAATTTTATATCCTATAAATAACCAGGATAAATGTTTTCTTTAATGTTAAAAACTATACTCTCACTGCTATTTGTTCTACTGTCTCTTCTCCTATGTTACTATGTAAAATTTTATCTGTTTCAATCTGTAACAGACTGAACTAAGAAGCAATACTATTTATATATATTTTTAAATAATAAGTTTTTAAAGAAAGATGCCCGTTAGTACATTTGGGCTACAAAAATAAAAATAATGAAATGCAGTCAGGTAAAAATAGGAAATATGTAATAATAGCAAATATTTTCTGCAAATTAAGTTTTTGAATACCTAAACCACTTTGGACAGTATAAATCTGCCATCTTATTAATAGTGAAATTTTTCCTTAATTTAATTATTTATAAGTTAGAGGCATACAGTCAGAGGAAAGTTTTGTTGGGAAAACAATAATTAGGTATGCACAACAAAAAAAATCTGTTTAAATGTAATAAAAATTTTGTTTGGATAAAATGATAATTAATTTTTGTTACAATTTCAACAAAAACATTTTATTTTTCTTACAAAAAAAAAAAAAAAAAAAAAAAAAATGTTTTTTGCATACAAATATATATAATTTATTCTAAAGTTAAACAAAATATTTTGTTAATGTAAATAACTGCAAAGAAATTTTGTAAATTTTTTTACAATACATTTTATGTTGTCGTAACAAATCTGATTTTTTTTTTTTTTTTTTTTTTTTTTTTTTTTTTTAACTTTTAATTGGGAAAAAAAATAAAATAAAAATAAAAAAATACAACCCTCAACAAAACACACATTAAACAAATCCCTTTTCTGAGTGTAAATTATGATCGTTTGATAATTTATATTTTTCCATGAAACACTTGTTTCACTCCTTGTAGTTAACTTCACTGCCTAGGAGCCTGTCTGTAGTGGACACGTTTGTAAATTTGCTGGAATTTTTTATACTATTCAATTAAAACACACACAGAGAGAAGATAAATTTAGACGCATACGCACTCAGAAAAAAAAAATATATATATATTTCAAATGCAAAATGTTTTTTGTTGAGGTCATTTTAGCTGTTTTAAATCAAATTTTCGTTAGAAGTAAAAAATCAAGTTGGTTGCAACGACAAAAAATATATTGTAACATTTCAACAAACTTTCTGTGTATTAAATTGAATTAACAAAAAGTTTTTTTTTTTTTAATCAGCTTTACTATACTTTTTGTATAATTTATTAACAAATCAGATTATTATTATTATTTATTTATATATTTATTTATTTATTTATTATAAGAAAAATATTTGTTAAAATTGCTAAGAAAGTAATTCATTTTTTTTTTTTTTTTTTTTTTTTAAGTCTAAACAAAATTCCTATAACACAAAATAAAACAGAATAAATTTTGTTGTGCTAACCAAATTTTAGTTGAAACAATCAAACTTGTCTCTGAGCGTAAGTATAAAATATGTTACTATGTAACTTCACGGTTTTATAGCTCTTTGAATTACAAATTGAAATTCATTTATCAATAAAGCTCAGATACAGGTTAGATTGGTTATAATGTCCTCCGTTATATCGCCAACTTGCTTATAAAATCCAAAATATTCGTTCAGCTCAATAATTCAATGTTAACCCAAATTGCTTATAACGTCATATGATCTTGGTTTTAAAGTAAAAAATACATGCACATTTGATCACTTTTTTCCCCTTTCAGAAAGAAAGCAGAAACTTTTTTTTTAGTACTAGATGTTTAACAAAACAATGTCTACATTATATTTATTATTTGTAATTTTGATATAAATAAATATTGCAGTACCTACATAATAAATAGTTAGTTACAATAGTTACTACAATTAGTACCTACATAATAAATAAATATTGCATGTAATTTGAATTACTTTAAATATAAAAGGTGCTTTCTCTGACAAAATAATAAGTGTGTTATACAGAAATGAAATCATACAACTACACTTTTTAATAAAGATGTCCTTACTTTTATTGTTATGTTAGTTACATTGAGCGATTTAACTTGCTCTTAAATCAAATTCGGTTATTGCACCCTCAGCTATAGCACTAGGAATGTTTCGGTTCTTTGGATGAAGTTATAACCGAGTTAGACTGTATTGTATTCTATAATGCATTGTATTGCATACTTTATTATAACGCAAGTACTACAGTGCATCATTTTTCACTGATATATTCTGCTTATATTTTTTCCTTCGCGGATAGAAATAGTAAAATATATATATTAGTCTCTCTCACTACATTTTTTTCTCATTAATTAAAATATTATGAAACAAACTAAAAAGTATTATATTTCCTGGGTCCATTTTATTTTATTTCATAGGTTTATTAAGATAAACTTTTTAGATAGATAGGTTTATTAAGCTAATGCATTTAATGACATTATAAAAATAATGTCATTAAATGCATTAGCTAACTAAAAAACATTCCATATAACTTTATATATACATATAATTAAGAAACTTATTTGATAGCATCACAGCATGATATTAAGATTAATAATAACTCAATGGGAAGTGAAAAAGAAGAAAATCTAATTATCTTTTAAAATGTTTTCATGAAGTAACGTCAAAGCTTGTTAATTATCTTTTATCTTTCATTATATTTGTTTGGGTAAATATGCTTAAATTTTCGTGAAATATTTTATAAAGACTGTAGATAAAGTTTAACTTTGATGTATATGTTTGATTTTATATTTTTATCATATTTTAATTAGTACCTACATAATACAATGCATATATAATTACAATACAATGCATTCTGAACTCGACACTTTTTTTTTTTTTTTTTTTTTTTTTTTTAAACTAACACCAATTTTAAAATATTGATACTAACACAAATCTTAACATATCATTCAAAAATTTGTGATTATTGCATTTTGCTTGAGTTAATAGGTGGGATAACAAGCAATTCTCTTGATTTCTTACACTGTAAAAAATTTTGTGTAAGAATGCACAACAATATGGAAGCAACTTACTTTCCACAACCATGTTGAGAAATGTTATCAACTATAGCTGTGTAACAGAGGCATGTTACGCAATTACAACTGGTACCATTTCTCTACATGGTTGTTGCAAGTAAGCTGCCTCAATATTGAGGCGAATAAATAAATAAAATAAAACTTTTTTTCTAAAATGATTTTCTAGTTATATATATATATATATATATATATATATATATATATATATATATATTAAATTTTCGATTTATTTATTTTCAGGCAGCTAAGTTCCAGCAGTTAGCGCAAGAAGCTTCAGATGCGGCCGCCCCGCCTATCAAACCGTATGTAGAACGGGTAAGTGCAAATACAAAAAATAAATATATATATTAGATTGGCGAGAAAGTTCTGTCGTAATGAATTAAACAACTGACGCTGGAAATCTATCCCAGACAAAATTCAAATAACTTGGTAAATACCTTCTTTCTCGCCAACCTAATATGTTTATATTGCTTATCAGCTTTAATTATTTTTCTTATTTCTCTCATTTAATTTTTCATTGGGGAATTAATTCAGCATTACAAGATAATTTGGTGTAAAAGCATGTTCTCGCTAGATATTTAAACCAAAATAAATTAAAATATAATGCATAAACTATAGTTCATTTCCATTGAAAACCGATCCGGCGTTTATTTATTACTCTGTTCACCGTGTAATTTAGGTTATATTGGTCAAAGTAGAAGGCGTTTGAAATATGGAATAAATGAGCCCCGTCGAAATGTTCGTAATGAAGAGATTTCCAAACCTTCTATTGCTTCCCACTAGTCATTGTTTTGATTTTTGTTAATGATATAACAACAATTAAAGATATAACAACAAACGTTAATTTCGCTATTATTAAACTTGTTTAAATAGTTAAATAAATAATTTATAGATGTTTTATTATGCATATGTGTCAAATTTTTTTTCAATTTTTTTTTAATTTTTGGTTATGTAAAAGAGAATTATTTTAGGTTTTTACAAAAGTTTTCTTTCCTGATTTTTTTTTTTTTTTTTTTTTTTTCAAATTGTTGCATTTTGTTATTCTGAGGCCTTTTATAAAGGTAAAAGGGATAGAAAAATTATAAAGAACCAACTGTTTGAATAACATATCAGCATTCCAATATCGCAAATATTATTATTTATATTTAAATTTGGTATATTTGTAAAGGAAATTAGAATTATTTACTAAAAAGTTTTAATTAAAATCTGAATAAATAATTAAAAAAAAGTAAAACAGAGTTTTTTTTTTTTTTTTTTTTTTTTTTTTTTTTTAAATAATGTATAACAATTTGACGATAAGATTCTCGATCAGTTTCACTAAATCATTAAGATAGTCTCTAACACTGATTGAATTACATTTTTACTCTAGTTTAGAAGGTTACACGTAATTCTTTAATATAATTATGAACTGATTAAAGCAAAAATGAAATTTCAAATAATATTGTTTTCGAAGCACATTCCTAAAGTTTTCTTTTGTAGAAGTAGAGCCAAAAATTATCTGCTGTTAATTTAAAAACTTCTTTCCATAATTTGTAAACTACTCTTTAGACTTCAATAATACTTTTGCTGCCTTCACTACAATGAAATAATATATTCAATTCAAATTTTTATATTTTTCCATTACTAAATCGAGACCGTAAATGTCATACATTAAATTATAAAATGTTTTTGTTAAGCAGATACAATGGTTGAAAAAATAAAATAAATAATTAAAATAACGTCTATTAATAACTATGAAGAAACTATAAATAACCTTGAATAAAAAAATTACAAATCTAGTATAAAAAGCAACACGTAGCACAAACATCTTATATACGTCGCACCAAGGTTTTGACGGCTACAGAAAGAATACATGAAACGGATTTTTAACAAGTTAACATTAATTTTATGTTGAATAACTAGTTTTTCTACAAAAAAATTATTTCATTTATTTATTTATTTAATTTAATTGTATTTAATTTATTTATTTATTTATTTATTTTTTTTTTTTCCAAAAATGCAATTCACACCAAACATTAAAAATAAAATAAAAAATGAAGATAAATGTTCATAATAAATTTTATTCTTCATAATAAACAAGTAAAATTCTTTTCCCAATTACAAAAATGCTGAACAGTTTAAAAATTGTTTGAATAAAAGAGCTTAATTTATATTATCTAAAATGTATTTTTCATTATTCAAACGATACATTGTATGTCAAGAAATCGAAATAATCGATTCTGTTTAAATATATTGACTACAATTACATTACAGATAAATGTAGAATAATTTTTTAAAAAATCTTGAATAAAAAAGATTTTTTTTAAAAATGTATTTTTAATTATTAAAAAGAAAAAAAAAACGCATTTCGTGTAATAATCGATTTAAAAAAAAAAAAAAAAAAAGTAATGCAATTACATTGCATTTTTTGTTTTCATACTGAAGCTTTTTCACTTTCCTATATTCACAATCCGCAATTGTAGTTTTAACTTCAATATACTCATTTTCTATCTTTTCTAAAATTAGAATGCTTAAGCTGTTAAACTTCCCAAACACTAAATACCAAGATTTTTTTTTTTTTTTAAATCTTTATTTTTTTTTTTTTCATTAACTGGAAGAAATCGATATTAGAGACTGCGTTTCTTTTGGGTAGATGTAATTAATTCTGAAAGTGCCATTAGAAACTAAACATCCAAACGCATTAGTGTTTTCTCTAAAATTATTAAGGTTGCTAAGAAATAAAATCCTGACAAACTATTCAAAAACGTTAAAATAAAAATTTAAGGTAAGAGACTAATTTGGCAAGAGTTGTCTTTTATTTTTCGTTCTTATTAAGGGTTTTATACGCTCTAAATTATGTCAGTCTCTTACACGCAAAATTCACGATTCTAGGTTACATCAAAGGACAAAATCATGTTTGGAACATTATGCATCTTGTCAGAGTCCGATCGAAACAATTACATTTTATAGGCACAGACAAAAATAATTTTGCAGAACATAGCATACAATGATGAATGGCATAATGATAGATGTCAGCGTGATGGTTTTTTTTCCTTCTTCTTTATCGTCAAACGTTTTCTTTTCTTTCTTTCTTTCTTTCTTTCTTTTTCTTTTTTTAACTTTCTGCCTTTATTAACCCATTCGGAAATTACGTGGCTTTTCATTTTCATTTTTCTATCTCTGGTATTTTCTATCGGAAAACGGAAACACCCGAGCCGTGTTTTATTTTTCCCACAGAGTGTCGTATAGATAGAAATATAATGGTTTTTTGAAACATGGTCAACAAAGAATGAAACGGGCGAATACTTTGCGTGGAGTAGGAAAATCAGAGGTTACTAACTAGCTGCTCCTTTGCTGCATACGTTATACAGAATATATATATGTATATTCATTACAAAATGAGACTATAATACTCCTTGAAATTTGTGTCAATCGAATTGTCTTATTTGTTTTAGTGAATAATCAAATTTTTCATCTTCATAGAAGAAAAACTACATTAAAAAAAGAGCTAATATTGTTTTAATTTAAATAATTTATTAACTTATTAACAGATAATCCGCAATTAATTTTTAGAAGTTTATCAAATTGTTTTCAAATTATTGTGATGATTACTGATATTCATGAAATATGTTAAGAAATAAATAAATCTGTCTTTTATGAAAGAACCTGTTTTAAAATGTGAAGTTGAATCATTCACAGTAATAAGTATGTTATTATTTGGAATAGTTTAAAAATTAAATAATTAAACTTTCCGATAAAAGATAATTTTAAATATATTTTGAATTAATCTAAAACTAAATTCGTAAAATAAAAACAATATGTTAATACAGTTAATTTCAGTAAAATTTTGTACTATATTATTAAAATTAGTTTTTTTTTCCTCTCATGTTTTCATTAAATACATATCATTTTTCTGTATTTTACATATAGAAAATGATATGTACTACACACTTCATATGCATTTTGAACTGTAAATTAACGTATTAAAAGGGAAAAAAATAATAATAATATTTTTTTTTTCCTCGTATAAATGAACTATTTTATCATTCGGAAGATTAATTTTTGAACAAATAAATAAATTAAATAAATAAAAATTATTTTAAATTAAAGGATGATGCAAAAACTTTCTAACTACCCCCAATTAGCGTGCCTAATATAGAAACTGATACACACACACGCACACTTACACAGATATAATAAATTTAATTTTATATATTTAATTTTGTATGTATTATATATATTAGGGGGACCGGAAAATAATGTCGTTTTGAATTAAAATACTGACATCGGAAATTTATCCTGGATAAAATTTAAGATATTCTTAGGTAACTTATAAGATATATTTGTAAAGTACCATGTAAACACTGTTAAACAAAAATTTCCGGCTTCATTTTATTAATTCAAAACGACATTATTTTTCGATCCCCCTAATATAAATATATATATATATATATATATCACTCTGAACGGTTTATCACGAGATTCAGTGACCCGTGTCCCGTAACGAGAATGTCGATCCATAACGACCTTTATCAGGAGATTCAACGATCCGTAAAATCAGGTAACTGTATTTGTGATATATTACCGGCAAATTAAAAATCATTGCTATAATCACGTGCCAAATACTAACAAAAAAGAAAAAGGCATTAAAATAGTTTCCTTTCGCAGATTTTGTTTGTCGCAAGTAACGGAGAGATCCTTTAAACTCTTTCTGTTAGTGCTCTCATTCATCTTACAAAAGAATCCTTTGTTCACAAGATCACACACTTTCGGACCTCGCTTTCAAACGATAATCTCCGTCTGATTTCTTTTCTTTTATGGCAACGCTTTGGACAATCGAATACAATTCAGCTTTTCATGAACAGTTTTTTAAGCCACGATCACATCCGTTTCTATAGAAAAGGACATTGTTGTGGGTTTACATCGTGCGCAATCCAAAGTTCTCTCTCTCCAGTACTCTTCTGATAAGATGTAAATACGGAACTTCAAGTAGATTTTCTTTTGCTTCGTGATTAAATATTTAATAGTAATTCTTTAGTTCTATTTCACTGGGTTTATTGATGCATTTAATTTTGGTCGGGTTTTAAAATGAGTTATTTCATTATTAGACCGAAGTTTTAATAAGATATTAACAGTTTCTAAAACAGTTAAATATGCGAGGTTCTTGGTTCATCTTTATTTAACACAGTTATGTATTTCTTAACCCGTTAGTAGTCGCTATAGACAGCGCCACCTATTACAATTTGTGCCCTTTTTATTTAACTGTCACCAATAATTTTAAGAAGTGATGTGATCGACGTTTCTTTGATTTTATTCACGTTTTATGTATATCAAATGCCACTTCTAAAAATTGTTGGTAGCTGTTGAATAAAAAAATCTCTTAACACTGAAGGATGGGCGGCAAATCGACCAAATAGCGACTACTAACGGGTTAATATTAAATTAAGCTCTAAAAAATTTGCTATCATTTTATATGAATGACGTTAAGTATTTACTAATTATATATTAAGTTTGATTTATATCGTAAAGTTAGAGGTTATTCTGTACAGTATTAGTGGGATTTTTTGAAAGAGTTATTCTTCGATGATGTAGCGTTTGCTGTATAGTAAATGCCACTTAATCCTTTCATCCCCCCCCCCATTCATAAAACAATAAATCTTAGATTTAGTCGTAAATATATTCGAAAAGCATATATATATACATATATATAACGTTTGAAAAGGTTTTCAATATATATATATATATATATATATATGTAATTAAATTTAAAAAAATCAATAAGTAAAATTATATATTATTTTAAAAATCAAAAGTAAAATTAATTGTTTCAATAATCAACAAAAGGCCTTCACAGGTAATTTTAATTTGATGAAATTTTATTCTTATTGATCTATGTGGTTTCAGGGGTCTTAAATCTTCCGTTGCTCGGTTTTTACTACGTTTAAAAAAAAAAAAAATATTAACATATATATATATATATATATATATATATATGTGTGTGTGTGTGTGTGTGTGTGTAATTTTGAAAATAGGAGTAATATCAGAGTATGAGTTAATATAGTTAACAACACAACTAAGAGGTGTTTATTTGTACTTAATATAACAAATGATGCCATTTAAAATCGTAGCTTTTCAATAAATAAAAATATGAAATTTTTGAAAGAAATACATGTTACAATTAATTAAAATACAAATTATAAACATTGAAAAATAAAATAAAAAATATTTGAAACAGTTAATTCACGTAAATTGCTCAATACCAGAAATTGATTACGACAATTATTATCAGAATAGAGTAAAAGGTAAAACATAGAGTGAAACCATCTAAAATATACTTTTTTCGATAGGAATATGAATATAGATTGTTAATTTCGAATTAGTGGAATTAGTGATTATAAAATGTGAAAACTTAATTTTAAAATGTACATTAAGTAATGAATAATAATATTGGCGAATTTCCCCATAGAATAACATGGGATTTGCCTACTGCAGTTGAGACAGGAAAATTTTAAGAAGTAGAGAGAGAAATCCTAAAAAAAAAAAAAAAAAATCACAATTGTAGGAAAATTACATGTCATGTGACTACATGTCATGTAACCTGTCCTTCATTTTATATAAAAAGGTTTACTTATTTATTTTATAGTTATAATTTTTTTTTTTTTTTTTTAGGTTATTATCGTAAAGCAGTTGCTTATCTTAACAGGTCTCCCAAATACATAAATAAATAAAATTTCAAAATATCTTTTGTTTGGACTTCGTTTTCCCGGCATCGACATCCGTAAATTATTCTTTAAATACCACGGTAAACATTTTTTTCTTTAATTTTACTATCTCATATTTTTTGCTGCGGCCGTATATAATAGATTTCAGATAGATGTAACTTTCAGTTATTATTTTGTGGGCTGCATTTATTGCACATACAACTGTCTGCGTTTTAGGATCATTTTTCTTTTTGTTTAGAAGCTTTTTATTGAAACTGGATTGTGTCATCGCGTCTTCGTATGTGCGTAAAAAAAAAAAAAAAAAAAAAACAATGCGCCTCCACTTTAAAGTAAATGTAAGCCAATTTCTTTTCATTGCTCGTTGGCTCGGTTGGTTAGAGCGTCATGTTGATAACTCGATGATCGTGATTTCTATCCTCGAAGGTCCAATATGGCAAATTTTGCAGATAATTAATTGAAAAGGTGTCAATTGATAAAATGAATTTTTCATTGTCTACGCAGTACCTGAAGAGTTTTTTAAGAAACTCTTTTTTAGTTATTACAAAATAAAAATTTAAGTGTACAAACAAGTAATCAAACAAAACAAAAAAAAAATTATATATATATATATATATACAGTCGGTAACAAAAGTATCCGAACACTAGTAAAAATCCCTATATAAAGAAAGTAGAGTTAATACTGTTTTGTTAAATAAATTCTTGTCGAATCCTGTTCTTCTTAGTCAGTCTAAAAACAGGATTCGACAGGGATTTATTTAACAAAACTGTATTAAGTGTACTTTTTTTATATAGGAATTTTTGCTAGTGTTCGGAGACTTTTGTTACCGACTGTATATATATAATTATATACATATAGATATTTTTTATTTGATTACAGAGGATGGGTGGTGGTGTTTGTCTAGATGGTTAGGTGGGATGTTGAAATTATAAAAAAAAAAAAAAAAAATAAGAAGGCCTGTTGCATTTGTATTAAAAATACTTTCTTTCTTTCTTTTTTTTTTTTTTTTTTTTTTGTTGTTGTTGTTGTTGTTGTTTAATTATAACTTTTTTCTCTCTTTGCCTTAAAAAGTTTAATATTTTCGTTAATGAGTTGTTAATTATTCTTAAAAATTAGTAATCAGTAAATAGAAATAACAGGATAATTAAAGACGGGAGGGGGGGGGGACAGATAAAAAAAAAATCAAATAAATAAATGTTGAGAAATTTCAGGATAAGAGATGTAAATTATGTTTAAAGGTTATGCATTAACAAACAGGCAAAACTAGAAAAGATAAGAATTAAGGCTTGCTACTAAAATTAAGAACTATACAGTTCACCTCCATCATCAAAAAGATACTTCACTTGATAAATTTAATTTGCTTTAATAAAGATTACGAAAATGAAAATATCCAGAAAAAATAGTGAAAAAAAACTATTTTTAAATGATTTTATTAAAAATACTTACGCTAGTGTTAAAATTCGTCATAAAATTATGTTAAACTATTAAGTTTGTTAACATTTTAAGCCAATGTTCTTGCAGCATTACTAAAAATTTAATTAGAGGAAAATTTAAGTTATTATTCCGAACAGTGTAATCATTAAAATAAAGTAAAGCAAAATAATTATCTAATCCAACTAAAATACCTTTGTAAGTGTTTTATGTCAGGTCAGACTCAATTTGAGAACTCTATGTTGCATGAGTGCCTTCTTTTTCTTTATTTGTTATGAACAACTAAACATTTGAATTGTTTTTACTTGATGTACTCCACGTGAATGCAGCTGCCTCGTCCAGTGAGTAATTATTATCATTATTTATTTATTTACTTATTTTTGTTTGATTCTCTGAATTATCGTACTAAATAGTTTTTTCTACTTCTTTCTTCTTCATATCTGACTGCAGTTTTTTAATGTACGATCGGGGACCCGCCAGTAATTTGCTACTATAGCCACTAGCGTAACGAAATCGTACATTGGTGCTCAAGGGTGAAAACGATATCCCCTAACGAGTTTTTTTTTTTTTTTTTTTTTTTCACCTTTCTGAGCTACTCTTACTTAAAATTTGTCTAAAATAGTTTTTTAATTGTTTATTATCTCATTGCTTGTTCGTATCTTTTGTTTTGGGATAAATAAGTAAAAATTAATTGTTTCAACAATTAAACATCAGTTTTCTAAGGTAATTTTAATTTGATGAATTTTTGTTTTTTATTGATCTATGTGGTTTCACTGATCTTGTATCTGCTGCTCGATTTTCACTATGTTTCTATGTTTTTTATTTTTATTTTATTCAAAATATTTTAAAAAGCTTTCGTAAAAAATTTCAACTCTTGCAAAAGTGAAATATCTATCTTTCTCTAGAATTTTCTAAGTCTTGAAACTTTCATTTCTTTATAGCATTTCTTGTCTTTGCAAGAATAAATTTTTATTTTACGCTTTTTAGGGCTTCACAATACAAAGCTTCTTCTGTTACAAAAAAAAAAAAAAAAAAAAGCATTCTCAGAAATCAGATATGTATGTATGTATATATATATATATGTATAAAGCAAAGAGTTTGTCGACAGAACACGTCCGGGTGCACCACTCCTATTTTTGATAGCTCTACATTTAACTACTTTAGTGATGAATGTCGGCCATTTTTTTTTTATTAAGAACTGATGAATTTTTTAAAAAGATACTGCATAGATGTTATACTTTTTAAAAGAGCTCTAAAAACTGTTCATTTTTTGTGAGGACACTATATACATCAAGTTATTAAATTTAAGGAAATTACGTTGCAAAGTTTCACAACGCGATATCATTCGATTGCTTTTATCTTAAAATAAGAGTCTAATATTAATAAAAAAAAAAAAACAGTCTGAAATTAAAGAATAATTAATAACTTTTTAAAAATTATCAGTTTTGAAGCTCTAAGAGCTGAAATTTTTAAAGTACAGCGTACTTATTTCCCATACATAATCTGTTAAATTTGTAAACAATTGTTGATTCATTCTTGAGAATCATTCACATAAGTCCATAGAGCATTGTTGCAAAACGAGTGCATGGTTGGTTGGTTGGGTTTTACGTCGCACCAGTGCTGCGCAACAAGCAATTGGCGACGGTCTAGGATTCACCCCTAGAGATGGTCTGGAGATATGCCATCACAATGTTGATCCACCGCGGAAGCAAAACGAGTGCAAAACGGAAAAAATATTTTATTTAATATAGTATTCTAAAGAGTGGGGGACATAGGCAACGGGTACCCGAAGTGAGATTTTTAGCGATTTCAATGTAGGTATTATTATTATTATTATTATTTTATTTTTTATTTATAATGTGATATAAAAAATAAATGGTGATTCAATTCTTTTGAAAATTCATTTAAATGCAGTGACCAGCGAAGCGGGTGCAGCCTGCTAGTATATATATATATATAGCAATTTGAAATTATTTTATTCAAAATATTCTAGTTAATAAATTTAGGTGAGATAGTGGTACAAAAAGTAGAGTGTTTGAATATCATTGAATTAATTCTTCTAATAATTAAAAGCATTCATGTTTCATAACAAAATATGGAAAAGAAGAATTTCTATACTACAACATTTATAACAGAGATAGGATGTACGGACATTGAACATGAACACTCTACTAATATAGATTGTCTGATTCTTTCGACCACTTCCGGAAGTTTGTGGATATCATGCTATAGGCAGTGGAAATGGAACGTAACTAGTATCTTTTTTTTTTTTTTTTTTTCCCTCGGAATATTTCTTGCATACACCTACTTGCGGTGAGATGCTTAATCGAAACAAAATATGTATTGCAAGATGCTGGAAACAAGGAAATGCTTTCCATTTTCTAAGACAACACTTTAGATTTTTATCAAATATTTTCAGGATACAACTTGGCATATATAAAATAATTTCTGTATCTCTTTCTCTCTCTCTCTTTTTTCGAAAGATTTGTCTAATGATAAATTTCCACATTGGATAACAGGTGAAAAAAAAAAAAAAACTATTGTGCTATGATTAATTAATAGAAAGCATTTAAAATAATCGATTAGCAAACCAACACTCAGCAGTTAATTTTAAATCTAAAACTGTGCCTAATAATAATAATAATGTTATAAAATGTGTTTATATTCGTTCATTTATACATAAAAATTTCAGATGGTTCGCTTTTTATATATATTATTTTAGTTATATATAAAATTAATTATCCTTAAAAAAAAGAGGGTGGGGGGAGGGGGTTACTTAATAATCTGATTTCTCCAACTAAGATAAATTATTGCTAACATGTGTACATATTCAGCGACTGTACCGTATATCAGGGGCGGCACTAACAACTTACGGACCCCCCTCCTGGAAAATGTTTAAGGAAGCCCTTTTCAAAAAATACCTTATTTTATTATTAGTTCACTATTTGTAATTTATCGAAATACAGTTTTTTTTTTTTTTTTTAACAAAACTTAGCCCAATTATATTAGGAAGGTTGTCATATTTTAAATACCAAGGTAATATGACGGAACTATGATTATATATATAGCTCACTGTAAAAAAAAAAAAAAAATTGTCAATTTATCAAATAAAAATTGCCAGGTGGTGTGTCAGTAAAAAACTGTATTTTTAACAGAGAAAAACTGTTTTTATGCCCTTAAAAAAAAAAAAAAGTTCTTTTAACGAATTTCCAATCTTTAACAGTTAAGAAGAAAAAAAAAAAAAACTTTCTTTTAACGAATATTTCCAATCTTTAAAAAAAAAAAAAAATATATATATATATATATTTCTGGTACACCAGCTGACAGGTATTATTATTTTCGATGACAGGACTTTTTTGTTGCTTATAATTTAAATTAATTTATTTAGTTATTTGGTGCAATTAATGGTAGTATTTCAAGATTTCAAAATGTGAGTCTTGCCATGTCATTTTAAATTTAAAATTTTGGTACTATTGGGTATTTGACGTTGAGAGAAGGCGGGAACTACAGGAAAAATCTATTTCAAGAAGAAACAGCTTCTTCTGTAAAACATACGGATTTTTTCTGTAAAAATTACAGATTATTTTTAAAGTGCTGATTTGTGGGGCACGCTTATTTTGAATACGTTGCTTCTGACGCAACAATAATGAAAGTAAAAAGCTTTTTGTAATACTATTGCTGATATAATAGTTGCTGGTAAATATATTTTTAATTTGCAAAAATGTTCACTTTTTGGTCTTTGTTAAAAATCCGTTATGTCCCGGGGCTCTCGAGCCATCACTGTAAAAAATATGTCCTATTTGCTGCCAGAAATTCTCTGTGATTTTCGAAAAAAATTACGTTGTCAGAACGTATTTTCTCAAATTACAGAGAATTTCTGGCAGCAAATAAGACATATTTTTTACAGTGAGCACCGGCACGGGTTCTTTATCTTCACCAGTGATTATTAGTGTTGGATTCGTAGATGAGTAAATAAAAGAGGGCGATAATTTTAGCGGAAAACTAGTACACTATTTCAAGCTTTTATCAATGGACCTACGAAAGCTCACCCAAAGAAAAGCTTTAATTAAAACTGTATTTTGCTGAAACCATATTGTTGTTTTAAACAAAATTTCCATAGATCATTTTTGTCGCGACGACAAAATAAATACATAAATATAATTAATTAATTAATTAAAATTATATAAATAATTAATTTAATATAATAGATACAAATAAGATTAATTATTATTATCTTTTTTTTTTTTTTTTTTTTTTTTTTTTTACAATTTTACAAGATTTTAACAGTTTTTTATATGCTTGGATAAATAATTTTTTAATTAACTTATTTTTTCATACTTTTAATTAAAAACAATATTTTTGTAAAAGAAACTTTTTTTTTTTTTTTTTTTTTTTTTTTTTTTTTTGTTAGAATTGGAAAAAAAAAGTAATTGTTTTATTCCTAAAAATAAAAAAATTTAAGTGTCTAAGTGTTTAGAAATCTAGACAGAAATTCATGTTATACCAACAAAATTTTTGTCGAATCAATAAAACTTTTCTCTGCGTACTTCATTTCTGTGCGTGTTACAAATACTTTTTAAGGTGTGCTTTCCGGTTTACAGAAAATCAGTAATTCAGAGACAATTTTAAAAGTTAGAAGGTGAAAACAATTAACTTTTGAAAGTTAAAAATTAAACTGAAAACTAAACGTACAGTTAGCTAAACACAAATCGAAAGACTTATTTTTTACTAAATATAAAACGAAGCTCTTGAACTTTTTAGCCAATAACTAAACAGAATGAAAATAGTTTAACAATAAAAACAACAACAACAATTCCTTTTTCAGTCTAAACTGAAAATAACAGGAGAATAGTTTGTTCATAGCTATTATTTTAGAAAGAAAGTTTTGGAAATGATGAAAGACTTCTTTTTCAAAGACTGGTTTCTTTTATCAACTCCTTTGCGTAGTGATCTACGTAACATTAAAAATCTTGTGAATAATACGGTACCGTTAAGGAAATTTGCGCAATTTTCTTGTGAACAACGCTCACCCGTCATTAGCTTAGGTCAATATTCTTTTATTCTTTTATCTGTAGTTTTTTAAAAGATATTTCGAAATATTTTGCTCTTATATGGAAAACAAAATGTAGTAGGTTCTTTCACATTTGTTAGATGGTGTGTAAAACCAATTTATGCGTTCAAAAAATGTTTTCTGTAAAATAAAGGCAGTTCGAAAACATAACTGAAATCAAGGTTACTTTATTTAATTTCGCTGTACTACCATTCACCTAAAATTTTCCAACTAGAAATTACAATTTTTGGATTTTTGTCTCCTTACAAATACTTTGAAATATATAGAAAAATGTTTAAAAACTAATGGAACAAATTTATGCGTATTTTAGTACCAGAGTATTTAAAAAAAAAAAAAAAAAAAGATAGAAAGAAAGAAAAAGAAAAATGAGGGGGGAAAATGAAAGAAAGAAAGAAAAATGATGGACATTCTACAATTCTTTTACTGAAAATTTAAGTTTTTCGCGTGTAAACGGAACCCGTAAAATTAAGTTACAGCCATTTTTTTATGTGATGGCAGATTATACGAGGCTTCTCTAATATGTTTGTTGCTGGTATTTCCCCATAATTTAAGATGGATTTTTTTTTTTTTTTTTTTTTTTACGAAAACATCTTTTGTATACTAAAAATATGAATAGGGATGATTTGAAACGACGAAAAATCGATGCATAAACTGAAAAAGAAAGTATAAATGAGAAACGTATGAATGGTGCTTTATTTCAATGTATATTTTCAACATTTAAAACTCTTATTGCATAATTTACTTGATAAAATAGACTATATAATCGCAGTAAAATGCAACGAAAATCTGGTGTTGAATGATGAAGAACAAAAAAATTGTTAGCAAACACTATAAGCAACAAAAATAAGTAACAACTGTTGCGGGTCGAAATAATTAAGGCCACCCTTTAACAGGCGTAAAAATGAAGGCACGAGTGTCGCATGAAAGCAGCAACATGCTTTTTAGAATTTATAATGTATCTTACAAAGTTTTATTCTTCAGTATATCTAATACACCGACTCTTCATATTACCACTGAAAGCTGTTTCCAATACGTATATTTGAATCTTTTTATAACGTTTAATTTTAATGCAAAAATTAGTTTAATATAAACATTTACACTGTTTATTGAGATTCTATTTTTCATGAATAATTCAGAAAAATCTATTACATGTTAGTCACAGATGTTTGATAAGATATAATATGCATAAATACCATCGATCTTTGAAAGACTTTTATCTAGTGCCAGACTCATATAGCCAATCATATTACAATGAGCGCTTTTGTCAACTCTAGGAAGAAAAGCCTATATGGAAAAAATTAAAACAGTATGTTTTCTGTAATAATTTTCGACGTTGGAAGAGCATGTTACTATAGTAAAAACTAATTTTCCCAGAAATAAAAACCTGACAGATCGTTTTTTATTCACAAAAACGACTAATCTTTAATTTTCTTTGAAATGGCCAAAGTAATTTACTTTCTATAATTTTATTTATTTATTTATTATTATTATTATTTATTATTATTATTATTTATTTATTTTTTTTATTTTTATCTTGGGTAAAGAAAGAGTTGCCAGGTATAACCAAGTTCCTCGCAGATTACAACTTGTCGGATCAATTTCTAATCCTTCGAAAACTTTTAACGTTAGATTTTCTGGAAAAATAAAAATAAATAAAAAAGTTTTTTTTCTGTAATGCCCCATAAAAAAAGGGTTATAATAGAAAACTAATTTTTACGACTACAAAGACTTGTTAGACCTATATTTATGCACAAACATCCATTAATCATTTGCATTTTCATCGAAACAGTTAAAGACTTTCGCTTTCTTTATTTTATTTCTTTATTTCTTTCTTTCTTTCTTTTTTTTTTTTTTTTTTTCTCGGCGAAAAGCGGATTGTTAACAAAAGTAATTTTTTTACACACTTCAACCTGTCAGATCGAGTTTTAATTATTCAACAATTTTCATTTTTGGTTTTCTCCAAACTAGCTCTTTATCTTTTGAAAGGAAATTATAAAACTAAATATTCTATTAAATGATCTACAAAAATAAAGCAAAACTGTTTACTAAATCAACAAATATTTTCAAAACTATTTTTTACTTTCTCTTACCCTTATGGTAGAGAACGTATTGTTTTTGGGTCAAATTTTTGAAATGGAATTTTTGTTATATTTACAAGGTTTGAGATACCCTGAATCAGAAAAACAAGTTTTTCTGACAAGGTCTCTGTGCGTGTGCGTGTGTATGTTATCAGCATATCTCAAGAACAAATAGCAGCAGGAAATTCAAACTCGGTATTCTAAATTTGTATCATATAGAAATGCTACACAAAACCTTTCGTTGAGATCAAGCAAATGGTTCATGTACAGGGACACCCAAGAGAATTCAAACACTACTTGTAATTTCTCCCATAGACGTAAGTCTATGGAAAAAAGTACAAGTAAGTAGAGTTTAACATCTATAGGCTGCATTAAACCAAATGAAATAAATATATATATTTTTATAGGCATAAAAGCATGTTTCATGCATTTTGAAGTTAATATAAGGTTGTTACTTGAAAAGATTTATCAAAATTGGTGTTTCAAGGAATGGTGCCGGTGAAAGTTGTCTGAATAATTTGAGATAAACTTTTAAATGTAATAACAGTTTTTGAATTCTCTTTAAATGTAAGTACAGTATTGAAACGGTGGGTGTGAGGGGGGCGGTAGCCCACCTTATATAGAATTATTTCTCAAATAAAGCTTTTCCGAAGCCTATTTTAAATTGTTTTTAATGAAGATTTATATAACAGTATTCGTTATTTTATCTCCTGATATGATCAATCTGTCTTTGTGTTATTGAATTTCATGGTAAGGGAAAGTCGTGTGAGTGCTGCACCAGATTATTCTATTAGTTTTACCGACGAATTTAATTTTGGGTCACAGATTTGCACAGTTATTTTTTCTATATGTAAAATTACACAGGTTTCTTGATTTTATTCTTTTCTCTTCTTTATTTTTTCCTTTTCCTCCTATTATTATTTTTCTTATTTCAATGTTTCTAATATTAAATAGGATTCAGATTATGCCTACTTACCTATTCGTCAATATATTTACATTAGGATAATAACGTATATTCAAAACTTACGTTTCGTACGTAACGTATATTCAAATACGTTATGAAATTACACAAATTAATCTCTGTAATAATGAATAGATAGTGCAAAGTTAATGTTTCGCAGTATTCATAGCAAATTGCGAATAGCTAGCTAATATTATCGTTTATGAATACGTACAGTAGGCAGCAAAATTATTGAAGCGCTGACAATAATTCGTATTTAAAAGATGTTCACATAATAACGTTTTTGTTAAGTAAATATTTGCTGAATCATGATATTAGTCTTTATGCTGTTTATAAAAAAAGTAAGTTGATGAAAAAAATTAGCGATAAAAAAAAAAAAAAAAAATGAGAAATGTGGATGTGGATGTGGATGTGGGCTCTAATAACTTTGCTGCCGACTGTACACCTTTAGTAACATTTTAATCATGCGATAATTTTAGCTTTTAAAAATGTTCAAAAATATTCAGATTGTATTAATCAAGCACAGGGTGATTATAATTAAAGTTACGATTTCAGAACGCTATAATTTTAAAACTACCCATCAGAGCGATTTGATATTTTACCAGAACAATCGGGAGCACATCAACTGCGCTTATGTTAATCCCCTATTGTTAAAGAAGCATCAATTGCGGCCACGAGAAAAATTATTGATAACGTTCATCGTCATCCCCCCCTCTCTTCCGTTTACCAGGGTGCAACAGATTTTAATTTCTAGAAACGAAAGATTTCTTTACATACTTCTTTAATGAGGACCCAACTCGATATCTCTGCAAAATAAGAAAGAAGGATATGTGATACATATGACAGAAAATGTACCGGCCTTATAGGAAATCATTCTTACCCGCTCTTCCAAAAAATATTTCTGAAGTCTGCTAAACTCTTTTATCTTGTGATCTAACGACGTACCGCTTAAAAAAGATGCTCCAAGTGAACGATGAAAATAAAAACATTATGTATTTTTCTACTGATACGAGTTTGGAGAATTTACTAGAACACCATGAAATATTCGTAGATGGCACTTTTGATTCATGCCCAAATTTTTCTGCCAAATTTTTATCATTCACATTGTTAAAAATGAGCACTTCTGTTCATTTGTTTTCTTTTTCTTCTAAATAAAACTGCTAGGTCCTATGAAAGTGCATTCAAGATGGTTACAAAAAAAAAAAAAAAAAAAAAAAAAACGAAAAGAGGTTTTATATTCCAACCCAAGGCAATTATCGCAGATTTTTATGTGGCGATACATAGATCAGCTTTTAACGTTTGGCTTGGTGTAAAAATAGTAGGATTTCGGTCAATTATCAAGACAGTATAAATGAGATTAGCGCAATGATTGCGATAATTTTTCGCACTTCCATTCCTGGACAACCCATTTCAGAAGAATGTACCAGATGCATTTATTTACCCTCGTGGTATCTCGTGAGCAACGTTAATAGGTTTCAATAACTTGAAACAAGCAGTTTAAAGAAATGCTTATATTACACAAATACAACTTTTTAAATAACGTATATTTGTACTTGGATGGATGGTTGGGTTTTACGTAGCACTAGTGCTGCGCAGATGGGCAATATTTGTATTTGGAGTTTAGAAAGAACTAAAACCCGTGATCGCAATCGATGAGTTTATTCTTTTGTGTGGAATATAGGTTCCGAGCGCAATTGATGCGTTTATGCTTTTGGGGATGATATAGTGGGCGCAATTGATGCCTTTGGAAATGAAGGCCCTGAGCGCAATTGAGTAGTATCTCCCTTTCTTCAGCGCAACCGAGTAATACCCGAGCAATCGTGAGGCAATGAAATTTTGTTTGGGGAAAGAAAAAAGTATTTCCAACATGTTCTTTTAGATGGCGCTGTCAGGGTAATGTCAGGGGAAACGCCTAAATGGACTCATTAAACGCAGGAATGTTGTTAGCAACATAATGGAATAGCAGGAAACAATAGACTTCAAGGGTTTACTACAATTTTTTTTAGCGAAACGACAAGAATACGTGTTTACAACAGAAACAGCCATAGTGAAAAGAGAAAAAAAGGAGGTTTATGAAACAAATACTTTACGGATAATTAACGGCGCATTTTGGAATGATATATATATATATATATATATATATATATATATATATCGCCAAACAAAATTTCATTGCCTCACAATTGCTCTGGTAAAATATCAAATCGCTCTGGTGGATAGTTTTAAAATTATAGCGTTTTGAAATCGCAACTTTAATTATAATCACTCTGTACTTTGTTTTAGCGAAAGAGATAAGCATAGTTACCAACTTTTACACTTTTCGGCTAGTGAGAAACTTTATTAGAAAATTTTCTTATATTTCTGTATCAATTTTCACTATTTGAATAAAATAGAAATTTTTATTAAAATTTTTCGGTAGTCCAAATGCGCAAATACGTATAAGGGGGAAAAAGGAATTAAATAGGGAAATCTATTATCATAAAAAAGAAAATTAACATAAGCAACATTAACAATTGTCCGCAATATTTATATTTCTCAGAAAAAACTATTTATTGGGTCATCTTCGAACTAGAGATTTAGTTGACATATTGTGCATTTAGTTGAATGAAAAGTGCGTCTCGTATAATAATCCCTTTGTAACAAGGTCAACATCTGCTGCCATGGCCACTTTTCGTCTTCAACAAATCAGTGACTCATGCTTCAGGTGTCCTGATCTCTGATCTCGATATTCCTCTTTTCACTTTCCAAAATCATTCCACTGGCACAAACCAGACTCTAATTAAATTTGGCCTTTTTTTTTTTTTTTTTTTTCTCACATGTGTTTTTCATTCCAGAATTATTATAAGCTTTCTGCAAAAGGAAAAATGCATATTACGATTTTTTTAAACTGAATAATTCTGTAAAGCTAATGTTTAAAGATTTAAGTTTAAATGTTGGAACTGGAATTGTTGACACTGCAGTATTGTATGTTGAATTGAAAGTGACATTGTTCAACATAATTTTAATGTGTTACTAGGATCATATGGAATAGAATTTTAGGTCACATCAAAAACTTCGAAAAAAGATTTTCTTGTTAGAGAGAGTACTTTTCAGTGATATTTCATGAGATAATTTCGATTATATTTAACCTCAGCTAATAGTTCTTGTTTGAACGTAATTCAAACGATTTTTATAAATAAAATAACAAAATATGAATTAGCAATAATAGTTGCGCCAAGACTTAAAATGAGAAATTGTTTCTTTTTCGAAAACAACCAAAAAAGTAGAAAAGTTTTTTTACATTAAAAATATTGTTAAATTTACTGTGTTCAACTTTTAAAGCATTTATGCATTTTAAGGTTTTATAAAATTTTAGATATAAATATGAAACCTAAAAAACTAGTAGTAGATCTAAAAAAATAAAATTCATAAAGTGTATATAGATATATAAAAGTCACTTGGTAGATTTTTTTTTTTTTTTTTTTTTTTTTTTAATGAGGTTAGAATGCTTTGCTTTTGAACAAGGTTTCTCGGCACCCTTCCATTTCTTTTACATATGAATAATAGTAATATTAATACAATGAATAATTAATTGAGACAATTTTTAGAAGTACATGTTTTAGCCTCAGGGCTCGCAGCGTCCCTAAATTTTTACACGCGTTTTATTATTTTGACACCACTACTTTTGAGCAGTTTATTTTAAATATTATTATAGCTTTAAACTTCTAAGGATATATATATATATATATTTTATAGTGGCAACAATATAATAAAATGCGTGTAAAGTTTTAGGAACGCTGCGAGCTCTGTAGCCTTGACCCAATCCGCTTTATAATAACAAGAAAGACGCAATGAAACTTATGGATAATAATTTATGTATGTTTTTGTTATATTTTCATAACAATATATGTTTACTTGCATGTATTTGTATAATAACACAAAGAGAAAAAAAAATTGTCAATATTATTCTAATAATTTTGATTGAAATTCGAGTATTTTAATGCCATTTTTAACTAAAGGGATTATTAAGTCAAGTGACTGTATACAACTACACATTTTATAAATTTTATTTATTTTTTTAATATATATATATATTGAAATACACATATTTAAAGAAACCAAAGTTTATGAATTAACAACTTGCAAAACAAACAAAACGAATAACTAACTCAACAAAAATCTAAACAGAAAACATAAACTGAAACAAAATTTATGAAAAAATAATTTAAGAAAGGAAGGAGGCAGGCGGCAAGACTTATTACTTGCCAGTGGGGTTAAATTAGTTTCATGCCGGCAACATACCTATATATATACCATATATACACCATATATATAACATACCTATATACATACCATGCATATATATACCTATATACGAGTATTTGAAGTTTCATAATTATATTTAATGTTTTATAAAAACTTAGATGCAGTTATACTTTGAAACTTGAAAACAGTAAACTGATTATTAATTTTTAATGTAGAAAATTATTCTCTCTTTTTTTTTTTTTTTTTTTTTTTGCTGTTTTCGAAAACGGGGGGAAATTTCTTATTTCAGTTTCAAGTCAACGCGCATGGTTAAGTAATATTAGCTTGATTTGACATTATTAGCTCAATGTCCATTATCAACAAAGACCAACAGATTTTCAAAAATTATTATTTGGTGCTATTTCAAATTCAATTTAAAAATTTTAGTAATGAGGTAAATATTTATTTAAAATGCAATTAAAGCCAATAAATGTATTTATGAAAAAGTATGAAATTTATATTTTATACAGTCCCCCAGTTTCATACATTATATTCAGTAAAGGATTCTTAATACACTGGCATACAAAAGAAAATAGGTTCTTTAAATTAACAGTTAAATTTATCCAGCTACAAAACTCTGATTTTAATTAATTTCAAACATCTATAAGAACCTCGATATAAGAACATCATCATTTGAAACAAAATTTAAAGATTTGTAAATAAATTGACATTGTAGATACTTGTGTAATTCTATTTATATTTATTTTAATTTCGTTATTAAAGTCCTCCATAATATCTTAATAACTATTTTATTTATTTACCTTTTAAATAAGGAATTTACATATAAATATTCTAATATTATATAAGTTAGTCTGGTGCTTGAATTTATTTATGTTTTTGTATTCACTCGCGGGAAACTATTGCGAGTGCAAGTCATGGATATGCAAGTAATTTTTAAGTTTGGAATTACAAAAACCTTAAAAAAAAAAAAAAATAATAATAATAGTAATATTTCACAAAATTTTAATTAACGGAACAACAATTAATTTTTTTTTTTTTTTTTTATATACATTTCAACCGAAATAAGTCTTTTAGGAAAATACTACAATAAAACAGATTTTTAGTTTTAATATTTGATTAATAAGAGTCCTGTTTTTATTATAATTCATTTTGTAAGAAATTCCTTTTCTAAAGAAATGAGGTTGTTCTTTTCATAATGTTTTAACTCAACCTGACTCTTTTTTTTTTTTTTCCAATATAGGCAACGTTACAAGTTATTACGAATTGTAAATAATTTTCATACAACTATTTACAAATAGTAAGTTTTATTTAATTGCAGTTAAATGTATTATAAAGGAATATTATTAACTTAAAGTGGTATAAAATTTACAAACAATTCATAATAAACTGGCATCTCTCTCTCTCTTTATATACATATACATATATATATATACATACATACACACACAATATATAAAAATCAGTTTTTGCTGCAATATATATATATATATATATATATATTTATAATTTGAAATTTTTTAGTACCATTGTAACACTCAGCAGAGAAAAGATAGATGAAAATACCAGCAAAAAATAAATTTTAATTGAGATTTATGTCGATTATAAAATTAGTCACAGTATTAAATTAATTTGAGTACCAATGATTAGTAAAACAAGTTAAAGTATTTAGGCAGAAGAGAAATGACACTAACATAACACATAAGCCCAACGATGAGAAAATTTGCAAAAACATTGAATATATATATATATTAATTAGTATTTAAAACAGTATTAAACTGAATTCTAAAATAAAATTAGAATCCTACCGTCGTTTTTACTGCAACAAAGATAATGTTCTTAAAATAATTCGGTCAATATGGAAATTTTAATTTATTTTAATTATCATTTCCAGAAATTAATTTAATGACTCAATCAAATTTTATCTAAAAGCGAATCTTTATACCACTTTAATTTATTTTCTTTTGGAACTGTGTATCTATGAGTAATAATTTAGATAATAATTTTTGATCAACGTTAATAGGGACACCCTGTATTAGGGGCAGACATGTTCTTACATAATTGGGTCATAGCTATATTATTGTTTCCCCCACACAATGTGAACTTTTTCTACACGCTTTTCTTTTTTATTGGGCATTAATCAATAATAATAATTATAATAATAATAATCTTTTCAAATAATTTTAAAGATAAATAGTTTAATAATTTTAAATATGTGGCATGTTTTTTAAATAGTTTTAAATAAGCAAAATTTAAAAGCGATATTTGTCTGCTTGTGTTTGAAAGACTACTACATGATTATAAGGAATGATATTTTACCATTATAACCACTGAAAAAGATATATTTCTGTATTATTATTATTTTATTAATCCGGAATGCTGCAAATTGGTGGGCTGAGGAAACCGAGATCCGGAAAGCCAATTTTGACAAAAGATAGGAAGTGGAAACACGCCCATTAGTTCATTCGTGCATATGAATTTGTATGAAAATACGATTTAACTTTATTACTTTTGTATTCTCCAAAACCTGTATTCCACGTTTTGTGTTTTTTCATTGTCAGGATTTACATTAAGAAAGGTACATCGTGTATACGAGAGCTGTGAATTAAATCGTAAAACTTATCCTTTGCATTTATGCAATAATAAGATACATGGATAAATTTTTTTCTGATGTTAATAGATTGAAAAGGATGAAAAGTATTATAATTTATTGAAATATATTGAAATTTAAAAAAAAAATATATTTTAAAGGTTAAAAATTTCTGAAATAATAACTCGTTGATCATTGCTCATTTTGTACGAATTTCTAGTATGTAAACCACAAAATCGGGCTCAATCATTGAATAATCAGACTTAATATTATTATCACTCAGTTCAATTTTGTATCATACAATTTTATGCACTTAAGTTAAACAATTCGACAAACACCATAACTTTTTTCTCTGTGTTCTTAACATTTCCATATAGCACACACAGATTGAAAGATTTCTAGAAATTTGAAGCTTAATAGCTTCGAAACAAGTATATTAAGTACTATATTTAATTTACAAAGACTTATCAACATGAAACAATACCAACTTTAAATTATAAAAATTAGTTACATAATTTTAATTAACTGTATAATTTGGTAATAAAACAATTTATTGGTAATTGTATAATTTATTTTTTAAATATATTTCGGAATTTATAATCGCATTAAACTCAAGAATGACCGCGAGTAAATTGCAAAGCGAATAATCCGCCCACAGATAACCAAGTACTGTATTATTATATAAGAAATATATTAAAATACAGTAAAGCACCGTTTATACGTCTTTCAAGGGACTGACGTAAAAGGACGTATAAATGAAAAGACGTATAATCGAAATTTTAATAATAATACTTTGATTACTACAAATTTAATGACACTTAAGCAAAATTTATATGAAAATACTAATTAATAAAGTTTCTTAAGTTAGTAAATGTATATAATGTTAATACTAATTAATAACAAATGTAAAATACTAGTAAATGAAAGTAAATGAAAATACTAATTAATAAAGTTTCTTATGTTAGTAAATGTATATAAAAATACATTAAGTTAGTAAATGTATTTTTAAAGACAATAATTAATTAATATATATATATATTATAAAAAGTGAGAAAAATCATACTATTAATCTATGACTGGATACTAATTACATATATCATACATTGAGTATTAGATTACATTTCTTAAGAACTATATGAACACATTTTGAATATTAATTATATGTATTGAGTATTTTTAATAATAAGCATACGACTTATACCCATACAGATAGTATAACATTAAAAATCTTTAATATTCGTCTGATTTACTGCTTGTCTATGAGTATTAAAAATTCTACTGTGAATTCAATTGATTCTTTGATCAGTATTCTTCGATCTTTCCTGTGTTTCTCCATTTAAGATGCTTTCTAGAAAAAATCTGTGTTATTTAGAATGGAAAATAACGACAGGTTGAGAAATTTTGTGAATTTTAGTAAAGTCGAGAAGACGTATAACCGATATTAGTGGTGTATAAATGAAGAATTTTTGCATTAAAAGGAATAGGAATGAATCGGGACTTCACTAAAAAGACGTATAAACGTGCTTTACTGTAATTTGTTTTTACAAAAGCTGTTAATAACGCTAATGTATTTATGATGAATTTTCTGTACGTCTGTAATCTCACAGTGTTTCTTGAAGTTTTCTGTTTATTAGCGTTTTCAGAAGACAAGAAAAAAAAAAAAATAATAATCTTTGAATTGTAATCTTTATTTCGATTTTATTCTATGCATATTATTTTGTATGCTTAGTTATTTCAGCCCATAAATTTCAACTTCAAGTAAATTAAAAAGTATTTACTTGTATTACATTCATATTTTTCTATTATTTAAAAATGTAGGTAACATTGGGGGGGAAAATTATTAGTTTCAAACAAACAAAACTGATCATTCTAGTTATTTCTACAAAAAAAAAAAAAAAAAAAGTGTTGAGGTATACATTTCAAAGAGTAGGGATCTTTTTCTTAATAAAGAAGAAAATGTAATTAACTAATATAATGAAATATGCTCACATTAATGAAAACGATTAAACGCAAACGAATGCTTTTCTTTTTCTTTTTTTTTTTCTTTTCACGTATATATATATATATATATATATATATATATATATAGAACTGAAAAAAAAAAAAAAAGGCAAAAGGTTATATTAGGGTTTAAAAAAAAAAAAAAAAAAAAAAAGAAAAAAAAAAGAAACATCCTTCAGGAAAAGGAACTGTATCAACAATTAATTTTCGATTCAGTTGGTTGATCTGAAAAGAAGCGATAAATTGAAAATCGGAACTAATACTCAGTGCTCTGTGTCTAATGGTGTAGTTAATGAAATGAAAAATTAACTCCGCTCCGTAATAAATAATGTTTAGTTTTCAATATAAGAAGTTATTGAAGAGATTGATCTCTACTTAGTAGGGAAAAAAATGTATATAAATTTTATTATTTTTAAAAATTAATTTTCGGCATTGTTTTAGCGTAAATAGTTTATTTGAATATCTGCTGCCACTAAGCTACAGACCATAGACAACAACAATTTATATCTTTGTATGTGCATACATGACTTCTTAGAAAAAAACATTAAAATTTAACTCTATCATTGTTTTGCTATTTCTAAAGAAGCTAAATGTTTCATAACATCGATGGCAGTAATTTACCTTGAATTAAATGCAGACATTTGCCTCCCCTCTTTTGGGATAGTATTCTACATTTCCAAAGCAAAGTGGAAAAACAATGTGAACTTCTAGGCGATATCCAGAAGAAATTTCAAAAGTTCACAGTGGACAAAACTTGTCTTTCCTATCTTACTGCCTGAATTCATCACTGGTTATAATCAGGGCTTAATTTGCATGGGAACTCAGTCCCATGCTTTTTTTTTTTTTTTTTTTTTTTTTTTTAAATTTAGGGAATTTTTAATTGTTAGACGGAACACATGGAAACACATTAATATTGAGTACTGGAGCTCACCAGTGTATTATTTTTAAAAATCCAAAGTTCTCGAATTGTTATTATTTCTTCTCTATAACCGTTACTATCATTTTCTTATAAAATGTACCGACATCTATAATTTAATTTGACAAACCTTTTTTTTTTCTTTTATCTGCTTTTCCAAACTACCAACTAGTGGTTTTTCTCTCTCACTTTTTACACAGGGACCAGCAATTGTTAGAATTAACCAAAAATGAAAAGTTTGTGTTTTTATTTTTTACTGAGCAGTAAAATGCAACCACAATTTCAAGTTACATGTATTAAAATAAAATATCAAAAGCGAAAAATAAACAATAGTTCGTTTGTAATGAAGAAAACAATCAGTTTAACAGGAAATTTCAGTTTAACAAGAAATTAAAAAGGTCAACAGGAAACAGGAGATTAACAAGAATAAATAAAAATCAAGACTATATGCCTTGCTGGATTTTATAAGATTTGATTTACAATTTCAAAATAACTTTCCAAAATTCGTCGATACACTCATAAAATGAGAGACACACCACATATGAATATAAGTTCCGAGAAACATCAGCGTTCCCACACTTACTTTGTTAGAAATTAACTCCTGATTAAAATTATATTCGTGATCGTGACTTGGTTTTTAAGGAATATCATCAATTTTTATACAGATGAATTATAGGGTAACATAATATTCAGGTATAAAATATTTTGAAGAATAGGGTAAGTGCACCAGTGATTGGCACTTTTAGAACAATCTCTGTTGTTTTTAATGTTCTAGTCATCAGAAAATATTTTTAGAAATCTTAAGTTAGTACATATGGTATGAAAGACATTCAGAACCACATATATGTTAAAATGTGTACATTTGATAACAAATATTTTTTTTATGAATTTGAATTTGATACTCACCCAATGTTCCAGTTATTGACACTGCCAGTTTTTTATTTTATCAGTAATTGGTCCCTATGTTCCAGTGTTTGATACTGCTAGTTATTCATTTTACCAGTTATTAGCATCCTATGCTCCAGTGTTTGACATAAAATGTTAAAATTCTTATATGTAAAATATATGATTTTATTATTTTTCTTATTTATTAATTATTTCGGGATATATGTCAATTACTGGAGCACCTACCCTATATTGAACATAAGGAAATTGATTTTCATTAATGAGGTTCAGTAAGATTTGTTTTCCCGTTAAAATAAATAATTAATAGAATAAATAAATAAATAAAAAGTATGCGTCGCAGTAATAATCTGTTTTCAGGACAGAGATTTTGATGTTACGTCCTTTGGACACTATCATTGCAATAATTTTAATATAAGTATTCTGAAAAAAATATATCGAAATCAGAATAAGCCAAAACATTTTTTCTATTTTAAAAAATGTGCATACCGTTAATCGTTTGTTTACAGAGTTACACAAAAGAATTAAGATTATTTTGGTTTATGGGAAATAACTGATGGAAATGTATTTTCGATTTTGTTATGTATTTTTCACAATTAATTGACTTTTAATGTAATTTGTGATGCATATAAAATTTTTGGATAATAAAAGGAACTGCTCAAAAAAGTTTTGAATATATGGGCGTTTCTGCTAACCAGCAGCCTGACGAATCTGCATTGTCATCAGGCTCTCATTTTACATTAGACACAAAAAAGTTGAGCCTAGACCTAGAGGCCCCTAACTTTGAAGAACCCGCTAAAATTTTTATTAAAAAATATTTTATTTTAATTTTGTTAAAAATATTAACTTTCTTTGACAGAAGTTTTTTTTTTTTTTTTTTTTTTTTTTTTCCCTACATCCATTCAAACTTTCTAAAGCAATTTTAAAGCTGCAACCGTGCTGATATATCCGTCTGGAATCTGTATCGTCTAATCTGATAAACCGAAAAACAAATTTAACAAACCCGTGTCAGCTATGATTATAGTCCAGAATTTCTAAATTGGTCCCTGCTACTAATTATAATTGTTGCGAATGTTTTTTCAATTATTTTCTTAATTCTTCAGATGAAGTAATCATTTACCATTTTATATATTATTGGATATTTGTAAAACCTTATACTAAGCCATATAAAAGACTTTAAACACTTTATGATGATCTGTTGTATGTTATTATTTTAAAGGCCTTTAAATAGCAACAAAATAACGTTGATACTTCCGCGTTGAGTTTCTGTAAAAGTGATCATTTCATGTGTGTCTGTCTACATTATTTTTCCTCTCTTGATGACGGCTTGTACTTATTTAATCGATCCGAAACAACTGTTACAGGATTTATTTATTTCTATTCAACGGGTATGAGTAGTAATTTTTATTCTCCAGTGTATCGATCAAATCCTTACTCGTATTTTAGAATGGTTTAAAGTTTTCAATATAGTCACGTAAGATATTTCTACAAAATTTGGTCACGTGAGCCTTTCTGTAAAGGAAAATAAACAACACATTTTTTTTTTTTTTTCGTAAAATTGTATGATGCTCATGTTTTGATATATAAGTATCTGGTTGGACTATCGTTCAGAAATTGTTAGATGACGTATATTACAAAAGTTATTCACAATCTAAAATCTTTTTTTCGAGATGACAGTTAAATGGGATTTCTTTCAAAGTTTTTACACTGAGAAAAAAAATATACCACCTTCCACTAGAATGAATAAGTGGTCATTTTCTAAATCCCTTAACTAGAAATATAGATTTCCGAGCTATGCGCATAAGGCACGCCAATAAACTGAATAGACGAAATGATCGAGAATTTCTAGTGTACACATTTCTAGATGGTGAAACAATATTCTGAATGCTCTAAATAGTCTGAATCATTTGTATTGCGAGAAATTCTCGCTTGATTTTCTAGAATTTGGTAACAAACCAAGATTATAGCTGCTGAAACCCGCTTCTTGTAGTTTCATTTATTTGCAGAGATTTTTAAAAAACTTTGCCCTCGAGAATATAGGCAAACTCTCTAGAATTCTAATAGGGGCTTCTAGAACACACTTTCAAAGGGGACGAGAATTTATAAGGATGACATGGAACTATTTTTTCTAGAGACACAATTTAGATTCTAGATGTCAGTTACAGAATTTCTTCTCAGTGTACTAGATTATCCAGCAATACTTTTAATGTGTTTATCAGATTATTCTTAAAAAAAAAAAAAAAAAAAAGGCAGTGAATGAATTAATTTATTACGCTTGAATATTTTGAGTTGTATCACTTTAAATACATTAAATTTTTAATATATAGAGACTAGTTTTACTTTTTCATGAACCGTAAAAAGTCACTTAAACATTCTTTATGGGAAAAAAAAAAAAAAAAAACGAATTTAAGATCACTGAAAAAGAGAAAAAAAAAAACTAAAATATGAAGTATGATGAAAATATAAATTAATATGCACAATTTATGAAAACATTTCCTGGAATGTTGATTAATTAATCTAGGCTAAGGATATGTTTTTAAGATATGTAAACTAATTATTTTGTACTCCGATCTCAGCTGCAGAGGATCAACGTCAGTATGAAAAGTCAACAGACAGATGTTCATACAGGCTTGCATGTATTGATCATTTGATGAAGCTTATAGACTTATAGGGTGTATCAAATAATGTAAAATAACATATCCTGCATTACAATGTGATGTCTATAGGTAATGGTAATGGTAATTTATTTTATAAGTTTCATGTACGGCATTAGTTATTGTTCTTTATTATTACAATCCATCTTAATTTCAAAGAAATATGTGTGATATTACATTCATTGTATTTACCGCACTCGTAAAATGTTACTAAACACTCTTGCAAACAATCTTTTATTAATTTTTTTTTTTCAATCGATCTTTAAATATGTTTGTGTAATTGAATTGTTAGTAAATTCTTTTTGCAGCACTTTGAAAAATATTTAGAAATGTTTATGAATTTATTTCGTCTATCTGATAGTGCGTCTGTCAATTGATTTCGTTTAAATAAACATTTTTAGAATGCCTTGAAACATACGTTCGGTTTCACTGTAACACGTTTCTTATTAAAAACAGTTTAAATAGCGCTACTGGCTTGTGTATAAGGATCAAAAGAATTTGCATATATTTTAGTCCATAAGAAATATTAAGAAATATTTCTTTAAATTTTAATTACCTTCATACTGTACGAAATGTAACGAATTTAGCGTATATTATTCAGATCTACAAAACACGTTTCCTATAGAATATGGTATTATTAGCATTAATTATTGGTCTACAAGGCCCTACAAAAATATTGCGATACGTTATAGGCTATGAATGGAAATCTCTCAAAATGCTCGAAGTTCGTTTACAGATTCGTTTGCTTCTCAAGAATTAACTGACCGATTTTATTTATTTATTTATTTATTTCCAAAAAATGCACTCATTTATAAAGTGATTCATTTAAATATAGTGATCAGCGTAGAGGGCAAAGCCTGCTAGTGTACACACACACATACATATAATATGCATTTAATTATCTTAAGATAATTTAATTCTGAATTAGTTGGTTGTATTTTAACTTTCAATGATTAACAACTATTAAATCACTTACTAAACCAACCGATAGAATTTCTTCTTTCATTGGAGTAAAAATAAATAGGTAAATAAATAAGCAAATACTTTGTTTAAAAAAATGAGGAAACAAAATAATTATAATCCTCATAGAAAGTACGGGAAATCATTGCGCATAGTGTAACTACCCGCCACGCGTCTTTTCGTCACACCGTATGTAACTTCAGCGTCACACCGATTTCATTATTCTGCACTTCAACGTCAAAAATCGTATTGTGACACTCCCCCTCCTTTTTTTTTTTTTTTTTTTTTTTTTAACTTAGGATAAACAAAATCAGCATTATTCTAGTTTTGCATTATTTTCGTTTTTTTTAATACCCTTAGGTATTAAACGTTAGAATATTAGCCAATTTTAATATGTATAACAACGAGTTCTCATTATATATTTTAAGTTAATGAAGTCATTATAAAAGTAGAGCCAATCTTTAAATAGCAATTATTGTAATAAAATTATTTAAATGCATTTAAAAAACAACTGCCAGTCTCACTTATCCAGATTATCAATAGATGTGAAAGTAAAATGTTGCTCTTTTTTTTTTTTCACTGAAAAGTAAACGGAAAAAGGTTTAAGAAACGTGCTTTAACTAAAACAGCTCGAAAAATCGATGCCTCATGAACGGAAACTGAATAAAAACTTGTTGCTGGGTTATGTACTAGCTTTTGTTTTCTCCTCTGAGTGCATCTGGAAACTCCCACATCTATAGATTTAATTTTAAAACAAAGAGAGCTTGTGACATACATATATTTACTTTTTTTTTCCCTTTTTCTTTTTTAATGGCTGAGTTAAACTTCAAATGAATTCCCGTTTCAAAATATTTGAAAATTCTAATGCATTATAAATGAAATCCATCCCATCTGTTCCATTTTTAACTTCAGTACAGTTTTTGCATGAAAAGGAGGGGAATAAAAAGCCCTTTTTAAGAAAATACAGTTTTTAATTTGAATACAAATGGTTTCAGATACTTTTATTATTGAAATTTATTTGTAACAGAAAGTGCCCCCCCCCCCTCCCTTTATAGATACTTTAATTGGTTAAAAAGCAACGATTTTGTCAGATCATGGCGATATTTTCAGTTAAAAATCTATTTGAATAGAATAAAACTTTACTGCGGAGTTTGAGAGTTCAATTTAGAATGTTAAAACTTTCACACACGAGTATATTGTGACGTTCCCTCTCTTCCGCTCAAAACAAAGTAAAGTAAAATAAAAAAATAAAATAAAAAATTTATTGTGGCCACCACAAAGCATTTTTCCATATTTCTGTATACAAATTCACGCAGTGCAAAAATATTTATTAAAACCATTATTTATCAGAATTATTTTCCATGGTAAGTGCAGACGATTTTCATCCGAGAAAAGTATAACTTGATATATCAAAAGAAATTTGTGCCTACTTTGAGCTTTTTTTTTTTTTTTTTTACAATTGAGAAAAATTGATAACTTTGTTTTAAAGTATCACTGATACATTATCGCAGATACATAGTGTTTAAGCATTCGTTTTAACGGTATTGACGATTTCTTTTGCAAAATATTGAAAATTTACACACTAGAGGGGCATACTAGGGTGCCTCGATAAGATAATATAGCAATATAGATACCCTAGGGCATACATGCTCCTACATATGCTGGTACACATATAAAATTTTTATCCTGGTTGAATGTTTCTCTCTCTCTCTATATATATAAGGTTGTTATAATTAAAGTTCGCTTATTCAGAAGGCTCTAGAGCCGATTCTATGGTTTCAAACGAAACAAAATTTCACTATGTAGCACAAGTGATGCGCTCTGCGAAAATCAAAAAAGAAAAAAAAAAAAGTTGAAATTTTCATCAGTAGATAGTGCTTCTCCAATATCTAAGGCGATTTTTGACGATTCATTCTATCATTTTCAGTCAATCCAGACGAAACACACAAAATTTGTTTTATTTTTAACAAAAAATCTGCAAATCGCCTTGATATTGGCCCACGCCACCTATTGACGAAAATTGTAACTCATTTTTTTTTTTTTTTTTAATTCAAAATAAATTTTGTGTTTCGTCTGGATTGACTAAAATTGATAGAATGAATGTGCAAAAATTAACAATTGTGAAATAAAATTTCCTCTATTTTACTTTTTAGAAAAAATCTGCAAAAATAGCTTTAGATATTGGTGCAGAACCACCTATTGACGAAAATTGCAACTCTTTTTTTTTTTTTTTCGATTTCGTAAAACGCAGTGCCACCTGTTGACGAAAATAATTAGTTAGCACTGCGAAAATCGAAGAAAAATAAGTTACAATTTTCGTGAATAGGTGGCTCTGCTCCAATATTTAAAGCGATTTTGGCAAGTAGGGCGATTTGTTTTTTGTAAAAAACAAAATAATATTTCTGTATTTCGTGTGTGAATTAATCGAAATTGATAGAATGGATCTGAAAAAAATCGCCGTACATATTGGAACAGCACCACCTTTTGATGATAAATTCAACAAATGTTTTATTCGATTTTCGCAAAGCGTATCACTTGTACTATATACTCGTGAAATTTTATTTCGTTTGAAGCCATAGAATCGGCTCTAGACCCTTCTGAATACGCGAATTTTAATTATAACAACCCTGTATATATATATGAAAAACCTTTTCAAAAAATTTCACAGGAAGAAAATGAAATATCACATAAAGAAATGAAACATTTAATTTAATAATAATAATAATGATAAAAAATCAAAATCGAAGAATGATTGGATTGTCTGGATTTAGTATCATTTAAACATAATAATCTGATGCATTGGTTGCAATAAAACGTACATTATTTAAAACTATAGTATGTATAGTATGCAGTAGTCATACAAAATTTTCTTCTAAATCATTTTATATGACAGCATCACCTACTGGTTAACATGCACAAAATAATAATAATAATAATAATAGCTTTTCCCAATAAACATTGTACATATATAATTTATTGCAGTTTTTATCAATAGATACTGAGATCTATCTACGTGGAAAATAGCAAAATGTGAGTAATAATAGAAACACCTATCGACCCATATGTACACAAATTAACTCAGCATTCTTTTTCATAATAGCCATTTCAGAAAAAAAGTTTTGTGCAATTATGCACTATAAAAGCAGAGAATAGCCTTTATAAGTTCAAAACTTTAAATAAAAACCACTTTGTTTTCACAGCAGCATTCGTGCCTACTTTGTTCGCCTGACGAAGGGTCGTATTTTCTTTCGACCCCAAAACAATTGTTGTGAGTTCTTGCATTTTATGGTGTTTACTCAAAACTTTGTACTTATTACTTTTAAACTCCAGTTCTGCAGTGCTTTCTTATAATTAGAGAATAGCCTTCCCGTTAATAGGGAAATTACAGCATAACATCTCCACCTGTTGAGCAATGAGCACCAAAAGTTAATAGATGCTAATTTGTGTCAAGATGCAACTAAATATAAATTTTTGTGACATTCTGTGCATTAGTTCATGATCTAGAGCTGTTACAAAATTTTGGTCATACCTAAACAGACAGACAACCATTTTGTAATAATAGTCAAATCGTCTTCAGGACATCCCAGAACGTACACATCTACCGAAAACTGTTAGTAAAAAATTTTTATGAATCCAATACTTTCTTCTGTAAATATAGAAGAAACTAATAAAATTCACCGTTTTATCAAAAACATGGTCTCACTTTAGTCAGTTTGGATGTCGTGTAATCAATGTTTTTAGAAATTTGGTGCTATGTTCAGTCAATTTTAAAGTGCCATTTTAGTATTAAGCATCATTATAATGGCGAAACTTAGCACTAATTTTCTAAAAATATTGGTTTTAGGTAATTTAATTTAAATTGACACATTTCTTTTCTTTCTTTCTTTCTTTCTTTTTTTTTTTTTTTTTTTCTTTCGTAAAACTTAAAACTTCCTGTTTAGTACTGCAAAGAGTGTATTTAAAATACGTAGAGGTAAAAAAATGTGATTGAAACATTTTCATAAGTACACATTTTTCAAAAACGCTTACTATGATGTGATTTTCCTTTATGTTTTTTTTTTTTTCTCACAATAAAGTATGCGAATGGAAATCGGATCCACTTACTAGAATTTATTTAAATTAAATTGTTTTTGTTCGACAACGTATAAAATTATTATTTTTTTTTTTTAAAGTCTCTAAACACACTTGAAATAAACTTGATGTGAAATTGTAGTTTTAATTGTAAGTTTTTAATTAACTTACATCCGTTTTGTATTTTTCAGTCTATATTGGCACTCACCTGCATATCATTCATGGTGTCAAATCCCGCAAAACTTTATAAAAAAAAACGATAATCTTTTAAGAAAGTATTTAGTTTTCGCTTGAACTCTTTGATCTTCTTTAATTACAGCTTTCTATTAAAAAAAAAAAAAAAAAAAACCGTTAGTCCCATAAAATAATATATTTTTTAGTAAACATGCAAAAAATGTTCAAAAGATAATTGGTAGTTTAAAAAACCTGTTTTTAATTAAAATAAAGAAATAGAAAGAAACCTCATATGAGTAATCCATATTAATAACAATAAATTATTTTAGTAAGAATTATCTGAATTTAACATCATTATACTTTCACTTATTTATTTTATTACTTTTTTAACAGCTGTTTTTTTTTTCTTTCCCCTTACCTTTTTGTCGTTAATCTTCGTCTTCACGACTAAATTAATTCCGTATTTTAACAGCTTAGTTTTACGTGTTTTGTCTTTTCTGCATTAACATTCTTAGTCCACCAGCTTGTAAAATTTTTAGAAGACTTTAATTGGCATTATATTAATTAAATAAATAAATAGATTTTTATTAATTATGGTGATGTTTTTTGCCGTATTTTTATATGTATTGTTTATTACAATTACTTTTCTTAATATTTACTTACAAAAAAAAAAAAAAAAAGCGTATGCATACATGCGTCACTGCGTCACAAAATGGTTTTTGATCCTATGGGCCATTTTTCATCAAGCAATTCAGAACAAAACGAAAATTAGAATTCATTTTTACCATGTTTTGCAGATAATCGTTGAAATTAATCAAATTGGTTTAACATATACGTGATAAGATGCGGGTTATTGCGTTTTTCTGGGATTTTATTTAAAAAATAAAACATTTTTTGATATATATTTCACAATTTGTTATATTTTTGTAGACTGTATTGTGCACATAATGTTTGGTAAATACTAGTAAGGGCAGTTATGTACAGACGGAAGAAAAAAAAATAAAAATAAAAAATAAGCCCCCCCCCCACCCCTGACTAATTTCGCCGTAAATCACCATGCTTATACAAAATTATTTTAATTATGTAAAATTATGCTTATATAAAATTAAAAAATGCTTATATAAAATTATTTTAATCGATCGGCCTTTGTAATAATATCTAGTTTATAACGGTATAGTAATAATAAAATAATATATTGCGTTGTATTTTACGGTTATAGTAAACATATAACATAACAGAAAGTAATATAATTAATTCACTAAATGTGAAATTTTTACTAATATGCAAAAAGAATAGACAGATTGTTTTAAAGAAAACACATCACTGAAAAGTATAAGAATGTCTGTACCAAATATAAGTAAAAAAGGCCAATATGAATTTACTGAATTTAATATATGAAAATAAGTTTTGAAATACCATCACTAATATATATACACCAGAAGCAGTAAATATATATAGATTTATGTATATGTATGTATATATATGCATATGTAAATATGTATGTGAGTATATATGTGCGTGTGTGTGTATTACATATATTAATTTAACTTGTCGGCTAACGAATAGGTCTAAAGTCATATTCTCTACCTGGCAAGATATAGAAGCTGGATAGAATATAAATCATTTCTTAACTTACTTGTAGAAGTTTGTACAATAACTGGAAACGATTTTTGCTTTTACCGATTTAATTTTATTAACACGTTAAATTTTAGAATGGTTCACAAGGCAGTAAAATGATAAATAATAAATTCACATATTTTGATTCTGATGAAAGTTCCACAGGAAAAACTGAATATTTCATATATTAAGCACAAAGTTTATTTAAAAATTTCCCCTTTTAAATAATATAACTACATATTTTATTTATTCTAATCCAATTTTGTGAAAGTTTTCGTATATTTATTAAACAGAATAAATCAATAGTCTTAAAAGTACTAAGTTAGTACTGTGGAAAATTTTCAATTGGTTTATGCCATTATATTATTAATAATAACAATTCTAATAAAAAGCTGCTTCGTATTTCATCGAAAAATTTTCCTTGTTCTTTAGTGCCTAGACTTATTAATTAAATTTATATTAACTTAAAAAAAATCTTTGCTTAACTTAATGAAGATTTCCTTTTCTTTTATTGGAATCGCAAGGAGAAAAAATATTAAAAGAGCTATATTTTTTATTATTTTTTTACAAACTTTTTTTTTTTTTTTTTTTTTTTTTTTGTAGTTAAAGAGTAAGGAAATAAATTAGAAAAACAAATCTCAGCGCTTTAAATAACTGAATGCTGGAGGGTATTTACTTCGATGCTTAGGAGAAAAAATTTACTGTACAATTGCAGTTTTCCACTTCTCTTATTACTTTTATGATTTCATTTTATTTTTTATTTATATTTATAATTATTTCTAAATTTCCAAATGCCTCAAACATTTTGAATTAAAAGACTATGAGTGATTTCGACTATTGTCTTGAATTGAATGAGTCAAAATATTAATTTTCTGCACACCTATTTGGCATAGTTCAAATCAAACTGATAATAAAAGGGGATTAAATTATCGGAAATATTTATAAGAGTCATTCAATGACAAATCAACAAAAAAAAAAAACTGCATTTTTAACCTGACCCCCTCAGATTTTTATGAAATTGGGCTCATTTATTTATTCTATTGAGAAATGAATGTATACCAATTAATAAGTCCATATCACTTTTAGTTTTTGATATACAGGGCTGCAAAAATGGGTAAAAAATACAAATTTCCGAAATTCTTCTACAACAAATATACCCATATTTTCTTTCCTAATTAACTTAGAGATAAAAGTTTGGTATCATTAGAAAGCTTATAATACAGGTTTTCAAATTATACATCACATACACACACATATACATTTCTAATATTTTTCACTTTAAGGCCAAACGTTTTGACCTTTGACAACTAATATCTTAAAGGTACACATATGTTATTTTTGCATTTATTATCTAAAACTATTGCAAATTTCAACATGGGACAGCCATGGGATGCTGAGTTATAAATTAATATGCAACCCTAAATCAGTATTTTCATACTAACATAACGTACGTTTTTCCCATATTTTGCTCCCTAATTAACCTAGAGATATAAGATTGGTATCATTCGAAAGCTTACAATACAGGCTTTTAAATGATATATCACATGTATTCACACGCATATATTTTTAAATTTTTTCATTTTAAGGTCAAACATTTTGACCTTTAAACTTCAATATCTCAAAAAGTATACATTTAATTTTCATTCAAAAATTATATGTTATTATTACGTTTATCATCTATAATTATTGTAAGTTTCAACATGGGATGGCCATTTTTAAAAAATAACAAATAACAAAAATAACAAATGTAAAAATAACATAATTTTTAAAAGAAAATTAAATATGTACTTTTTGAGATATTGAAGGTCAAAAGTCAAAATGTTTGACTTTAACATGAAAATTTTAAAAATATATATATATACGTGTGATATATCATTTGAAAGCATGTATTATAAGCTTTCTATTGATACCAATCTTTTATCTCTAAGTTAATTAGGAAAAAAAATATGGATACATTTGTAGTAGAAGAATTTCGGAAATTTGCATTTTTTACCCATTTTTGCACCCCTGTATATCGAAAACTAAAAGAGATAGGAACTTATTAATTGGTATACATTCAATTCTCTATAGAACAAACAAATGAGCCCAATTTCATAAAAATCTGAGTGGGGTCAGGTATTTAGCTGTGTTCGTTTGTCATGGGATGACTCGTACATAAGTGGTTGTTTTTATAAATATAGAAGTAGATTTTTACACGTTATTTAAAATAATTAACGAAAATAATACATTTACAGAATTTTAATTTTACTATTTTTCCGATTTATTAAATTTTCTGGTTGAAAATTCAAAATCAGTTTTTAAGTGTTTTCCTTTTGAGAAAAATATCAAAAACGAAACCTCGAGCAATAAATCTTTTCATTTTGATTAATTCAAACTTAAAAAAAAAAAAAAAAAAAAAAAAAAAAAAGTCAGTGCGGTAAATAATAACTTTTTATAAACGGCACAAAATTAGAAGCGAGTTACGAGCAAAGCGTTAATCGGTTTTTAACTGTCAAGTTTCAACGTGATTTATCAGATTAGGTTCTTAATACATTATAAGCCGGATTTTATCGGATTAATAAAGAAAATGAAAATATAAACCTTTGCTGCATTTGGATAAATTTAGTTTTACATGCATTTTGTGTTGAATTATTTTATGTTACTTGTTAATATGACTTATACTAAATTCAATGATAATCTCAAGTGGTTTGAATAGAACATAATTAAACAAGTAGTAGGTGTCATTTTTAATAGAACTGTTCGGTAAAATTGAAATAAATAAAAAGTTTAACCTTTTTTTCCCCTTAAAATATGCTAATTTTATTTTTTCTCTTCTTTCTTTCCAGTTTTTGTTATATTTACAAATTTTTAAGTCCCTGATTCCGACGAATTATGTGTTTAGCAGTTAGTCTCACTCTCTCTCTCTCTCTCTGTGTGTGTGTGTGTGTGTGTGTGTGTGTGTGTGTGTGTGTGTGTGAATGTGTGTCTGTTATCAGCATATCTCAAGAACAAATGGTAACACGAAGTCCAAAATTGATATTCTAAATCTGTATCATAGAGAGATGCTCCACTAAACTTTTCGTTGACATCAAGCGAATGGTTCGTATACCGGGACATCCAAGAGAACTCAAATACATTACGTCTATGGGCAAAATGTTTGCTAGATACAGTTTCACATCTATAGATTGCTCTAAACAAAATGAAGGGAACATATATTTTTTATATGAGTAAAAGAATTTTTCGTGCAGAATATGCCAGGAAAATCATCCACTATTCATTTACAGGGCTACCCAAAAGAACTAGAATATAATGAAAATATACTTGGAAATTGATGGAAGTGTATTTCAGATTGTGCTGTGTTTTATTAATATAGAACTATATTTAAGCACAAAATGTGGTTTGTACATAGTTTATAGAAGACATGTAAGGCTACCAATAATTATTCTTTTACATATTAAATGTAATTGATGAAAATGCTTTACTATATTTTATTACATGAAGAAAAACTGTTCAGGAATGAAAATTAAGTACTCATGCCCAAACGGTAAATAAAGTGTTTTTTAAAGTTTAATTTTCAGTGTTTGATTTTTGTATACTTACGCATTTTGTGGTTCCCTAAATACTAAAGTCAAGTTTTTAACACTTGATGTTTGTTTCTGTCTGTTACTAGTATAATTTAAAAACAAATAATCGCTGGTAACTCTAATGTTTCATTTTGAATTTTATATGAGATTACTACTTGAAAATTTTGATCGAGATTGATAAGTGTCACGGCGTGTTGTGGGTGAAAGATGTCTGAATAATTTGGAACAAATTTTAAATTTAATAACAACCTTGAATTTTATGCAAATGTAGGTATTATATTCAAACGGGGGGTTGAAGAGAGTGGTTGCACCCATATATAGAACCATTTGTCAAATAAAACTATTTATTACTCCTTAATCTGCCATCTGTCTTTATAGTATTGAAATGAAGGGTAAGTTAAAATCGTATGAGTGCCACACCAGACTATTTTTTTTATTAATATATTATAAAAATTTCGTATGAGAAAACACAAATTATCGCCGGAAGAAAAAAAAAATGGGTGAATTAAATAATAATAATAATAATGCAGAAAACTTAAAAATCAGAAATAAATAAAACATGCAGTGAGATTTGATGATATGAAGGCTCTGTTACAGCTTTTTAAGCCAAAGGAAAAGGATCGAATTTCAAAAAAGCCTTCGCTACTACAGATAAATGTGCTTCTTAAGGGAAAAAACAAACAAAAAACACTATAATTGTATAGATCGACATTTCCTAACTGATAGTGTAATAATCCCTGAAGAGTTTCATTAAGGTAGAACAGGTGCAGGTCAAAAGAAAGAACAATGACTGATTTGATATAGCAACAACAGTTTGTAGACGACATCATACTCTATAAAAGTTTTCACATTAACTTAGCGTTTATCAGGATGTCACATAATATTTTCTTCTACCCTTTTCCTTCTTTCTTCTTCGCCGCCCACCACGGGCCCTCAAAGCTGGTGGACGGAAAGTGCTGGGTTCGATTCCAGGTCGCACTCTTCGACCTAGCAATTCGAAGTTTTCGTTGGTTTCCTCCGAAATTCGAGTAAATACTGGCTAAGACCCCCACGGAGACCAATCACACAGGGCTAGGACGTCCGTGTAGTGAATTGGCCATAACCCAATCATTTAATTTGATGTATAACAAGTGATTATGTATTAAATTTGAAAAGCCCCCATCCCTTCTGTCCACTTTTATGTGGAATAGCCGAGTGATTAGATGTTATTTAAAATGTATTGCATTTATAAATAATATTATTCGTACATGTTAATCTTTAAAAAGAGTCAAGCCGCGTAACGATGTTATACATGATCACTTTAATACCTGTGTAATATTCTTTTATTTCAAAGTGAAATTTTCCAGAAAAAAGTGTAATTACATTCCATTGTTTAAGGGAATTCAGCATTTTCTCCCTATGATGGTAGTCTATTTGAAAATAGCGCGATTAAACCAGATTTCAAATTCACGATTTTCGGGTAATCTGAATGAAACAACTGAGTGTACCATCTGAACTGTTGATGTGATTAATTTTTTTTCACACGCAAATAATTATAAGGAAAAATTATAGGCAATAATTAAATATAAGAAAAGAACCAGTCTTCCACCTATTCTACGTTCTTTGGTGGTACAGGCTTTGAAACTGTCATTTAAGGATTTTATATCGTTTATGTATTTAAATTAATATTCATATGGATATGGATTATTTAAAATATTTGAATATAAGCAGAGAAGAAAGTTGCAATTATAAAGAAAGAGAGAGAGAGAGAATTGCGATTATAAGAAAAAAAAAAAAAAAAAAAAAAAAGAAAGAAATTTGCGAGTATTATAAATTAAACATTTATTTGCAAAATCTTACTAATTAATTAACTTTTATTTCCAATTAACTTCTGAAAAAAAAACAAAAAAACAATAAAACTTTCATTAATGCAATATTAATTTTCTAAATGTTTTATTCATATATCTGATATTACTCTTTTATCAGCGACAGCGATGTTTGAATGATATTTTACTCTATTAGTTTGATGAGTGACTTTTTTAAAAGCGAGAAACATATTATGGGGGGTTGACAGTGATCCAGGAGCTAGCTCATCGAGCTACTGAGATATGAAAAACCAGTTTTTTCTCTGGAACTTATTTTTGCGACCGTTTTAAACTTGAATTTTGTTTGTTTTTTATCAAGTCTGCAAGCAAGATCAGCCAGACTGTAACCTACTATTAAACTTTATGGAGTTCATAGGTATCGCGCTTTTACGGGGTATGAGTGAATATGGATTTTGTGCATCGTTAGTAATCCAAAAACTGGAGTAGTTTTTAATTACTCAGAAGTTAGGAATACCATGAAAAGAATAATAATACCTTCAGTAAGTTTATAATAAATAATTTTTTATCATTTTTATTTTACCAGTAAAATTAATTTATTAGTTTATTTATAAACATTTGTCAGTTTCAATCCATTCTGTTTCCAAATATGTTGAATATATATGTTTTTTCCTAACTTTCCTTTGAACAGTATTCCTTATATATAAATGCAGTATTTTTGGTTTCAACTAAAATAATTATTAAAAGTTTTTGCATTTTTTTATGAACGAATTTATATTCTTATATTTCAAAATTAGTTCTACTAATTAATTCTTTAATCAGTATTACTTGCTTAGAGCCAAGCATTTTACAATTAACTTTCTTTAAATATTTTTGCAGCAGTAATAAAGATATTTCTAAATAACATTTTTAAACTTTTATTATTTATTTATTTATTTGTCAAGAAGGTTAAAATAATAACAATTCAGCTCTTAATAAATTGTAACATTTTTCTTCTGTTTTCTTTTTGCACAGCTGATTTAAATTTGTTTCGTATTACAATCTATAACTATTTTTTAAATTGTTTTGCTTATTTAAACAAATTAAATATTAAAAAAAAATATAAATAAACAATTTAAAGTTCACGCTTTACTATAGAAAACATTATATTTCATGCAAATTTATACTAAATGTATTATTTATAAAATTTAATAATGATATCACAAAGATAATTTGGCGCTTTGTAAATGATTATATTATTCAACACTTGAATTTTTAATTTAATAAATTTTCTAAAATATTTTTTATATTTTCTTAAATCGTATCCATTACTATTTATTTTAAAAGAAACTACATTTTTAATTAAAATGTACTTTATATAAAAAAAAAAAAATACATTTTTGCGATAAAAATTAAATTACACTTTTATTTTACAAGTTTTTTTTCTCAACAGTAACTATTTCATTTACTAGTTTAGCCGATTAATCTAAAATTTTGCTTCGAAAACGAATATATATATGTATATAACTGTGAATAAGAACGTGCTCATCAAAAAGGAAAACGAACGCAAAATTTCGTTTAGTTTTTTTCATCGAATGTTTTTTCATTAATTTTTTTGCTGAAATGGATATTTATGCAAGTATCAATTTGTGGAGGAAAATATTAACTACGATTTAAATATTTTTTATTCCGAGTGTCAAATCTATTTAATTTTTCTCGAAACTCTTTACTAATTGCTTAATGTGCAAATTTATTTTCATTTTTAAACATGAAGAAGAATTTCTAGAATAAATTTTGTAAAGTTAGAGTACTTGCTTTTTTTTTTTTCCTCTTTTTCCTTTTTTTAATAAATTAGTTTTTACAATGAGGAAAATATTTAAAGGAATTTTATTAAATTGACGTCTCTCTCTCTCTTTAAATCATTATTTTAACTGTGTACAAAATTGTGTAAAAAATAATAATATTCATTAAACAGTAAATAAATTTAGTTTCATTCTTAAATAATCAAATATCAATATCTTTACAATAAATCTTTTATATTTCACTTCCCCTCCTTAAAACTTGAATTATTTGGTATTTCAGTAAATGCATGATAATTTTTAATGAATAATAAATATATATTTCATGAAATATATACTTTATAAATACGAATTATTTGACAATTTAACAGTCATATAATGACATAAATTAAATGAAAATTAAGATTTAGGAAAGGAACGGATATTCAGTGTATTTCTTAGTAAAATATCGAATTTTTCTTGATAGATTAACGATACTGACAGCTAGTTTACATCGTTTCAATATAATATATCGTATCAAATAATAAACCACAAAATCCTTGACAAAGAAAGGGAAAAGGGACAGGACCTGTCGTGTTCTAGAAATTAAGGTTCTGTTTAAGAAAAATTGTAGGTACTGAATTCGAATCCTGATTATGCTTAAACAATCGTAATGGTTTGAAAATCACTTTGGATGTGACTGTACATCCCAGTAAACTAATGAATCTTCATTTTATTTTATTTTATTTATTAATTTATTTTTTGTCAAATTACAGACATTTTTTAATAAGATCGGATCAAGTTATTTTTCTTTTCTTTCTTTTTTTTTCCCTTTGTAATAATTGCTCATGCTTTATCAATGATATTAATCGTCGAAATGCGCGTTATTATTATTATTAATAATTATTTTTTATTGTGTTTGTAAAATTTTCCAACTTTTCAAATACGTTTTACACATTAGTAAGTATACGACACATTAGTATATGACACAGTAGTATTTGGCACATTGAATTTGACTTTTAGATGCTTTATAATTTTTAAAACTAAGTATTTAAAAGAATTTTGAATTTGGCGCGGATTCTTATAAAATAAAGTTAAGCTCTGAAATGTTTTTCAAATTTTATAACTATTACATAAAAATTTTAAATTTTGTTTATGATTTGCTCTTTATACAACATAAAGCTATGTCATATCTCTGTTGACATATTTCTCTTCGGATGTGTCATCTGTTGTTGTCATTTTACACCCTATTCCATTAGAATGTCTATATTTTGAAATGTGTGGGTATCACCAAAGCAACGTAACTACAAAAGGACAAGCATCTAGACTATAATGGAATAATCACTGATACGAAAGCTTTGAAAGTGGAGAAAGGGAGGGGGGGGGGACTTTTTATGTTTGTTTCCTTTAAAAATTGTTGTTATAAACATTTTTCAATTTTTTTTTATCATAATATCGATGTGGATAATAGAAGAAAAAAAGAAATTTTTCTTTTGAATTTGTTGTATTTACAATAATTAAATGCTATATTTTTTCCCTAATTGGTTTGATTCAGAAATTTAATAAATTCATACAGATGATGTGAATGTCTTTATTAATTTTAAATGAAGAAATAGTTTTATTTGAGGATATCCGGAAATTAAAAGATTATATTTTTAATTTAGAGATTTATTATTATTTTCTGAAATGTAAACTTTAAATGTAAACTTTACTATAACTTCAAATTTAACATTTGATTTAATGGCTTAACTAATAGTTCTAATGAAATTACTTATATATGTATATATATATACAGGTGTTGGACAAAATAATGAAAACACTTTCGCTTTTTTACGTTTTGTCGAATGTCTTGAAAAATACTTAATGTGTTATTCTTGATTTTTGGGACTAAAGAAAACATGTATTTCCTCATATTTTTCAGCAAAAATTTTATCACAAAGGCCTTTAGGGGACGAACAACAAATCCAATAAAATAAAAAGTATTCGTAATTACCCCGTTATCTGGAAACTCGTCGATTCATCTGCAAATTTTAGGTATGGTTATAAATGTTATATTTTATACGTGTGCAGAGTTTTGTGAAGATAGCTCAAATATTTAAAGAGTTATTAAAATTTTATTAAAAAATGAAAAAAAAAAAATTCTCAATTTTTTACTTTATAGCTCTAAAGGTTTATCTTCGAATTTCATGAAACTTTCGGAAAACATGACAATATATGCCTAAATCATTATGTGTAATTTAAAACAAATATATTTAGTATTCAAAGAGATATAGACAGTTAAAATAAATAATTTTTTACTGCGCATGCGCAGACTGTAGAAAGGAGAAAAGGAGAAAAAAAAAAAAAAAACTTTGACATAATTTAATACTCAACTATACAGAGCACCTTATAAAAAAATTCCAGTTGAATAACATAAAAATTCATAGAGATATCGGTGATTAAATGAGCTGTTATAAAGTAAAAACTTGGGAAATTGTTTTTGCATTTTTTAATAAAATATTAATCTTTTAAATATTCGAACTATCCTCACAAAACTCTACACATGTATAAAATATAACATTTCTAACCATATCTAACATTTGCAGATGATTCAACGCTTTTCCAGTTGTAATCACAAATATTTATTATTTTATTGGATTTGCTGTTCGTCCCCTAAGAGCTTTCGTTATAAAATCTTTCCTGAAGAATAGAGGAAAGACATGTTTTCCTTAGTCTCAAAATTAAAGAAAATCACATTAAGTATTTTTCAAGATATTCGGCGAAACGTAAAAAAGCTAAAGTGCTTCCATTATTTTGTCCAACACCTGTATGTATATATATATATATATATATATATATATATATGTGTGTGTGTGTGTATGTATGTATATATATATATATACTTGGTTTCATATAATGCAATGTTTGAAAGCGTTTTCAATATATATATAAGGTTCATTTTTTTTTTTTTAATTTATCTTAGAGATTTACTTTTTATAAAAACATTTTATAATCTACACAATTAAAAAACGGGTTACAAACAAATATTTAAACAAGTAATTACTATTACTTTTTTTTTTTTTTTTTTTTCCTGGAATGTAAACTTTTGCAAAAGTTCCTTTGGAATTAAAAAGTGTTTGTCCATTTGCAATTTAATTTTTTTTTTTTTTTTTTTTCAGTTCCCAATTCCAAAATTTGTATAATTATTTAACTAATAACTCTAAATAGATTACTTTTATGGTAATAAAGTTAAATAATATTTTATTTATTTATTTATTTATTTTATTTATTTGGAAGGGGGAAGAAGGAAATTGTATTATATTTGCTCTTTATAAAAACGTTTTACAGTCTGAAATTTATTATTATTTTTAATTATTAGGACGAAGGGTATTTTTAATTATTCTTTCAGACAAAATAGACCAAATGAAAACGATATTTTTTTTAATTATTATTTTTTATTTTCTCTTACCTATATGTATGGTAGAGAAAGTATTGTTTTTGGGTCAAATTTTCGAAAGGGAATTTTTGTTATATTTACACGTTTTGAGGTCCCCTGAATTCGAAAACCATTCTTTTAGTGGTTGGTCTGTGTGTCTGTCTGTTATCAGCATAACTCAAGAACAAATAGCAGCAGAAAGTCTAAACTCGGTATTCTAAATGTGTATTATATGGGGATGCTACACTATACTTTTCGTTGAGATCAAGCAAATGGTATGTGTACAGAGCCACACAGAAGAATTCAAACACATTACGTCTAAGGAGGAAATTGGAATTAAGTACAGTTTAACATCGGTAGGTTGCCTTACACAAAACGGAATGAGCAATTTTTTTTAATGCGCATAAAAGCATGTTTTGTGTAGATTGTGATATCGAAATCACTCACCATTCGTTTACAGGGCTACTCAGAGGATTTGAATATATTTGGGGCTATCTTGGAAATTGATGGAATTCTAATTCATTTTGTGTTAAATATTTTTCATGTAAGACTCAATTTTAGTACACAATATTTTTTAAAGGGCATATTGATTATAGACAATATACAGGACTACCCAAAATTAAGCAAAACGTTCTTTTCTATTGGATGTAATTGATGGAAGTGCTTTGTACATTTACTTTGTCGACGAACACTGCAAAATTAATTTTTCATATCCATACTGTGAACAAAGTATTTTTTGAAGTTCTATTTTCAACTCTGTTTTTGTACAATGTCACGTTTCGAGGTACCCTCATTAAGAACGTCCAATCTTTAGTGGTTGATCTCTGTGTATATCTGTTATTAGCATATCTTAAATACAAATAATTTCAAGACATTCAAATATGACATTTTGAAATTCGTATTAGGTTGCCATTTAAAATTTTTTATCAATACTGGCAAGTTTGAAGGCAAATCAATAACATCGTTGATTTTTTTTTAAAATAATTGTATGCATTGTAATTGAATCGGGGGGGGGGGGGTTGAAGGGGGCGGTAGCCCCCGTCGCACAGAATTACGTGTCAAAAGAGAAAAAAAAAAAAAAAAAAAAAAGTTCCTAAACCCACTTCAGGTTATTTTAAAAGTGCATTGAACTTTATTATTTTACGCTATTGATCTTAAGACTTAATATGCAATCTTATCATTATAGTATTAAAATGCAAGGTAAGAGAAAGTCGTGTGAGTGTCACACCAGTTTATTTTCATTTGTTATCATTTTATTTATTTATTTATTTATTTATATTTTTTCAAGTAACTAATTAAAAAAAATTCTGCAGTGTATTATAATGTATTTTTTTTTCTTTTTCTTTTTTTTTCTTTATCTTTCTAAATAAAATATTAACAATAAAAAAAAAAAAAAAAAATATGTGCAGAGGTTGTATTATATATTTTTTATTTTTGATATATGTTTGTATTTTGCAAGCTATATTTCACTTTGATTTTCTTTTCTTTTTCTTTCTTTCTTTCTTTTTTTCTTTTTCTTTCTTTTTTTTTTATGTGGGGCATTTCAATGTAGATTTCAATTCAGAAGACAGGCGGTATGTTATCGAAGCAATACCTTCATTTATAAAATAATTCAAAACACTTTTCAAGGTCGTACAGCAATAGATGCAATATTTTCCAGAAAAATTGACTTATTAAAGAAAAAGGAAAAAAAAAAAAAAAAAGAGAGAGAGAGAAAGGAAAAAAAAAAAAAAAAATGAAAGAAGGAAAAAGAAGAAAAAAGGCTTCTTGCTCTAGATTGAAAAAATTTTAATACATAATTTAATTTAACTTTTTTATTTTACATTTAGAATTTTTTTATATATATTAGTCGTACTTTTTAAATTAAATATACTAATTATACTAACTTTATTTTGAAAAATTTTCTTTAAAAACTTTTCAGGATGTTCATCATTCATAAACATTCATTAATGTCTGCTGTCGTTATGTTATTTTATTTTACTTTTTTTTTTTTTTTTAATTAACCTTGATGTGATTTAATTTGGGATTTAAAATAGTAATTTCAGCTACGAAATCACTTATTTCACGGTTGACACACTTTTCATTAATTATGGGCAACTGTTTACATGGATTACAGTAATAATAATAATAAATTATATGTTCAATTTTAAAAATATCACATCCCCCCCCCATCCCTTATTTTTTAACAGAAAAAATAATAGATATTTATTAATTTGGATTTCACTAATTTCAATAAAGTTTAAATATCTTCCGTAAAGCACCATTTATTTATTTATTTATTTTCAATGTTATGCATTGTTTCATTATTATTATTATTATTTGTTACAATAAATCTTCATCTCTATATCTCAAAACGATAATCAGTTAAGCTTTAAAATATATTTGCGGACTATATTTATTCAGAAACTTGGTTTGGTGTTTCGGAATATTAAAAAAATGTTATACCCGAGTGGGAAATGTCTGAGTGTTAGTCTGTCAATATACTATTACAAAATAAGTTTATTATCACTTGTGTTCATAAACCTCCTAACAATTATGCCATAATTTGCAAAAAGTTTTATAAAGTTTAAAAGAAAAAAAAATTACTCTTTTTTTAAAAAAACTATACTAAATATCATTTTATATCATAATTATATTTTATGCAGTAATCATATTTACCAAAGTATTAAAAATATTCCACAAGGTAGCTTTGTTAGTAGTTTTCTAACTCATCTTTACCTATAATTTTATGAAAAGAATTTCCTCTTTAAGTTATCATCTAATATTCTTCAGTTATGTAGATGATATTATAGTTTTTTTTTTTTTTTTTTTTTTTTTTTTATGTTATTGACGTGAACCCTTTACCTGTTAATTATCTGCCTAACCTTACCTTAACTAGAAATGTTATGATAAATAACGAAATTAACTTTTTTTGTGGTAAACATCAAAATTGATAAAGATAATTTACAATTTGATATTTTTGATAAAAGAAAAGAATTTCCATTTAAAGTTAATTAATTTACTCATTTTAAAACTTGTTTACATAAAACTGTCTATAAAAATATTTTAATTAATTTCTTATATAGAATGAAATATCTTTGCAATTTGTTATTTCTTACTTTTAAGTTATGTTCCATTTTCTATATTATTCTTATTACTTTCTTATATTTTCAATTTAAATATTCTTTTTTCATCATAAATTTTGTTGCAATTTTTCATAATTTTAAATAAATCTTGTTATTTTTAAAAACTAGAATATTCTTATAATGCTTCATTTAATTTTTTTTTCAAAAGTAAATATTAAATTAAATTTTAATAAAACAAATAGTTTAAAAGATTTATATATTAATCATTAACAATAAAAAAAAAAAAAAAAAAAAAAAAAAATCTTCAGTTTTCAGTTTCAGTTGTTTGTTTAATATTTTGATTTGAAAGGACTATTTAATTATTATTTATATACCACACCTAGATGGTACTATGTCTCTTATTTTTATTTTTATTTATTTATTTTTTATCTCTGCAAATTTTAATCCAATATTTCGTATCACTATCTACGACGTAACCCACCAGCGACCGAGCGGTTCTGCTTTCAAAGCTGGTAGAGGAGAAGTGTCAGGTTCAATCCCAAGTCACGCTCATCGACTTAGGAATTCGGACTTTTCCGTGGTTTTCCCCGAAAGTCGCGTAAATACGGGCTGGGACCCCCTTAGAAAGACCCCCCACGGAGGGCGCTCCACCCACAGGCAGGGACCGATTTACTCAGTTGGAGGCCCAGGGCACTCATGTTCAATGGGCCCCTTTTCCTCTTACTTTAATATTACAACAAACAAAACAAACCGCATATTTTTTATTCACGTGTCGAAAAATTTTCTCTTCTTTTCATTTTATTGGTAAGACTTAACTAGATCCGATGCTTGTCTGTCGGATCAATGTACATCGCACCCGCGTATCTGCACTGTGGTGCTTGCCTCGGATTTAGTTAGCTTTAGTAAGACTTTGGAATGCAGTATCGGTAGTATGCAGTTGTATTTGCGTTTAGCAAAAATATTGCAATTTTTTCAATGAACTGACAGTTTCCTTGAAAGATTATACCGCTGATTTATATAACAGCGCATTAATACCTCCATCTATCGATGAAAAAACAAAAAGCAATGATCATTATAGCAAAATTTGGAAATTTTTCATTTTAACTATTTTTTTAAATGTATGATTGAATTTGTTGGAGGCCCCTTTCAGTGAGAGGGCCCAGGGCACATGCCCCGAATGCCCTGCCTTAAATCAGGCACTGCCCACAGGCCTAGGTCCCCAGCGTAGTCAATCTGCTTTAAACCCTACAACACAACACAACGCTCTAAGACGTACATTTTTACAAAATAATAATAATAATAATAATAATAACAATAATATTTTTATTTTTTATTACACTGATTAATTATAAAACTATTTATTATTATTTTTACGTTTATATCATTTTTTTTTTTTTTTCTTTCCTTTTTCTTTTTCCTTTTTTTTTTTTAGAATTGCAATATTTTAACTTCTACTTTCAATGGATAAACGTTTTAAACTTTTTGTGTTTTAGTATCTTAAGTTCACATATTGTTTTTGTATGTAAGGTAAACGCACCCGTAGTGGACACTTTAAGGACATTTTCCGGCTATTTTTTGTGTAATTTCCTAAATTTTAGAATTTCAAAAAATAATTAATATTTCAGACCTTTACTAATTCTTTCTTAACACGACTGTATTATGAAAATTGCTAATTGTAGCATTTATATATGTAAAAAATCAAAAATCTGAAGAGCTTAAAATGAGCCAGTAGTGGACACACTAAAAACGCAGTAGTGGACCCTTTTTTGTTCCAGTAGTGGGCCCCTTTGAATTTTTGCTTTAAAATTCAACTCTAAAATTGCTAGGTTACAGAACTGTGTCCACTACTGGATCTTGCATTAAAAGTCACATGAGCCAGTAGTGGACAGGGCTGTCCACTATTTGTCATGATGACATTTTTTGGCACCAGTAGTGGACACCCATAAAAATACTATGTGTTAATACAAGATTTTAAAAATAGCACAATAAATGAATTCTGCATACTTATTTTAGTCATATGAAAGCAAAAGGTAGAAGAAATCAAGTTAAAAATAAGCAGAGAGCGAGCAAATAAAATTTCATTTCCTTATTCATAGTGATAAGAAAAAAACGGCAAAAATCACAAAAAGTGCAATTTTTTTTAGTTATACTAACATTATTTTAAAACTAATGGCAGGAATTATTTTTTGTTAAAGGGTTTAACAGTAAAGGACTATAACTCCCTTCCTGAACATTGTTCGAATCTTCAGAAGTTTTAGGTAGCTTATTTTTCGAGTTTAAAATTAAAAGTGTCCACTACTGGTACAGGGTCCACTACTGGTTCGTTTACCTTAAATGACCTTTCTTTTTCGTGTAAGTAGTAATTTTCTTCTAAGCTTTGTTTACTTACCTATTAATTTTTGGATTACATATACATTGCACTCTTGCTTAATTGTTTCCGTTCTGTACAGCTAAAAAAGGCATTTTCTATCCGTAGTATTTTTTTTTTTTTTTTTTTTTTTTTTTTTTTTTTTTATATATATACTTACAGATAAACAAAAACTCACCTATTTTTGCATACAATATTGAATCAATGTCCCTGATGAAGTGTTGAATATTGTAGGTTTTCATTATTTGGTTTTTTATTTTCAATATTAATTAAATCTTCCATTTCTTTATGTGATATTTACATTTCTTTTTATGAAATGTTTGAAAAGATTTTCATATGAATAATCTTTTCGTAAAAATTTTGTCATTACCAATTTCTTCAGAAACAATTTTAGAAGATCTGAAGCTATACAATGCGGAGAAAGAAATATGTGTGAAATTTTCTCACTTTATAGCTTCAAAATGAAATATTAAAAATTTAAGAAATCATTTTTCGAAAATAAGAACTAATTTAATGGCTGTGAATTTTTTGAATGGGAAAACGGAATTAAAAAGATAAATATGGCAGTGAGTAATTCGGCTAAAAAATTGTGGAATAATAAGGGGTTTAGTTGCTAGCGACGGAGTAAGTTTAAAATATACAGCGGGGCCTTAACGGACCCATTAAAAAGCTTTTAAAGAATGTCAAATATAAAATTTTATAGAAAATCGTGTATATTTAATATAGATTGGGATTTTTAAATATTTGTCTTATAAAAGAAATCTGTGAATGTTTTTAAGTCGATTTACATAAAAAAAAATTAGGTTAAAGAAAACGTAACGATTTAATAACACGATGATAATGTAAAATCGAAATGTTTAATTAGACAACGATAAACTCCCGGAAAAAAGGTAAAAAGTAAAAAAGAGTTTGTAGAAATGCGTTTGTATCGACTTTTGTTAAAGAAGAAAAAAGAAGTTCAATTACGCTGTGATAAAACAGTAATGTCGCCATGGGTTACTGTAAGATAAATTTTGATCAATACTTGACGTTTCCTTCCCTCCTAAATAATTGATTTAAATTTTAAAAATTGTTAATACTTTTTTTCATTTATCCCGAGGGAAAATGAGGAAGAAAACTCTTATATTTATTTTAGAAAGAATTAAATTGATTAATAATCTAATCTAATAAGATTAGAATCTTAAAAATATTTTATTGCGAAAAATAAATAAATAAATAAATAAAAATAAAATAAATAAAGTCTTGTAAAAGTATTATATTTTATACAATAGTACAAAAGTGAGGTCACTCCCCCAACCTTAGCTTAAATGTTTAAAGCATTAGCTATAGCCGTTCTCAAGTGTGTGTATGTGTGTGTGTGTGGGGGGGGGGGGTGTAGAACTTCAACGGACACCTTGTATACAAATTTCAATATATTCGCAAGCAAAAATTCCTTAAATTATGCACACTGGTGTCCCTTTCATTTTTCTGTAAATCAGAATCAGAACATAACTACGAAATTAAGATTATGAATAGTCAAACAAATCCAAACCGTAAACATTTTCTACTTCAAAAGAAGTTGTTAAAAATGACCTCTTGAAAACAATAACAATTATTTCAAACATTTTTTTTTTTTCTTTTTTCCCGGAAAATATAAGATTTTGATATCTTGCTAAATGCTTTCTGTTACATTCCGAGTTCTAATAGTGCTTCCTATATAATTATAGAAAATGGTATAAATAGCACTAATGGTTAGTGTGCAGAGACTCAGAAAATAATTAGGGTACATGATGACAAATGAGAGGAATTTCTTTCCTTTTTTACTATATATGGTAGAGAAAATATTGTTTTTGGGTAAAATTTTCGAAATTGAGATTTTGTTACATTTATACGTTCAAAGGCCCCCTAAATTCGTAAAACATGTATTTAGCGGTTGGTCAATGTGTGTGTGTGTGTTTGTCTGTCTGTGTATATATTATCAGGATTTCTCAAGAACAAATAGAAGTAGAAATTCCAAACTAATCATTCTAAATCTGTGTCATATAGTAATATAGTGTCATACTCTAAACTTTTTATTGAGATCAAGCTGATAGTTCGTGTACAGGGACATCCAAGACAATTCAACTACATTACGGCTATGGGGAAATTTCTGATAAGTACAGTTTAACGTTTATAGACTTCCCTAAACAAAAAAGAATTAACACATTTTTTATATGCATAAAAGCATTTTTTGTGTACATTGTGGTATGGAAATTATTCATTATTTGTTTCCATGGCTACACGAAGTATTTAGATACATTGAGATTATACAGGGGAATTGCTGAAAGTGTATTTCATTTTGTGTTAGATGTTTTTATACAAAACTAAATTTAAGTATACAATGTGATGTGCATACAGACACAGAACTACCTCAAATTAAGCTAAACATTCTTTCCTATTGAATGTAATTGATGGAAGTGCTTTGCTAGGTTTTATTACGTCCACGAACACTGTTGAGGAAGGAAAATAAATTTTTCATACCCATACTGTAAACAAAGAATTTTTTTAAGTTCTATTTTCAACTCTGTTTTCTTGTATAATATCACGTTTTGAGGTCTTCTGATTACGAAAGTCCAATTTTTAGCGGTTGTTCTGTATGTATATCTATTATCAAGATAACCCAAAAAACAAATAACTGTAAGATATTTAAATTTGGTAGTTTAAAGTTTGCATTATGTTGAAAATTTGATCAAGATTAACAAGTTTGAAGGAAAATTAATAACAGCTTTTTTTTTTTTTTTTTTTTTTTTTTTTTTTAAATAAATGTAGGCACTATAATTGAATGGGGCGTTAAGTGAGGAGGCAGTCCCCTCACACAGAATTATATGTCAAATAAACCGTTTTTAAACCTATTTAAAATTTTTTTAAAGAGTAGATTGAAGTTTATTATCTTATTTTATTAATCTTACAACTGAATCTGCAACCTATCTCTATAGTATTGAAATGCAAGGTAAGAGAAAGTCGTGTGAGTGAAAAACACCAGATTTTTCAATACATTTATATCACACAAAACACGACAAAATTAACACTGAAATTGCGGCACTTTTGATATACTTAAATCCGCGGACTCGGTCAATTTGACCCCTGATGTGTAAACTTAATTTGCAATGAAAATATAATAAAATAAATATAATAATTAAATATAATGCTATATTTAAAAGGTAATAACATTTATTAATTTGTAAAACTTGTATTTTCATTTCAAAACAAGATTTTAATATAGTATTAAAGCAAGAATATTATTATGAAAATAATACAATGTGCTAACATTCTGAGAACATTCTCTTGAATTAGAATGACGCATTCCGCGGTAAAGAAAGAGAAAGAAAAAAAAATCTACGTGTTCTTTTTTTAAATAGATAATTATTAACATAAAATTACGAAAAGTTTTTCTTTTTTTTTTGTTTCCGTTTGTAACTTAAATAAATAAATAAATATATATATATATATATATATATATATATATATTTTAGAGCTAAGAATTTAATTACATTTAGATAATAACAAATATAAAACTAGGAAAAGTTTTTTTTTTTTTTTTTTTTTTTTTTTTTTTCTGTTCGCAACTTTTTAAAGAAAAACGGAAACAAAACTGGTTTTGGGTTAAAACGACCTATTTTGACAAAAATATGTTTTTTATAGATTATTTCATTAAGGGGGAACAACACAGTAGAAGCTTTGTAAAATACATTTTTTTAAAATGAATTTTGCAATGATTGAGATAAATAAAACATTATATATTTTTTTTGTCTTATTCTACTTACCTTAATCTTCATTTTAAAATGTAAAAATTACAAAAATCAAAAAAGATATTTTTAATATAACACAATCTTTGAAACTGTGTTTTGCAATTATCGATAATTGGCTGTATGCATAACTTGAGTAAAAAGAATGCGAAACTGAATCTGTTTAGATTTTTTTAAACTATATAAATATAGTTTTCGTTGCACGTAGGTTTTTTTGTAAATTTGAATTTTTCACAAAATGGCGAAGTGTTTAAAAAAAACTCAAAAAATATTCAAAAAAAGGAGTACATATTCTTGGATTACTGAAAAACTATAAATCAAATCAAAAAACCCCTACGTGCAACGAAAACTAAACATACTGTGAACACGGTGTCAAAATTTGAAGCAAATCGGTAAAAAATTACAGTAGTTAGAGCGACAGCCGTTTTGAAAAACTTGGTTTCGAGTAAAACACGTTTAAAGTTTTATGAAAAATCATTCGTTTATAATTTATAAAATGCTTAATTTATTATTCGGTATCCAATGGAATTATCAACTTTAACATTGCAATCAGATGCTTTTATCTTTTTTGCTGAAGTACTTGTATAATCTTTTTTTTTAGTTTCATGGCGATTAAAAGGTCGTTTCCGTTTCTTCCCATCTCTATTTCGTCTTTTATAATCATGTTTTGTTGATTTTCTATCCATATGTGTGATTAATTATATTTTTTGTATATATATTTTTATATATTTAGTTATATACAAACTACTTATATAAAAAATCCTTTTTTAAAAATCAGAACTGTCAAATGAACACATCACTATGTATTAAAACACATCAACACTTTATTGTTTAAATAATTAACGAATTAATTTAGTTAAAACGTAAAACAGTTAAAATGATGTTACTCTACTATAACGTTTCGATAAAAGTGAGCAAATGTAACAATTAATCGCGCGAACAAGTTCACTCGCTCGTACATGTTGAAGCGCGTCACGAGTCGCATGACGCGCTTTACGTATTACGCTGTAACTTCTACATTTTAACGAAAATCAATTTAATATTTTGGCATTATAATCTTAAAAGTATAAGCTATCAAAAAATACAATAAAATTTTTTTTCATTTTTCGAAAATTTTACTGTGTTGTTCCCCCTTAATAATTTCTTAAGGTACCTGCCTAACCTTCGGAGGTGATTTTTTTAATAATTGAAAAACTGCCTATTTATCTGCATTATATGATAGAATATAGTAAAAAACAGTGAATAACCTGAAAAAAAGTATACTAATTTTAAAATATTTTGATATTTAGGCTCAAAATATGCATAAAATTTGCGGAAAAAAAGCACTTTTGCAAATCATCATAAGTCAAATTTAAATAAAAATATTTTTATTCTGTAAGTTTTATTTAGATTATTGAAAGATTCTTAAGGTAGTGAACTACTCTCTAAACTATAACCATGTTATTTAATATTTTAGAGACCATAAGATTTTTACATGCTGAAAAAATCATGAATTTACATGACAGTTCATTACGTCTATCGACAAAAAAAAAACCCAAAAAATAATGTAGCTAGATTCATCGTCGTACTTCAATCCTTAAAACAACTCCTCTAGAGCATTTTGTCAAAGTTTCATAACGTTTCAATTATAACTTTTGGAGTTATTATGTTTTGGGATAAAGCAAAATGCTAAAAATATCATTTTGAGAAAAAGCAGAAAACAGATTTAAAAACAAGATTTTACCTATTAAACAAAAAATAATTTTAATAAGTTACTGATTTATTTCAAAGCTTCTTATTTTCTTTTTTAAATTCCATTTTACATTCAGTAACAAATTTTGATGCTTATATTGAGTAAAATATTTATGTAAGCAAACATTTAAGGGTCATTTCCGGGCAATTCCGATTTCAAAAACTGGCGAGTGACTAACATTAAAATGCCTGTAACTCAAGTTCTAAGCAAGATAGAAACAAAATTCAAACTGATTTAGAAACCTAAAATGTCAGGCTTTAATATTAACTCAAAAATAGAAAATCGGAGTTTTGACCGAAAATTGCATTTTAAAGGTAGGCAGGCATCTTAATATTTATAAACTCTTTGCAGGATTGCACAGAAATGTTCAGATACATTACAGACTATTGGTGGAAATTGTTTTAAGGATAAGCATTAGTCAGATTATCCCATTCTTCCTTACCATGTTATCTAATGGGATTTTTGTTGCTTCGTTTTATAAGGATATCTCATTAAAAAAATGAAATTTTTTGAATTCTGTTTTTTGAATTCTGTTTTTTGAATATTACTATTTGAACATGTCACCTTTTAGCTTAGTGAGTAATTACAAAAATAAAACTAAAATAAAATAAAATAAATTTAAATATTTTACTTCATTAGTTAAACTTAGGACTCTAATTTTTAATCCCTAAAAGAAATATTTAAATTTATTAAAATAAATAAATAAAAATATATAGAATAAAAAACTCACAAAGCTAAAAGACGACATGTTCAAACAGTAAAATTTGAAAAACAGAATTCGAAAAACTTCATTTTTAAATGAGATATTCTTTTAAAACGAAACAACAGAAAGACCATAGGGTAACATGGGAAGGAAGAAAAGGAGAATCTGACTGATGTACGCACAGCCCAATTGTATTATGATTTGGGTTCGTCTATCCACGATCTCCCTTTTGTAAATATTGTTAAAAGCTTTGAAAGTTATTACTCAGGTTTATAATGGACTGTTTCATTAACTATAAAAATTAATGCACAGTTTCTTGATATTTTTTATTTTATACTTAAAACCGAAATGTAATTTAAGATGTCATCACAAAGGTAAAATATATCGAAGGTTAAACTATGTAATAAATGGTAAATGCAATTAGAAAATATTTGATATTCTATGCAAATTATATGGTTCCTACTTTCTTTTTTTGTTCTAGAACTACCTATTAATCTTATGTACAGACTTGAAGGGGGAAATTGAGAACTACTCACAAATTTTACAACAAATCATCGTATTTCAAAAATGCCGCAGTGAATCGGTTTTGAATAACATCCATTATTTTTTCTGTATGCATAAATCATGACTTTGAGACCATCTTTGCGTCAAAATTTTAACTATCAAGTTTTCAGCAACAATACCTAATTTTAACAAAATATTTGCAATTCAAAGTTAAAAATGTTGAATCAACAATCCCGAACATCAAATCTCAGACCGTTTTGAGAAAAAGTTTAGAAATAAAATAACTAAAAAAATTATTATATTTTTTAACTTTAAATTACCTTTCGAATACTTTCTTGAATATGCCTTAAATTTTTAATGTTATTATTTTAATATCAGTGTAACATATTACCTGCGAACTTAAATAACTCTGTCTTATTTTTATAGTTTTCATAATTCCATAGTGTGGAACCAATATTGTGAAATTTGCACTTGATTTTTTTTCCCTTTTAATTCTAACGATAACCTATAAATAATTTTACTGAATATGACTCGTATGTTTTTTACATGAATATACAAAATTGTAGTTTGTTTTGTTTCTGGGTTTCTGGTGCACTGTTAAAAATAATAGTTAAATTTTTCACCAAACAAAATGGTGCCAACTAGGTAAATTTAGCTGCAACCAATAGTTTGGTGCTAAGTTTCCTTATTTTTGTAGTGCTTACTTGGGTAAACTATATATATAATTAATAAAAAGGATAAAATTGTGTGTACGCACGCTTGAAATAAACAAATAAAATTAAAACAAAATAAAATAAAGGCTGACAAGTAATCTCCGAAAAATGATATACGGTTTGAATATTATTATTCTTAATTGAGATCGTTCTATTATATATAGTGGAATCTAAAAACAAATCTTTTAAAGTGACATTGAGGCGTCACTGGAATTTTGATATCATTCCTTTTAAAACTGTTATTTTGAAATTGAAATGCAAATGAAAAAGCATCAGTGAGCATATTTTATATATTTGTCTTATCTTGAAGTTAAATATATTATGTTTGCATTGTAAATATAAATAAAAGAAAAAAGCAAATGATCAAATAAGAAAATCTATGTATATTTTAACTAATAGCAAAACGTCACTTAAAATTTGATGTCATTATTTTTAAGACCCATATTTTAAATTCTTATAGCGATAAAGTAGCTGCGTCACAAACTTTTAACCCGTTAAGGGTTTTTATACTGATATATATTTACGATTCTGTTTGATCCACTTGGACTTGACACCTTTGATTTGTCATTACTGAGGGTTTCATACGAAAGCTTATTTTTCCATTTAATATTTATAAATTGAACTATTTTAGGTTTATTCATTAAAGTATATATTCAGACAACAATTCTTATGGTTTTTGATATATTTTTGACAGGTAAATAAATTGTGTTTTCTCAGTTTGCATTTTTTCATGAATTCATGGTCTTTAAAACGCTTAAACTTCTACAGATATTGAAGAAAATATTTAATTATTTTTTTGGATGTTTAATAAAACCTACTTAAAAGAATTAGGGATGGATTTTGCAATATCTTTAAAAGAAAAAAAAAATATATCTTAAAAGTAAAAATATAACAAAAAATAAGTTTTTTTTTTTTTTTTTTTTTCTGCAAATTCTTACATAAACATGCATTTTTTAATTTTTTTTTTTTTTCTCAGAAACTAATAATTAAATTTCAAAGTCCCTCCCAAATTCTTTTAAGTAGGTTCTGTTAAAAATCCATAATAATAATAACAATAATAATAATAATAATAATAAATATTTTCTTAAATATTTGTAGAAGTTTAATCATTTTGAAGATAATGAGTTCATGAAAAAATCCAGACTCAGAAAACGCAGTTTAGAGATTTCAAACCTGTAAAAAAATATATCATAAACCATAAGAATTGTTGCATGAATTTATGTTTTGTTGGACATACAAAATATAGTTCAATTTATAAATACTAAATAAAAAAAAAATAAGCTTTCATATTAAACCTTCATTGATGCCAGTTCAAAGATGAAAGTTCCCTTAAGTTTTTACTTATGATTATCATTTGAAACTAAATATCTAAATACACTTGAAAATTATTCTCGTACGTTTACTTCACCCGTACAAACTTAAAACAAACATCGTACTGATAAGCAGGGCCTGATTACCCAAAAGGCTCAGGAAGCACAAGCTTCCCTTCTAAAATTTAAGAGAGGGCCCCAAAATGACTAAAAACAGGTTCTTGGATTTCCTGTTTCGTATTTTCACCCTCGGATTGAATTTTTTCTGAGAAAGGTCGCCTAAAGCAAGGTAAAATACTCACTATTTCGGGAAAAATCTGTTATTTCGCCTCAAAAATCTGAATGTTATTAATTAATAAGTTATACGATTTTAATGTTGTGTGTAGAAACCACCCAGGTATAATGAATGAAACAACAACAAAAAAATTCCGAAATGAAAGGGGGGCCCAGAAATCATACTGAGCTTCCCCTAACTTCAAAGCTTAATCGGGCCTTGCTGATAAGGTAAGTATTTAATTGAGCAGTAATGTCTCAGCACATCATGTTCATTGGGATGGGATACGGCTATACTCTATTTCCTTTACGCAGTCGCTTCAAGGCCACGCTCAGATGAACTGTGATTTCACTTTCCCCGTCCGTTGCTAGGTTACTGAAGAAACAACGATGTCTCACTGGGTGGAATTGAGCACGTGATCTCCCTCTCTGAATTCCGTGGCTTTGAAGTGCCTCTGATGAGGAAATGGACTATAGCGTATACCGTGCGCACACGTCTTGAATACTAAACTAATTTGAAAAATTGAGTTTGTTAACTCTGACATTTTCCTTTACACCCATTCTAAATGTTTAAAATTCAGTTATCAGATTTTCAATTACAATAATTTTTCAATGTTAAATTATTTCTAGTCTAATTATTTAATATTTATTTTTTAGTTCAATTTTTACATTAGTTTTTCAATTAATTCTATAAATAATGCCATATTACACAAACAGTTTTAAGTAACTGAAATCGGTGAATGTCGATGTCCAATGAAATATATTTTAAACCAATAAATTTATTTACTTTACTTTTCTTTTTCTTTCTTTTTTGCATAGAGCAGTACTTTATATAGTAAGTAACTATAATTTATTGATTATGAGAAGTTACATTTTCAGCATATACTGGCATTTTACTTAGTATATATTAATACTTATGTAAACTATTATAAATTTGATTGAAGGGCACTAAAAGGAGGCTTTGATATTTTTTACAATCAAATTTCTTAAAAAAAAAAAATGTTTAAATTTAAATTTTTAATATTCCAATTTCAACCAGGAAATCACTATTAGATGATTGCAAAAATATCATGAAGTATCAAAAGAAGCTAACTTATTTTTTCAATAACAGAGAAATCATCATCTTTTCATTTCTCCATAGATAGAAGTTTTATGAGAACTAAAAACTGAAACTCTCTCTTTCCCGCAAATCATTCGATTTTCAATAAACAATAGGTTGTTTTTCATAGCAAGACGATTAAAGTTTTTTTTTTTTTTTTTTTTTTTTTAATGAGATATAAAATCTATATATAGTTAAATAATTTCCAGTGAGTAGTTTTAAAATTAACAATAAAATGCTGTTTTAAATATAGCAAAACTTCGAATATTTTTACATCAAGACATTTTTGAATATTAATAGATATTACCACTTTACTGGTATTAAATCTACATTTTTAAAATTTTATTTTTCTGTAATTTAACCAAAGAAGGAAAATAGCAGCCACTTGCAATATATGACACATAACATAGGCTTAAATTTATTGATTTTTTTTTTTTTTTTTTTTCCTTTAAATCTGAACAGCCGTCCGTCGTGTTCCCTTTGTTAGACAGTCTTAATTATAAAGCAGAATCTCAACCTTTAATTGCTGAGTTTCAATTTCTAGAAAATCCCTAAATTCAGCTCATTTCAAGATAATAACTCTAAATCTAATCATAGAAATGTCACGGAAGTTTGCATTTATGCTAAGATTTTTTCTTTTTCTCTTAAAAATCGAATTATGGGCATTAATACTGCAAAGTTTAAAATAAGGGTTTGTTTATAAATGGTTATAAAGGTTGCTTCCAAAACATGCCTTAAAAATTTAAACGATAATATACGATATATCCAGTCGATTTGTACCAGAACCATTTTTGCACTATTATTTTTGCTCAGCACTAATGGAAAGTTTATTTATTTATTTATTATTATTATTATTATTGGACTATTTATTTACATTTGTACGTTTAAGATATTTTGTTCTACTTTCATTCTTGCACCCAAAATAATTTTTTATAATCAAAGAGTACCTATGCAGCATTTCAAGGAAAAAAGATTTTCTGAAGCTATTCAATTGTTTTATGGATAAATTGGAAGCAATTCAATGGTTTTACAGTACCTACGTTAAAAAGGCAATTTTGACCAAAAATAAATAAATAAAAAGAATAAATAAGTAAAAATAAAATAAAAATAAATTAATAAATAAACAAATAATAATAATAAATTTTATTAAAACCTATGTTATAGTCAATTCATTAAATTAGAGTAGATTTTTTCAGAACCGGAATTAGAAGCTACAAAGGATATATGAAAGTTAGACATTTATCATGAAAAATTATTGGCGAAATTAATTTATGGTGAATAAGTGTGACGAATTTACGAACTGTGAAATGTCAATAGAGCAAAATATTTACAAAGCAAAATCTTTAATTGCGTTTTATAAAAACTAAGCATTTCAGTTGTTTTTGCGCACAAGAAATCTAATAACTTAAAAGTTTTAAGGTATTTATAGATAAAAATTTTATACATTGTTTTCTATGTGTTAACAAAAAGTTAAGATCTATGTGCAAATTTAGTGATTTTTTAAGTAGTTTGTAAATAAAATAATGGTTTCCATTTAAACAAAAAAAAAAAATAAATAAATAAATAAAAATAAAAATAAAAAAATCTGTGTTTTTTGAGATACTTCAGTGAAATTGAGGAATATCGCAAAACTTTTAGCTCATTGAACTGGTAAGTGTTATAATGTTCTAATAAATAGTAAAAAGGAAGTGAAATAGTTTTAGTTAAATCGGTTGTACAGTGTTTGTGGTGTGAAGATAAAACTTTGCTTAGTTTTTATATGAAATAATCCTTTTCTTTTCTTTTTCTTCTTTTTTTTAATTTAAGAAATATTTGTAAAAAACATATTTATTTTCTGTAGCACTTTTAAATTACAAATAAATAGATTTAATCAAAATTCTATGCTAAAAGAAAAAAAAAAAAAAAAATGGCTCCCCAAAATATAGGCAGATAATAACAAAAAATATATATAAAATAAATCTTGAAAATTAGTAGAAATAAAACTTGATTTTTTTTATAGAAAACTTGAAATAGAGTATTTATAGACCAATGCGCAAATGCAGCAAAAGGAAATATAAAACCAAAATGAATAAACAAACTGATAATAAATAAAAAGTAATCCCAAAACACACGGGGGTTTTCTTCAGGAGACCCCCCCCCCCCCTCCATGTAGGAAATGGAAAATGAGAAGTTTCTGAAGAAACTTGTGCTTCTTAGCCAAAAAATACGTTTCTAGCCCCCGACTAATAGCAAAAATATATAGCAAAAATATATAGCAAGCGAATTCAAGATTAGAATTGAATTAATACAAAACATTAAAATAAGTAATTAAATTAACAAATGAAGTACAATAATAAATATATCAATATAAAAATATATAAGGACGAATTTATATGACAAGTAGATTGAAAAACACTCTCACCAAAAAGAGAGAAAATTGTTCGCTCTTTTTGGTTAGCGGATATTTTTATTTGTAAAGCGGTTATTTTTATTTGTAAAGGTTATTTTTATTTGCAAAATAATATTTTTCACTTATGCATATCAAAGTATAATTTTTGATTGCAGAATTAAGTATTCATAGCAAAAACTTATATTTCTTCCTAAACTAATAACAATTAAAATAAATAAATAAACAATTGCTTTTAAATAAAAAATTCTTATCTGAAATTGCATAAAATGGTGCAGAAGGGATTTACTGCAGGGCGCTAAACTTTTTTCTATTGATGACAACTATTGTTGCTTAATGTATATGGACATGAGCCAAATAAGGATCGAAAAAAAGATTTTATGGGACAGATGAAAAAAAAAAAAAAAAAAATCAAAGAATGTTGTTGAATAGATACACTGATTATATATTAAGTAAAATGGTCTAACAGAATAAACAGAGAATTGTTTTTCATAGTAATTCAATGTGAAATTTATTCAGCAAGTTTTGTTCTTTCATTTGGTTAGAAAATTCTTTAAATTTAAATTGTCAGATTTTCTTATAGAATTTTTTTTCATTTAGATAGTTTACATATTTCTAAGTAACATTTAAAAACTAAATTGTTGAATTGTGTGGAAAATTGAGGAAATTCGTAGTTTTATTTATTTATTTTTTCGTCTCCAAATTAGTTCGCGTTACATTTATTACACCTTTAAAAAAAAAAAAAAAAAAAAAAAAAAGCTGCTTTAAATGTTCTTAAAAAATTAGTAACAAGTTCCATAACTTTAGATGTAAGCATTACTAAAATGATGCAATGTAGCAGCATATTTCTTAAAATATTGGCTGCAGCTAAATTAGCCCAAACTGGTACCATCTTTTTGGTGAAATGTTAAATTTTATTTTTAACAGTGTAGAGACGTATTACTTCCAATTCTGATATTATAAAAACAACAAGAAGGAAAAATTATGCGGTACGCATTGATTATTAACACTTTCCAAATGTACATAATTGTTGTATCTTATAACTTTCAATGCTCTTTGCCTACGTAATCACACAACGGACAGACAGTTGTTCTGAAAGGCATACAGATAGACTAATTGAATTCATAATCATTCTTAAACATTGTTAGAAAGTGTTAAAAAGGCTTAACACAAAAGAAAATGCCGCTATTATATTCTAATTGCAGCCCTTAATGTATCTGAATATTTTAGTGTAGCCTTGTAAATCTGAAAGTTTACAAAATATTATATTAGTATATTAACAATAAATGTCAGTTTCTTTATGATTTTTAAAATAGAAAGTTCTTTAAATGTAATTTATAAAAATGTCTGCCCTAAAATGCAATGCTTTCTGTTTATTTTACTTTCATTTATTTATTTATTTAACAGTAGGAAGCGTAAATATAACTAAAAAAATACATAAAATAAAATAAGCTGTTTTTATGAATTATAAAGTAAGTACAATATTTACATATAATACTAAGATAGAATTAAATTTCCAAACAGCTGGCAACTTTTAAATTAGATATTAGTAATAAAATTGTAAATATTGGCAGGAAGGAAGGAGAGAGGATAAACAGCATAATTTATCGTCTTAATGTTTATTAATGATAAACATTACCTCTCATTTGCTCAGTTTTTAAGATGTCCACTTTTAAGCATTCTTTTTACATCCAATAAAATTCAAACTTATAATTGAAGGGAATATCTCAAATATTTGTTAGAAAATTTTTATACTTTTTTTTTTTTTTTTTAAGATTTATACTTTACTTTATTTTATTTATTTATTTATTGTCTAGACATAACATATAATGTGTATAGTTGAATATATAGAATTTAAATTAATTCAAATTTACTTTCTTTAAAATTTACTGATGATAATGCATAATTTATAACAATTTATTTATTTAGTATTGGGAGTCATGACTATAACTAGAAAATATATAAAATAATATAAATAAACTGTTTTTGTTAAGATATTTCAATTTAAAACTGAAATATCATATTTATTTTTTAATTAATGTTATAAATTAATTGGAAATAGTAATAAGCAATATTATATGAAGGATAGAAAAATGTACATAGTTTAATTTAAAACTGATTTTCTACTTAATTTGTATCAGTTTGAACCTTTCATACGAAGTATTTGGTGTGAAAAAATTAATATATAAATAATCACAAAACGCTAATAAACATGATTTTGGAATTATTATATCTCATACAATTCTGTTATTTTAAAAATGTACCTTGAAATAATAAATATCTGTAGAGAAATTTTATACCGAATAAATAAAAGTACAAATTAAACTTTTTAAAAATATTGTTGAAGTAAAATTCTTGAAAAAAAAAAAAAAAAAAAAACTTTTGATAATCCATGAATATTTTTATTAATGAAGACCTCTTACACTTTTAAATATTTATTTAAATCTGTTTCTAAATTCTGCATTTTTTTAAATGATTGAAGTTGACTTCAAAATAAAATAAAATAACTCCTATTCTGAGATATTTTATTATTTAAAAAAAAAAAAAAAAAAAGGTTTAAAAAGAAAAAAGAAAAAAAAACTTCTCTGAAAATGTTAAATTGATCATTAATAGAGGGAAGCACGGCTGCGCTTCAATTTCTGAGACCTTCTTACTTATAGCACTCGAGTCCGCGCACATGCTCAATGGTAGAAGGAGCAAGCTGGAACATTTGTGAGGTTGCGATCTAATGTCTTGTGTTCCCCCCACTGCTAAGCATTTAGATACCAAAATCGCCAATCTGCAGTGATCTTACGGGGCTTTGTAAACACGCCTTCGGTGGTGTCCATTAAGCAAATTTAGCTGCAACCAATATTTTGGGGCTAAATTTTACCATTTTAGTTGTGCTTACTGCTAAAATGGGATTACGAAAATGGTAAAACATAGCCTACTAAATTTCTAAAGAAATTGATTGCAGCTAAATTGTAATCATTTTCTTGATAAAACACAGGATTTTATTTTTAACAGTGTGAATAATACATCGAATTTGAAATCTAATCATATTATAGTGATTGGTTTATATTTTGTATATTGGGTACTCATTAGATTGTAATATTTTTATATCATTCCTCAATTAGTTTAATACGTTCTAAGCTACACAATTTTAATTAGGATGCATATACACATCCCGTACAGATTAGTGTACATTTCAAAGCAGGAATTCAAAATATGCAACGCGGAGCAAATATTTTTGTAAAATGTGAAATCTGACCTCACCTGTTCAAGTATCTAACATCTGAAATTTGTAAATGAAATGTGAATGGATTAACTTATATATTTTTCTGTTCTTTTTTGTTTTCACTCACTACATAGTACATTGCCTTTGAGCCAGAGCCAGTGTGGATTTGTTATGTCTCTGTTGTTCATTTTGCAAAAATAAATTCGTCCCCTGTTCACTCTTTTCACCACCCCTTTCATTCATCTTGTATGCATACTTGCATGTCTTTTTGACATTTCTTCCTTATTCCATCCATATTTCAGAGGAATATACTTGTGCATTTTCTGCATGTATTTTTCGATTATTTATTCCAACTGCATAGCACATTGCTATCGACTTTTGAGTGGGTGAGGATCTAAAATATTACTTATTTTTTGATAATGCGGGAAAGGGGGTGGGTGGGGGGGTTTAAATAAACATCAAGATTAAGCCGCATTTTTGGCTATATCAGGAGCTGCATAGAGCTTCCTGAAGTCTTCATATGTTTTAGAACAAGTTTTTTTTTCTTTCTGGAACTTTTTCTTATAATTCCTATGAAATACCGTGATTGTCAATATGTTGCTTATGGATTCAAACGTTTTGAATTTGTTAAAACGCTACGAAATGCGATTTCCTCCCCCCTCCCCACATGCACTTAAAGACTTTATATTATTAAGTTTGCTAGGATAGTCTATTTATTATAAGGTCTTTGGGGGCTAATATGCATATGAAAATTGCGTTTACATCATTTGTAGCTATAGTATTTAATCAGTCTCAGTACATCCATACCATATCCCAAAACTAAATTTTTGATAAATTTTTCCTGATTTTTTTCTTTTTAGACATATGTTATATATATAATTCCTAAAAGGCAAAAAGGGAACCAGTAAAAAAAAAAAAAAAAAAAAAAAACTTGTAAAAAATGATGTTTGAAATCCGCTGTAGTACATGATTTTGTGGCTTCGTTTGATTATTTGCGTTTATTTACATATTAATAGCGCGTATATTTATGGATATATATATATATATATATATATATATATTATTTACATATTAATTAAAGTATATTTGTATAAAAAAGGCGTCAAAGGCAGCACTAAAAATTATACAAAAATTATACAATTTTGAATAGAAAGTGATAAAAAGGTGTAAAAGTTTAAGATAAGTGGGCGGGATTAACAAAAAGAAAAAAAAAATTAATAAATACAACAACAGCGAATTAAATTATCGAAAAAACATTTGTAAAAATAAACATTTCGTGTGAAAAACACCCATCCGCTTCCTCTTCAGTGGATGGGAGCAGCAGAATAGACAATTATTAAGAAAAATTAAAAAGCCCTAACAGGTTTCGGAAACATGGCGAAACCAGCATACTCCCAAAAAAAGCGAATAACAATGAAATTCTAAAACAAAAATAAATTAATAGTAATTAAATAGCTATAACTGTAGCAATTTTGTTTGATAAAATTAAATCAATTAAAATCCAAAAAATTTTTATATTCGATATGCGTGATAAAAGTAACTTAATGAAGGACATGCTAGTCAGCCATGTTCCCACCCAGACCTGAAAGGCAAAAGATATTGTAATAAATTGGACTTACGGCAAAGCTAAATTGAAGAAAGAAGAAATCAGGACAGTATAAAGCAGAAATGATGTATTCACAATCAGTGGCCTATTACTTGCACGCCCACTTATTTTAATCACGCCCACTTATCTTAAACTTTTACACCTTTTAATCACTTTCTATACAAAATTATATATATATAATAAAATTAAAAATCTTTTTATTTATTAATTTCATTTTAACATGCGGGTTTTTTAAACCAATGTAATATGATTTTTAGAAAACTTGACATGCTACATTAAACACAACCTACTGCAAACAGAATATAAAAACAAGTCCTTCCGGCTTATTCGGAAGGGTAGATTGATTTCTTTTTCCTTATCAAGTAGCCGTCAATTTATTTCAAAATGGCTGCTACAAATTATTAATGTAATTGGTAGAAATATTGATGTAGGCTATGCACATATGACGTTTTAAGCAAATCGGTTCATAATACATTTTTAGGTGAATTTAAAATTTTCAAGTGGCCGGCGCTTGGAAACAAAATGACGGGTTAAGTTGACAAATATGTGAAATGTATTTGTGAGATAAGTCTAATGTACGCATATAGTTTGAATTAATTCAAAATCTCAAAAGTCATCGTGTTGAAAAATTAAGTTTCAAGCACTTCGTTAAAAATGGCAGAGAAAGTTGCTCATCTAAGATATCGTTGCAAATTTGAAAATAATTTTTTTTTTTTGTAGAAATTCTTTCAAAGAGGCTTAGTAAGTTGATAAAATGTTAGTTTTCTGCATTTCTAGTTTGTTTTAGCATTAAAATAGCCTAACTTTTCCTTAAAAACACATTAAAAGATCCAGTAACGCAGGTAATGGATTTGGCGCCAAATTTGGCGACTTTTCCCCTATGGCGACTTTTTTGGCGACTCTTGGCGAGAAAATACTTATTATCGAGATACCAAAGATGGACGCAATAACGTGATTGGTTCACGAGTTACGTGAATTTTCTAGATTTTTGTTGTTTGAATGATAAATCCAATTTTCAACTTTCATTTGAATTGATTAAGTATTTCTAAAGTTACCGTAATAACAAATTTTCAAGTGGCCGCCACTTGGAAACAATACAGTGGAACAAGTTGCTCAGAAAACACATCCAAGATATTAGAAGCATAGGCTCACTGTCCAACTGTGGTTTAAATCACAAAAATGTTTCAAAAGTTATTACTATGGCAAATTTTCAAGTGGCAGTCTAAATGGCTGCGACTTGGAAACAGAATGGCAAAACAACTTGCCCATCGAAATCATCCAGTATATTTGTATGATAAGTTCATTATCCAGTTCTAATTTAAATTAAATCAGTATTTCAAAAATTATCGTCATAAGAAATTTTCAAGTGGCACCACTTGTAAAAAAAAGTGGAGTGAGATGCCCAGCGAACTTATCTGAGATATTTGAATGATAAATCCACTACCCAAATTTGATGCGAATTGATTCTGTATTACTAAAGTTACCATAATGACAAATTTTCAAGTGGCCGCCACTTGGAAATAAAATTGCGGATGTGATGGGGGTAAAAATGGGGATACCAAGTGAAGTTATCCTAGATATTTGAACCATAAGTTCACTATCCAACTTTTATTTGAATCAGTTTAGTATTTTAAAAGTTATCGTGATGGCATATTTTCAAGTGGCAGTGTGATTTTAAGTGGCTGGAACTTAGAAACATGATGTCGGGTCAAATTGCCCAGTGAAAATATTCAAGATAATTATAAGATAATATCACTGTTCAAATTTGGTTCAATTTGGTGTACTATTTGAGAAATTATCGTGATTTTAAATTTTCAAGTGGGAGCCTGATTTCAAGTGCCCCCGCTTAACTTAAGATATCTGCCACTCTATAAAAATGGCGGATATAGTTTATTAATAAACTTCATTGAGATCCTTACGTGGTCTGTATTTACATCAAAATTCAAACAATTTCAGAATACGCTTTTTACAATTTAAATTTGAAATTTTCAAGTGGTCTCCACTTGAAAACAAAATGGCGGAGCAACTTGGTTAACAAACTTATCTAAGATATTTATAAGATAAGTTAAGACACTGTTCAAATTTGGTTCCATTTGGAGTATTATTTCGGAAGTTATCACGGTTTTAAATTTTCAAGTGGTGGCCTGATTTCAAGTGGTCCCGCTTAACTTAAGATATCCGCCACTTTATTTAAAATGGCGGATAAAGTTCATTAATAAAGTTATTTGAGTCACTTGTATAACCTATGTATACATCAAAAATAAAAATAAAATTTGGAATATGTTTTTTTACAATTTGAATTTGAAATTTTCAAGTGGTCTCAACTTGAAAACAAAATGTCGGAGCAACTTGGTTAACAAATTCATCTAAGTTATTTATAAGATAATTTAAGACACTGTCCAAATTTGGTTCGATTTGGAGTATTATTTCAGAAGTTATTGTGATGTTAAATTTTCAAGTGGTAGCGTGATTTCAAATGTCCCCGCTTAACTTAAGATATCTACCACTTTATTAAAAATGACGGATAAATTTCATTAATAAAAATCATTGAGACCCATATGTGGTCTATATTTACATCAAATTACAAACAAATTCGGAATACGCTTTTTATGATTTGAATTTGAAATTTTCAAGTGGTCTCAACTTGAAAACAAAATGGCGGAGTAAATTGGTTAATAAACTCATCTAAGATATTTATAAGATAAGTTACGGCACTGTCTAAATTTGGTTCGATTTGGAGTATTATTTCGGAAGTTATAGTGATTTTAAATTTTCAAGTGGTAGCCCGATTTCAAGTGGTCCCGCTTAACTTAAAATATCTGCCACTTTATTAACTAGTATGTTGTGGCCACCACAAGACTTTCTTCTATATTTTCCTATATACGTATTCAATCAGTAACAATATTTAAAAAAAAAAAAAAAAAAAGTTTTTTTTTTGTTAAAAGTAAAAAAAATCGATAACTTTGTTTTAAATTATCACAGATTTATAGTTCAACCATTCGTTTTAAAGGTATTGACGAGATCTTTCGAAAGATACCCATCTTGAAAATTTAACCCCCCCCCGGGGGGGGGGGGGAACCAGTGCCTCCACATGCACAAAACTTTTTTCGTAGTTAACTACTACCATTATCAATAATTCATATTAATTTTACAATCACAAGTTTAAAATAATGCTCATTATGTACATTTATACGAAATTTTGTCCTATACTGCCATGTTAAAAGTTTACATAAAATGCGATCACAGCGCCATCTGCTAGGCGATTGATCCCAAAATCTAATCAGCACCATTCCATGTCAGGGTCCAACTATATACCAAGTTTGGTTCAATTTCATTCATCGGTTCGTGAGATACGGTGAAAAATACGAAATTTTGCGATCACAGCGTCACCTGCTGGACGATTGATCCCCAAATCTAATCAGCACCATGCCCCGTCAGGTTCCAACTATATACCAAGTTTGGTTGAATTTCATTATTGGTTCGTGAGATACGTTTAAAAATACGAAAATTTGTCCTATACTGCCATGTTAAAAATTTACATAAAATGCGATCACAGTGCCACCTGCTGGGCTATTGATCCCCAAATCTAATCAGCACAATGCCCCACCAGGGTCCAACTATATACCAAGTTTGTTTGAATTTCATTCATTGGTTCGTGAGATACGGTGAAAACACGAAACCACAGACAGACACACAGACAGACATTTTTTAAAAACTATCAATTCGTGTTCAGGACATCCCAAAACGTGTAGATCCGTCAAAAAACGGAGGTCGAAAATTTTCGCGAATCTAATACTTTCTCTATATTACATATAGAAGAAAGTAAAAATGGTGGATAAACTTCATTAATAAACTTCATTGAGACCCTTATGTGGCCTGTATTTAAATCAAAATTCAAGCAAATCTTGCTTTAAATATGCTTTTTACAATGTCGGTTTGAAATTTTCAAGTGGCTGCCACTTGAAGACAAAAAGTCGGAGCAACTTGGTTAACGAACTCATCCAAGATATTTATAAGATTAGTTCACTGTCCAAATTCGGTTCGATTTGCAGTATTATTTCGGGAGTTATCGTGATGACAAAATTTTCATTATAGATATATCAGTTCAAAAAACCCTAAACGGCTTAAAAGTTTGTGACGCCGCTACTTTATGGCTATAAGAATTTGAAATATGAGTCTTAAAAATAATGATATCAAATTTTAAGTGACGCTTTGCAATTAATTAAAGTATACATAGATTTTCTTATTTGATCATTTACTTTTATCTTTTACTTATATTTATAATGCAAACGTAATATTTTTAACTTCAAGATCAGCCAGATATATAAAATACACTCACTGATGCTTTTTCATTCGCATTTCAAATTCAAAATAACAGTTTTAAAAGGAATTATATAAAAATTCCAGTGGCGCGTCGGTGTTATTTTAAAAGATATGTTTTTAGATTCCATTGAAATTACTTTTGTTTTGTCTAATAAAGTATATTTACACATTTAAACGGTGCTTTTAATTTTCAAATATACTGTCAAATAATTATACTTTCACTGAGTTTGCATTATAAAGTAAAACTATTTATTTCAATAAATTGATTTATCTTTTGCATCACGCTATCCAAAACATAGTATCATAGTATCCAACTAAGTGAAAATTTGCTCAAAGAGGTAGTGTGACGTAAAGTAAACATTTACACAAATTTTACTTGCAGTTTTGGATAGCGTGACGCAAAAGATAAATCAATTTATTGAAATAAATTGTTTTACTTTATAATGCAAACTCAGTGAAAGTATAATTATTTGACAGTATATTTGAAAATTAAAAGCACCGTTTAAATGTGTAAATATACTTTATTAGACAAAACAAAAGTAATTTCAATGGAATCTAAAAACATATCTTTTAAAATAACACCGAGGCGCCACTGGAATTTTTATATAATTCCTTTTAAAACTGTTATTTTGAATTTGAAATGCGAATGAAAAAGCATCAGTGAGTGTATTTTATATATCTGGCTGATCTTGAAGTTAAAAATATTACGTTTGCATTATAAATATAAGTAAAAGATAAAAGTAAATGATCAAATAAGAAAATCTATGTATACTTTAACTAATTGCAAAGCGTCACTTAAAATTTGATATCATTATTTTTAAGACTCATATTTCAAATTCTTATAGCCATAAAGTAGCGGCGTCACAAACTTTTAAAGGGTTTTTTGAACTGATATCATTACTTTTTAGTGGTTATTGATCAAAAAATTAAAATAAGTCCTTCTGGCTCCTAGGAAGGGTAAACTAATTTATCTTTTCTTATGAAGTTGCCACCAATTTTTTTTTTTCAAAATGGCAGCTACAATTTATTAATGGACTTAGTGGATTTATTAATGAAGGCTTGTATATATGGAGTTTTAAGCAAATCGGTTCATAGAACTTTTCTAATGTAAATTTGAAATTTTCAATGGGCTGACACAGGGAAACAAGAGGGTAGATTAGCAAATAGGTAGGTTGGTTGGCAAATGAACATAACAAATTCATTTCTGAGATAAATCCACACTACAAATTTAGTTTGAATTAATTCAGTATTTCAAACGTTATCATGCTGACAAATTTTCAAGTAGCCTGCCACTTGGAAACAAAATGGAGAAGCTTCGCACAAAAAAAAATATTGAGTGGGATTCTCAAACTCCTTAAAATAATAATAATAATAAGTGGGAAATTTCAAATTTAAGTTAGAATTACGTAATTTACATTTTGCAAGTTTCTTTTTAAAGAATTACAAATGCAAACTAAACAATTAAAAATAAAATCAAGTTTATGTTAAAAATGGAAATTTATTTTTATTTTCTTTTCCCTTTTGAGGCTAAGCTCCAATATTCACAATTTAAATTTTCATCAAAAGTGCAGGTAAAAATTATTTCATAAAAATATTTGGTGGAAAAAAATAGACAAAATATAAATTAAACCTACATTTCTATAATTTTAAAAATAAGATAAAATCATTTGGAGAAAAAAATTATAGAAAATACAAGTTAAGCTAAAGTTAATACAAGTTAAGTAAAATACAAGTTAAGCTTAAGTTTTATGGAAAATACAAGTTATATATATATTTCTTTTTAAAAATTAAAAATCTCCTTTTAAAATACAGTTAGAGTTTATTCATATATTTACTTTTCAGACTTTAAAATGATACATATTTTAAATATTAACATAAACTATTTTTTTTATTATTATTATTTTTTAAAGCAACAATGACTAGGGGATGAAAGAGGGGATAAATACTTTGTATAAAAAAAAAAAAAAAAAAAAACATGAAAATAGAATTAAAATTCATGAAAAATGTGCCAAATAGCAATTATTGAAAAACACGTCAAAATAAATAAATAACATCTTTACTTTGAAACCCATAATAATTTATTTAAAAAATATAATTCTCTCTCTCTTTCTCTCTTTCTTTTTTTTTTTTTTTTTTATTAATTGATTTCTGCATGAAAAATTCCATTTTATAAATATATTTACAACTACAATAAGCAAAAAAAAACCCTCCTTTAATTTTAAATAATTATTTCTACATGTTTCTAAGTAATTAAAAGTACTTTTTTTTTTTTTTTTTTTTTTTTTTTTTAAAGAAAAATAAATTAAATATAGGAATGTATATGGTTTTAATATAAGCTACGAGAGGGCGCCACTAGATGGCCAAATTATTACCTTCATGATAAAACCATATACATTCCGATATTTAAGCTATTTTTCTTCAAAAAAAAGGAAAAAAAAAAAACTTTTAATTGCTTAGAAACATGTAGAAATAATTATTTAAAATTAAAGGAGGGTTTTTTGTTTATCGTAGTTTTAAATATATGTATGAAATGGAATTTTTCATGCAGAAATTAATTAATAAAAAAAAAAGAAAGAAAGAAAGAGAGAATTATATTTTTAAAATAAATTATTATGGGTTTCAAAGTAAAGATGTTATTTATTTATTTTGACGTGTTTTTCAATAATTGCTATTTGACACATTTTTCATGAATTTTAATTCTATTTTCAGGTTTTTTTTTTTTTTTTTTTTTTTATATACAGTGTATTTATACCCTCTTTCATTCCCTAGCCATTATAGCTTTAAATAATAATAAAAAAAATTAGTTTGATTATGCTAATATTTAAAATATGTATCATTTTAAAGTCTGAAAAGTAAATAAATGAATAAACTCTAACTGTATTTTAAAAAGAGATTTTTAATTTTTAAAAAGAAAAAAAATATATATATGGTTTAAATAAAAAACGATAGATGGCGCCAAAACTCTATTTGCTGTTTTTTTCCATTCCCGGCGCGGAATGATACATAAATATGAATCGCAAATCATTGAGCTATTATAAAGTCGATGTTCATGAATGATTAAACATTTTTTCGCTTTAAAAAATTGTAAATTCATCATTACTATGATAAAATGGAATATCTAAAATTACAAAATACTTCCTTATTTAAAATATTATCTAAATATTTTTTTGACTAAATATGAAATTTTGAAATCAAAAATGTTTTTTTTCATAACTGAAGAGAAAATATATTTAAGTGAATTTAACTTAGTATATATACAATAAATATTTTAAACATGTAATAAAGCACTTTTGCGTTAAAAAAAAAATCTAAATAATTCATTGGCTGCATTGAAGTCGGTCAATCAACCAGTCCACATCCCTCACAAGTAAGAACCGCATAACAGCGTTTTCACCCGAAGAAACACATGTAATTGGCGGAGTAATATAGTTCCATATTTTAAGCGATTTATATAAAAAACAAGAGTTTTCGTGAAAAAAAACGAAAACGTTACTAGATTCAGAAAGATCCTATTAACAACATATATTAATTATATGAAAATCCTTCGAGCCGTTTTAGAGATATTTTTTCAGAATTCCAGTCTATTACACCAACCGTTTTTCCCATTTTGGCTTAAAATTGAGATTCAGATCTCAAAACATATTGCATGAAGAAATGTAAAATTTTCAGGATAGAGTGAGACCGAAGATAAAACATTATTTTGAAAAGATCAGAACAAAATATGGCATATTTGCTGAGATATTAAGTGTCGGCTTTTACCAATCTCTTTGATGTCAAACTAGCTGTATATATGAGTTCGCAGCGTCCCGTTTGTCCCTCCGCTTGCGTCCCTCCGCTTGCGTCGTTTTTCATGATAAATAAACGAAGTGACTGCAATAGGTCGATTTCTAAAGAAATCAACCTAATATTAAATATCTGATGAAATTTAAAACTTTTTACTAAATAATTTTTATCTACGCAGGCTTAATCCTTTGCGGCGCAAGGTAATTCAGAACATTTAAATTACACTGCCACCGGAATTTACGAACATAATTAAAATAGAAGAAATTTTAAATTTTCACGTTAAAAAAAGGGCCTTTTCTGCTATGTTATAAATGTAAATTTTTGCTAAAAAATTTCCAGGATGAGTTTTTGCACTTGAGAATTAAAATTAGGTGTTCCATCAGCGGGAACACTGCGACTCAAAGGGTTAAGCGTTAACAAAATTTCTTTTGAATAATGTATTTGCCAAATGTACAGCGTTATTGCGAAAGAAACCCCAAGAAAACATCGTGAAAATGCAGAAAGATATGGTAATTAGTTTTGAATTTCAAGTACTCTAAAAAAAAAAAAACCATAATAATTAGGGGTTTTACCTAACTTTTTATTTTGAATCAGTTAACGGCTATACAGTATACGCTGGTTCAAAATATAAACATGCCCCCCCCCCCCCCCACTTCGTTCCAGGGAATTCTACACAGGCTCCCTAGCGCAGACAGCGCTAGGGGGACAGCTTGAGCACATCGACACTGTCTTATTTTGCATTTAAAATATAATCTTATTAAATATTATAAATTACTTATTTATCGAATGTTCTTTTTTTTTTTTTTTTTTTAAGTTATAAATTCTTGATCGCTAATTGGCTTTTAATAGTAAAAATATAATCTCATAACTTGAGATTTCTCTAATGCTCTTTGAATAATGATTTTTAATAGTTTGTATAATTTACCAATAAACTCAATATTAGAGAGTTTTTTTTTTTTTTTAATACTTTGCATGCTAGCAAATGCTGCACTTTTTGCATAAATGATTAACAATAATAATAATAGTAATAATGTCCCTTCCAGAGTGCGAGAGGTTCTGGTTTCAAAGGTGGTAGACGGGAGGTGCCGGATTCGAACCCAGATCGCATTCGTTGTCCTAGCTTTTTAGGTTGATTTCTTTAGAAATTGACTTATTGCAATCACTTCGTTCACATATCTATATCTATCTATCTATCTATAATGAAAATTTTGTCATCACGATAACTCCCGAAATAATACTCCAAATCGAACCAAATTTGGACAGTGAACTGATCTTATAAATATCTTGGATGAGTTCGTTAACCAAGTTGCTCCGACTTTTTGTTTTCAAGTGGCAGCCACTTGAATATTTCTAACCCACATTGTAAAAAGCGTATTTAAAGCAAGATTTGCTTGAATTTTTATGTAAATCTAGACTACATAAGGGTCTAAATGAACTTTATTAATGAAATTTATCTGACATTTTTAATAAAGTGGCGGACATCTTAAGTTAAGTGTGGCCACTTGAAATCAGGCTACCACTTAAAAATTTAAAATCACGATAACTTCTGAAATAATACTCCAAATCGAACCAAATTTGGAAAGCGACTTAACTTGTGTTATGAATATCTTGGATGAGTTTCTTAACCAAGTTGCTCCACCATTTTGTTTTCAAGTGGAGACCACTTGAAATTTTCAAATTCAAATTGTAAAAAGGGTATTCCGAATTTGTTTGAATTTTGATGTATACATAGACTATATAAGTGTCTCAATGAAGTTTATTAATGAACGTATCCGCCATTTTTAATAAAGTGGCGGATATCTTAAATTAAGCAGGGCCACTTGAAATCAGGCTACCACTTGAAAATTTAAAATCCCGATTACTTCCGAAATAATACTCCAAATCGAACCAAATTTGGACAGTATCTTAACTTGTGTTATGAATATCTTGGATGAGTTTCTTGAATGAGTTCGTTAACCAAGTTGCTGCGACTTTTTATTTTCAAGTGGCAGCCACTTGAATATTTCTAACCCACATTGTAAAAAGCGTATTTAAAGCAAGATTTGCTTGAATTTTTATGTAAATCTACACTACATAAGGGTCTCAATGAACTTTATTAATGAAATTTATCTGCCATTTTTAATAAAGTGGCTGATGTCTTAAGTGGGGCCACTTGAAATCAGGCTATCACTTGGAAATTTAAAATCACGATAACTTCCGAAATAATACTCCAAATCGAACCAAATTTGGACAGTGTCTTGACTTGTGTTATGAATATCTTGGATGAGTTTCTTAACCAAGTTGCTCCACCATTTTGTTTTCAAGTGGAGACCACTTGAAATTTTCAAATTCAAATTGTAAAAAGCGTATTCGGAATTTGTTTGAATTTTGATGTATACATAGACTATATAAGTGTCTCAATGAAGTTTATGGACTTTCTCCCCGAAAGTCGCTAAAAAAGTCGTCAAGTGAAAAAGTCGCCAAATTTGGCGCTAAATCAATTACCTGCCATATTGGAGCTTTTTAATGCGTTTTTAAGGGAAAATTAGGTTATTTTTACGTTAAAACAAACTAGAAATGCAGAAAATTAACATTTAATCAATTACTAAGCCACTTTAAAAGAATTTCTACCAAAAAAAAAAAAAAAAAAAAATCAATTATTTTAAAATTTGCAACAATATCTTAGATTAATTAGTTCACTGAGCAACTTTCTCTGTCATTTTGATCCAAGTGGCAGCAACTTAATATTTCAACATGATGATTTTTGAGATTTTGAATTAATTCCAACTATATTTGTACAGTAGTCTTATCTCACAAATGCATTTGATATATTTGTCAACTTGGCCCACCATCTTGTTTCCAAGCGCCGGCCACTCGAAAATTTTAAATTCACATAAAAAGGTATTTATGAACCGATTTGCTTAAAACTCCATATGTAGATAGCCTACATCAATGTTTCTACTAATTCGTTAATAATTTGTAGCCGCCATTCTGAAACAAAATGACGGCTACTTGATAAGGAAAAAGAAATCAACCTATCCTTCCAAATAAGCCGGAAGGACTTGTTGGAGTTTTCCCCGAAATTCGCTTAAATACAGGCTAGAACTTCTTAGAAAGATCCCCATGCAGGGCATTTCCTAAAACCTAGGACCCTTGCGCAGTCAATCGGCCTACAACACAACGCAATACTACTACTAGTAATAAACGCTGATTTATGATATTCTTCGATCAATGCAAATCATCTTATAAAATATATTAAATACGGGCTAAGATCTCCTTAGAAAGATCGCTATGGAGGGCAATCCACCTATAGGCCTACGACCCTAGTGTAGTCAATCGGCCTAAACCCCACACCCCAACTTATAAACTTTCTTTTCCATTTAGTACAATTAGCAAGTGCTTTATTTTATTTAAATAGTTTTACAATTAAACTACCCGGATTAAATAGAAAAAAAAAAAAAAAAAAAAGATAAATAAAATAAATAAATAAATAAAATAAATAAATAAATGAATTCCCCTTTACCGCTTTCGAATAAAATCCATTCTACCATGAAACCAAAATAGTAGTTATCTTTTGCCTCCTCACCCAGTGACCAACGGAACCAGTTGCCGCGTGGGCGTGTGGGCTTTTAACTTGAATAACGCACATTCTACAAACTTCAAGTCAAGCGTATAATTTTGATATCTGTTTAAAAGAACCAATTTGCTATAGTTATTTTTTTTAAATATTGCTACTTTAATAAGCAAATTTTATTTTATTTTTAACATTAACGAAAGAATATTTTTTAAATATAGAAAAAAGAATTAAATAAATAATTTAAACTGTGATTTTTAATCAATTTTTTCTCCATCTGTTAAAAATGCATGCTAATTACATTTATGAATATATATATGTGTATATATTAACTAATTTTCAATTGATGAGTTGATATTACTTTTTTCATATTATTTTGAAGTTTTCTTTTTCTTTTTTATCAAACCTTTTTTTTTTTCCCTTTAAAGATGTATATTAAACATGTATGCTTTTTTTCTTCTAAAAATACAGAAACCTCTTTATTATCCCATAATTATAAATTGAAATCTGTTAATACTCTGGTCATGGTTGTGCTTGCGTGGGTTAAGGTCGATTAACTACGTTAGGGTCCTAGACCTATGGGTGGAATGCCCTCTGTGGAAGTCTTTCTAAGGGGTTATAGCCAGTATTTACGCGAGTTTTGGAGAAAACCGCGGAAAAGTACGAACAGCTAGGTCGACGAACGCGACCTGTGATCGAACCCGGCACTTCTCGTCTACCAGCTTTGAGTGCAGTTATTAATACTCATATCCCCTAAAAAAATATAATAATAAATAAAAATAATAAATAAATAAATAAAATAAGCAAAAAATGAAAAAGTAAAATAAAGGAAATAAAACTTTAAATTTAAAAGTACTACTATTACTTTGTTTGCAAGCTATTTAATTATAATAAGAAATGTGTAATTTTTTTTTTTGTCGCTATTATTAGGAACTACAATTTTCTACTATCATATCATTATCCCGACAAACTTGTGATAAATAATGCTGTGCTACTTTTTATATTTATTATATGCTCTTTAAATTTTATCAATTAAAAGTCACAGTGTTAGAAAAATGAAAAAGCTCATCCATTTATTATACATGCAAGTATTGCGACTCTAGCGGCGAAACTATGTTTTCCCGTACGAGAGCATGAGAGCTACTGACATACTTCTTGCACATAACTTCAGATTGACATAAAATGCATTTCAAACTACCTTCAGCATCACTAGATGCCGCCACATCTGTTAAAACTTGACCTATCAATTTGCCAATGTGTGTAAACGATGGATACTAGACTTAGGGGTCAACGAATTTTAGCTTCTAATTCATTTCTTTTTCTTATACATTTAAAGATATTTGCATTGGCGAAACATACAGTTATTGTTGTTTGATTTGTGTTCCAGTTATGTAAGTTTTCTTATGAATCTCAAAATGATTTCGACTTGTATATGATAGTGTAAAATGGCGGCGTGTTTTTCGAAATGACCACAGGGGCTGTGGCTATGTTTGTGACTATTACGTAAATGTACAGCGTGAGTTTTCGTCAAGTGCATGAATTCCTAGCAGACTCTTGAAAGGTATTGGTTTGTATTTTAAATTTCTGTATATGTCCTTATATTTCATGGCGTTTGTTTATCATATGCAAAACTGTTTATCCTAGCCATTACTAGTTCTTAGTTTTGCATAGAATTGAAATAGCATTTTTTGGAAATTTTAAAGTTTTCATTTGCAATAAATTATTCCCGATGTTTTTAAAGCAAACAAACTTTAATGCATGCAATTGTTTATAGTTAATATATCACTTATTTTTAAAAGAGATTTTATCATGTAAGCTGTTTGTGTTGAAATCTTTCAATCATTTGTGATTATTAAGTTAATTTACTCATTATCATAACTATATTTAGTACTACGAGTGAGATCATTTGTTATATTTTCTGATTCTTTCATTTTTTTAGTTTTATTCTAAAGTCTTAATTGTATCTAATTCATAGCTATTTTTTGCGTTGCCTCAGTTTTGTTATTTTTTTTGGTTAATTTTATATGTATGAAATTATATATATATATGTTTTAATCCATTTGTTAATTGTTTAAAAGATATGCGTTGATTTTATTTTTACGGTATAAAAGCAGGTTGTAAGTTGATTAAAACACGATAGCTTACAAAAAATAATTGACAGCTACATTTGTTGACAGTTCACGCTTCCCTACGGAGACATCGTTTATGGTACCGGTTTTGATTTTGAATGTAGAGTTTTTTTAGTAACATTTTAGTTTACAAGTGAAATGACTGTTATTAATCGTTTTTTCTGTAATACTAAGTATTACAGGTATTAGTATAATATTAATAAGGGGTATTAGTATAATATTAATAAGTATTACCGAATTTCAGTATCACGGGATATCCGCCGTCCCACAATACTAAGTATTAAAGGCTATTTATTAGTATAATATTAAGTATTACGAAGATAGCGAAATAACTTATTTAATTATTTTTTTTTTATTATTATTTTTTTTTTTTTCGCATAAGGATTACCGTTGTTATCAGATAAAAATTTTGCGTAAGCTTTTATTATATAAAATTATGACAATGATACTTATGATTTATTGAAAAACATATTTCGAATCATCAAATAATACTTTTCTATTTTCAATCGAAAATTCGTATTATTAATTTTTTTTGTAACCAACAAACGGTTTCTTTCAATATTAAAGTATTTTGAACTTCAATTGCAGCAATATAGTAAAGCTTTTTTCTGGTGATGAAGAATAATCTTATGAAATTAAGCTATAATCATTTTGCTAAGCTGTTGTATATAAACAATTTTACTATGATGCTGTGTTGTATGTAAAATTCATTTTACTATCTAAATCTTTTGTTGTATGTCTTCGTTGCATTATTATTAAAAAAAAAAAAAAAAAAAAAAAATAATAATAATAATTTATAAGATCTATGTGTCTTTTGTAGCATTATTGATAATTAAAAGCCCTCTTCACTCACCGCCACCGGAAGCCGAAACTAATGTTATTCAATGGGAAATTTTTCTTTACAAATAACTTATTAACTAATACATATTTTTAAATTCTGTTTTCACATTCTGAAAATTCGCAGCTGTTAAATTGACGGACCTTTTTTAAAAAATTATTTTTTTAAATTTTTATATTTTATTTTGAAGCTGCAAAATACGGATTTTCAATATGCGAATTTTTTTCATTTTGCAATTTCAAAATAAAATATTAAAAATTAAAAAAAATACATTTTCAAAAAAGGTGCGTCAATTTAACAGTTGGGAACTTTCTGAATGTGAAAACAGAATTTAAAAATATGTATTAGTTAATAAGTTATTTGTAAAGAAAAATTTCCCATTGAATAACATTAGTTTCGGCTTCCGGCGGCGGTGAGTGAAGAGGGCCCTTAAGAGCAAAGATTAAACTTATTCATTATATAAACTACTTTACTTCCTTTTCCATTTAAATAATCTATTTTTTTCTTCAGCTATAAATTTATCCATCAAAGTATAAATAGATTGTATAGTTAGTCATTCAGTGTATGAGATTAAAAAAAAAAAAAACTTTCATGCCTCTTTAAATCAAATGTCATATTATATCAAATAATCTTTATTTAAAGAAAAGTTTTTAGCTTGCATCTCATTTTTTTCTTCTCAATGCTGCAATTTGGCTACATTTTGTAAAGCGTCTCATAACTTACGTGAAAATTAATCCTGATTTTTAAATAAAATACTTTTTCTAGAGTACTACACAAGAAATTTGGATATTTATATTTAATATACAAATGATTACAGAAAACTCTAATAATAAAGTCATCCTCAATATTTAGTTGAACCTTTCATAGTGTTATTTACAGTATTAAACTTAAAATTTTTTGAAATTTCATCCGATTAAGCTATTTAATATTACATCATTAATATCAGTGGTGATCTCGTGCATCAATACACGAATACAAATTTACTACAAAACAATATAGTATAAACAGTTGTAATCCTTCATCTCATTCAATTAAATATTTTATAGCAATGTTTGACACAACACAATATAAATAATTATTAATAATAAAAGTATTTGTTTTAGTTTTGATACAGAAATTTTTATAAGTGAATTGTTATCCGAAAGTTATGGACAAATTTTTTCTCAGTGCAGACAAAAACTGTCCGCAAGATGTTTTTCTGTGTCCGCTATGTCGCCGTCTTGCGGTGTTTCTGCCACTGGGATTGTTTGTATCTGAAAAGCTGTGCGCCTTTCTGGCTCTCTACTATATACAATAATTGTGGATATTGTCAGTGGTGGATTTAAGGGGGGCTAGGGGGCTGAAGTCCCCCCTCCCCAAGCACTGACATTCACAATTGAATATTGCAATTGTAAATTTTTTATTGGTCTAGAATAACACTTTGAAAAATCTTGAAATTTTTATTAAGAATTGTATTTTATGATTTATGCTTGTTTTCGATCAAATTGCTTGTTTCTGACATATTTGTTTGGTTAGATCGTTGAAAAGCTCACCTTTGTACGTAGATAGCGAAGAGTTATAATTGTGGATGAGATGTGGAATGGTGCCATCTTGACAATTCTTAGAAAATAGAAAAATCACAAAGATGCAAACTAAATGGAATTTTCCTTGGATGAAATTCAAATTATAAACTTACTTGGCAATTTTAATTAGTATAATAATTTATAAGATTATTTTTTATGGATTGCACATTAAGGAAAATCAAATAATTATTAAATTTATTTATTTATAAAATTAATGGAATTTAGTTTCAAATATTAAATATAAGTTATTTTTAATAAAATTTTATTATAAATATTAACATTTTTTTTTTTTTTTTTTTTTTTTTTTTAATGTGTAATATACTTAACAATCCTACAGTTGTATTATTTAAAATATATCAATATCATTATTAATGCTGTACTGAGTAGCACTTGACTGAGTACTGAATATCCAGTAGTTGTAAGAAAGAAAATCTTGAAATAATATATATATTTTTTTTTTAAACACTAAATGAGGTTAAATGGCAAACAGCATGTTTTCATGAAATGTTTTGGAACTTTTATAGTAAGCTGTATGCATATATACAGGGTTAAGTTCATTGCTATATTTGATTTTGATACTTCCAATTTAGTGTATTACCTAAACAATACTTGATAACTTTATTCTTAAAATTCTTCTAATAGGCAAAATTATTACTTTCAGATAATTTTTAAGACTATAGGGGTTCTTATGTGATAAGACTTAATTTAAGATGTATGAAATATACATACCGAATGAAAATATTAAAATGAATGTTTTATAATTTCAAACATGATAGACTTCTTTAATTTTCAGATCCTAAAAAGATTGATGATGTCCATAATTTACAAAACATTTTTCATTATTAAAATATATTTTACATTTTACTGTATTTTCTTTTTCTTTACAATTATTATTATTTTAAATCCAAAATCAATCTTTTCTTACTTTTATTTGTACAAATGTAGGGTAATTCCATTTTAAATCAACAAATTTTCAAAAAAGTTGTTGCATGACAATTTTTGATTTTGATGACAATTTGCATGTGCTTTCCCCATACCTTTTTGACCACAAAAATATATTTTTTTTATTTAAAAAAAAATTACCCTTTGATATGAAGGCTATTTTTGTCGTTGCCAACAGCAAAAATTAGATATTTTGATGCTTTGCTTTATGAGCTATAACTTTTTTCCTATCAAAGCTATCAAACTCAACTATAGCTCATTGGAAAGCTAAAAAAAAGATCTTTTTCCATATGGTATCAATAAATTTGAGATTTAAAAACAAAGGTTATTTTTTCAAGGTCAAAGTTTGCGATGCAAAATTAATTTTTTGCCACTTTTGAAAATTAAAAAACCTATGAAGGGCTTGGAATAACAAGCCCTCTTTTTTTTCTTATATACATATATAAGGTTGCTTATTGTATTAAAAAGTTTGGCTTGTTACTCTGCCCCATTCACAAGATACGACCCCCCAAAGTTGCAAATTTTCTAAAAAATCCAATTTTCAATGCTAAAAAAATGCATGTGGGGGGCAAGGTAAATTTTTTTTTACTTGTGTGATTTTAAGTACTTCATACCATCTTTCAAACAAAAAAAAAATTACTTTGTTATTCAAAGGCGTTTGGCAGCTATAAGGGTCTGAATTTTCAAATAATCACACTAAAACCATCCAATTTTTTCATGTACTTTTTTTTGGAAACATGTCATTTATTATTATTTTTTTTTATTTGATGGACTTAGATTGACCTCACAAATAAGAATATATCATATTCCTACTTTTCCTCATTTATAGTAATCTATTTGCCAGTTAAAAGCAAGAATAGACAGATTTCAACTTGTCCAGCCTTGCTCCCACATGTATAGAACAGTTCCCTTTAGGCAAACAGTACCTACCTGTGGTAGGAACTGTGCCAATGACAAGGCTGCTTGAATATTATTGGATACAATGAGATTCTGTGAGAGGAATGAATGGGGAAAAGTCAAACTTTCAAAAAAGGCTCATTTTATGTGACTTGAAGGAACTTTACATACATTTTAAAGAAAATTATCCTGATTTGAAAGTAGGGTTATCTAAATTTGCCGATCTGAGACCAAAATTTTGTGTGTTAGCTGGAGCATCTGGTACACATTCAGTGTGCGTTTGTTTGTACCATCAAAATGTAAAACTTATGCTATCAGCGATTAAAAGTGATCATAGCTACAAAGATCTGCTGCAGATTATGGTCTGTGATACTGAAAATGAGAATTGTATGTTTTCGGAATGTACTGCATGTCCAGGTGTGGATGCCATTTTATCACTGATTTCTCCAAGTAACAGCACCCAAATTGACTTGGAAAATGATGAATTTGAGGATTTGCAAGTTTCATATAAGCAGTGGATGTCCACAGACAGATGTGAACTGACATCATGTGTGCTACCTTTACAAGAATTTTTGGTTAAGTGTTGTGAAAAACTTGAGCATCTAAAGAGCCACCATTTCATTGCCAGTAAACAAGCAGCATTTCTAAAATCAAAGAAAGAAGATCTGGATAAGGGGGAATTTTTGATACTTGGAGATTTTTCAGAGAATTTCTCTTGTGTTGTTCAAGACGAGGTGCAGACCTATCACTGGTCAGGTGTGCAATGTACGCTTCATCCTTTTGTTGTCTACTGGGAAAAAGATGGAGAAATTCAAACTCAAAGTTTTTGCTTTGTAAGCGACTGCCTTGACCACAACACAACTACATTCTACGCCTTTCAAATGATCCTTGTTAAAAAACTGAAGGCAGATCATGCTTTAATTTCAAAATTATTCTATTTTTCAGATGGATCTGCCGCACAGTACAAAAACAGGAAAAACTTCATTAACTTGAGCCATCATGAACAAGACTTTGGGATAAAAGCAGAGTGGCATTTTTTTGCTACATCCCACGGGAAAGGCCCTTGCGATGGGATTGGAGGAACAGTGAAGAGGCTAGTGCGAAAGGCTAGTTTGCAACGACCGGTCAGTAATCAAATCTTGAATCCATTAGATGTCTTTGAATACTGCACTGAACATATTAATAGTGTAACGTTTTTCTATGTTTCCTGTGATGATGTTAATGCAGTAGGAAAAGTTCTTGAGGAAAGATATAAAACAGCACTATCATTACCCCAAACTCGGTCTTTCCACAGCTACATTCCACTCAACAGAAATATCATTCATGCCAGACGTACATCATTTTCTTTAGATTTTACAACCTTTCATGTCATCAAAGACGAACCTATCAACCTTAGATTATCCACACCAACAACCCGACCAAAGTTGTCCGATTATGTTTGTTGCGTATATGATGGTGACTGGTGGCTAGGAGAAGTGGTGGAAATAAAGGTATTTGATGTCGAAGAAGAATACAGGATCCACTTTTTTCATCCTAAAGGACCTGGAACATCGTTTAAAAAATCAAGTCATGATAACCAAACTTGGGTTCGGTTTCAAGATATTTTGAAAATCCTGACTGCGTCAGAACTATGGTCAGCACAGGGAAGAGGTCATAATATCACACCTGTGATGAGTGAACATTTGTCAACTCTTCTCTATGAGACAATAAACCACTGAACAAAAAAGTTTTGCATGTTTTGAGAGGCAAGTTAAATTCTATATACCAAGATGTTAGAAACCTTAAATTAGCTTATCAAAGTTTAAATATGTTCTTTGACAACTCTTCTTAGTCTTTTTAGTTGTTTTCACCATTTAAAACTAACAATTAAGTAAAAAATAACTTTTCACTAACACCTAAGATTAAGAAGTATGAAAATAATTGCGTTGTTTCAGTATAATTATTTGAAAATTTAGACCCTTATAGCTGCCAAACGCCTTTGAATAACAAAGTAACTTTTTTTTTGTTTGAAAGATGGTAAGAAGTACTTAAAATCACACAAGTAAAAAAAAAATCTACCTTGCCCCCCACATGCATTTTTTTAGCATTGAAAATTGGATTTTTTAGAAAATTTGCAACTTTGGGGGGTCGTATCTTGTGAAGGGGGCAGAGTAACAAGCCAAACTTTTTAATACAATAAGCAACCTTATATATGTATATAAGAAAAAAAAGAGGGCTTGTTATTCCAAGCCCTTCATAGGTTTTTTAATTTTCAAAGGTGGCAAAAAATTAATTTTGCATCACAAACTTTGACCTTGAAAAAATAACCTTTGTTTTTAAATCTCAAATTTATTGATACCATATGGAAAAAGATCTTTTTTTTTAGCTTTCCAATGAGCTTTAGTTGAGCTTGATAGCTTTTATAGAAAAAAAGTTATAGTTCATAATGCAAAGCATCAAAATATCCAATTTTCGCTGTTGGCAACGACAAAAATAGCCTACATATCGAAGGGTAAATTTTTTTTAAATAAAAAAAATATATTTTTGTGGTCTAAAAGGTATGGGGAAAGCATGTGCAAATTGTCATCAAAATCAAAAATGGTGTTGCACACCCCATTTGTTGATTTAAAATGGAATGACTCTGTAATAGCTAATATTTTGCTTGCGTCAATTTTACATAGTTTCGTCTGATATATTTCTGTCTATTTTATAGATACAATTTTATGTTAAAAGCATTTAAAACCATTTAAAATTACCTTACGAGCGCTTTCGACTGCTGAAGCAGTCGAAAGCGCTCGTAAGGTAATTTTAAACGGTTTTAAATGCTTTTAATATATTTTATACTTTACCTTTTATTGATTTTAAACAATTTTATGTATTAAGATTTTATAAATTATTGCAGATATTACATAGAAGATGGTTATAATTATATTTCTGCTATAAACAGGCTTTAGCTAACTCTAGCTAAAATGTTTGCTAAAATCTACTCGCCTGTTGTAACTACAGAAAGCTGTTTAAACAAAAATTTAATTATGATGATTATGCATCTGTATCTATATTTTCATAATATTTTAGTTTAGTTATAAATTAATATCTGTAATTAAAACATTTGTCTTCAATAATATATAAAAATAACAAAATTCTTACAGATAAGTATTCTATGTTGGTCGAGTACTTAGTCAAAATTTGACCAATAACTAAGTACTCAGCAAATTGACCAAGTAGGTACTCACACTCAGTACAGCTCTGATCATTATACGTCTAAACGAGTTTCTTTTAATTTTCAGCTTTTTTGATATTCATTTCATCTTTATTAGTTTCTAGCTTAGCTCTTATGATGTACAATAAGAAATATCTTAAGAATTATTTAAGGCTAAACTTTACAATTTGGGCATGCTGGTTTTATTTACATTAGGCAGAATAACAAATGCTACTGCTCTGGATTGTAAAGTTTTATTTAATTTTGGTATGCCTAAGATTTAAACTTCTTATATATATATATTTTAAATTTATATTGCTTAAAAATGAAATATTGTAGTTGCTTAAGGATAACCATTCTCAATAAATTTTAGGGTTTCAAAATAATTCTGCTACTAATTTATGCCAAAGATTTCTTTAAAAATGAAATTTATCATTCTTTATGTGTAAAAAAAATATATTTTTAAAATGAAATATTTTATTTGCTTGTTGTGGTATACATAATTTTATAAAAATTTGTTCTTATGCTTTCAAAAAATTGATTTCTGTATATATTTTTCTGATACAATTGCCATATTTAATGTTAAAAAAGAAAATAAATTGTTCTAAACTGAAATGCAAGGAAATCCCCAGTTTTATGTAATTTTGATTTTGATAATAATTATGTAATTTTCTCTATGTAAATCAGAAAGGTATAGCTTTGCGCTATGCATAAATAGCCTTTGTTGGCAAAATTGTTTTGGTAGTAATAAAATAGTTATGCTTGCACAACATTGTTTAAAGGATGTATTTTCATCTTGATATGGAGTGAATATTTATCTCATACAGGGTGGCCATAATTAAACTGACAGTGCTTATAGTGTTCTGTAGTGTGTGATTTAATTGCAAGAATGGTACAAAAGTTTATTAGAAGATTAAACAAGACAGGGGATGAAGGAAGTTTTAGAAGTCACTATTAAGGGAATACATGGGTGGCACTGTGTAATAATAAGAGTGTTTTAAAAAATAGGAAAGGGGGGGACAAATTAGTGTGATGTACGGTATCTGATTTCAATATAATAAATGGGGACGAAAGAAAAAATGCACAATCATCAATTTTAAAATATAAATTGCGATAAAAGCTTTACATAGAAAATTTTCCTAGACATATTTTTCTAGTGGTAAATTTTAGAACCTTTTTTTTTTTTTGTGTGTGTGAAAACCTTTGTTTCCTGTCTTATTTTATCTTTCTTCATAGTTTGGTGCTTTTCTTGCTATTAGATCATGCCACAGAACACTGTAGTTTACTATATAACTACTGTCAGTTTAATTATGGTAACCCTGTAAACAGGGTTGGCAAGTTTCTACCAAAGTGGAAAAAACTGGCCGAAAGAAATAGGTAGAAGAAATGGAAGAAACTGTTTTTCTTTAAAATTTATCCTGTAAATTGCAGATTTGTAAGATACAATGGATGCATTTATCTTATAAACAACTTTAAGCAAATTTAATTATACCTATAAAAATTTAATTACATAATTAATTAATAATTATCAGATTTTTACCGAAGTGATCTTCGGTATCTGATGATTACGTTCCAAAATACTCAAAATCCAGTTTAAAAAAAATCAATTTAAACAGTGTAAAGTTTTATAATTTAGACAATTTTATTTCTTTACTGGTAATCACTTGCTTATACTTTCTGATAAAAACAGCTCTTAACAATCATCCAGTTAATTAAAAGGCTGCCCCCCTCCCCCCAATGTTGAAGATAGCTAATCCAGTCGGCTTAGAGGCAGATGTACCAAATGAAGATTTTCCTGTTGGCTTTCATTTCTAAGGAAATTTTTCAAATGGGAAATATATCTATAAAAGTCAGATGAATCTCTTTTACACTATAGCTCTAACACTCAATACAAACCTTCCAGTAAACTTTTCAACAGATAATCCAATTGATCGTCTTCTAATTAGCTTTTATTTCAAGTTAACTTTTTTTAGCTTTGAACCAGTCTATTCCAGGGTGACTCGATTAAATTTGTTTTGCTTTCGGTTATAAAGTTCAGTAAAAGTATTCCAGTTGGCCTATTGACAGTAACCCAATTAAATTCTATTGCGTTTTGCTATTCTAAAAACTATTCTAGTCGGCCTATTGACAGATAACCTGATTAAAATTATTTTAACTAGTAATTTTTAATAATACAACATTGGAACATGCTATTGACTATAACCCAAAATGAAAGAACATAATGCAGTATTTAATAGCACAGTAATTTTAATCATTAGGGTAAAATGCATACGATATCTTTTAATTATTAATCAGTATATATTAGTTTTTTTTTTTTTTTTTTTTAAATAAGACTTTGTAAAATTTTTATAACTTAAAATGCAATAAGTAGTTCGCCTTAAAATATACAAATTCCTCTATTTGATTTTTTTTTTTTTGTAAAGATAATAAATATCTGTTTTTTGTATTTAAATAGAAATCATTGGCATTCATAAGAAACAGATAATACGCTTCTAAGAATTATTTTTAACCATGGGAGACATATAAACTAAGCACTTTTTTTAATTACAATTTTTTATTTCTCTAAATATGACTACTTCATTGTTAAAATATACTAAGAAGTGAAAGTTTAAGGTTTTTGACGTGACAGCTTAAACTGTCATGCGTCAAAAACCTGCCAACCCTGAAAATGGTATATGTAAGTATTGAAAAATTTCATTTTGGTAACTTTTTTTAAACAAAATTAGTAAAGCGACATGTTTTATGAATATAAATTTTGTTAAATAGGCCATTTTTTTCTGAAGGAGCAACTAAACAGCTTTAGATTTTTTTTCCCCCATTATTCACATAAGAAATTTAAAATTTACTACATTTCATCGTACATTACATCTCAACTTGACTCTTAAAATTTTAGTATTTGCATATGACTTAGTACTGATGCATGTTTTTGTAAGAAAAGGTATTTTATTCATAAGAAAGAAAGGTGTTTTTGTCATATTATGCAAAGAAAGACATTTTTATTATATTTTCTTTTTAAATTTTGTATTAGTTATTATTTCTTGTTTTAGTACATCCTTTTTTGACAATTGTGTGATGCTATTGGACATTGTTGGTGAATTTTGTGAAAAGCATTAACCATCATATAAATGTCATTTTTATAATCCTACAAATTTTATGTGTACCTGATGACATTATAGCTGTCTTATGGAATTTTTTATGATTATTTCATTATTTTTTCATTATATATTATACAGGGTGAGTACAAATGATGGACCCGATTTTAAAAAATCATATTTTCAAAACTACTGCACATATTACAATCAGTGATACAAGAATGTATGAAGAGAAATAAACCAAGTTTTTTTTTCAGTTACAAATGTTCAATGTGTGATCCTCTTGTTACACGGCATATGTCCAATCTGTAATCCAGTTTGTTCCATACATTTTGTAGCATCACTTTATCAATGGTTCGTAATGCTGCACAAATATGTTCTTTAAGTTCTGGCAGTGTTTTTAGCATAAGTGGTACATAAACAATGTTTTTGACATAACTCCACAAAAGAAATCACATGGTGTTAGATCTGGGGATCTTGGTGGCCATGTGATTAAGGGCAAATCACCATCACCTGCACACCCCATCCATTAGTGTGGAAGCTCCTGGTTCAAGTAACTACGTACCTGCTAAGACTAGAGATGCAAAAAACCCAGGAATTTTGAAGCAAGGAAAAAAAACCTGGGAATTTTGGGGAATAAACTGGAAATTTTGGGAATTTAAGGGGAAAAAACTAATTCGAGAAATCTTAAGCAAACAATATATTGTTTATATAACATAAATCATACTTTAAAGGCTTTTAGATGTTGATAAGCTTATAAAGTTGTATCACTGAGTCATTTTATATTTATTATATGAGAATTAGAGCTAAAACATTAGTTTTCATACAAAAAGAAGCCAAAATTTACATATCTGAAAACATTTCTCTTATAAAAGAGTTATTTTATAGATGTGTTACAGTTTTTTCAATTGTTCAGAAACATTTTTTTTTTTTTTCTAGAAATTAAATTTATTAAAATCCGTCATTTTTAGTTTTGTATGAAAAATAAGATTGATTTATTTTGCTTATTAAAAATGCAAAAATGTTTAATCTGTTATTACGGTAGCTAAATTTCTTGAAAAAGGAGAGTGTATTTTTCTGAATATTTCGAAAATCGGAATTGTAAATCTTTAAAGAATAACTCAGTTTTTTTTTTTTTTTTTTTTTTTTTAAATAGTAAATTCGATATTAAGATGTTTGAATATATAAACATAGTTGAAATCTGCTTTAGACATTTTTACGAGATAATCTCGGACTGAGTAATAAAGAATGATGCATTTTGATATGGACAATAAAGGAAAATTTTTGGAATCATAACATCTCACTTATTTGGTTGAAAATAGTTATAAGTATTCTTTTAATACCACCTCTTTATAAATAAAATGACTGCAATATTTCAGAAGTTTAAAATTCATTTTATTTTATTGTATTATTCCAGATAAAATATCATGCATGAGCTATTTTATCTTACCTTCATTCACAACGAATATTTTTTAATCAGTACCACAAATTATAGCATTGATATAGTTTCGAAGAAACAAAAACAATGCTATATTATTATTATTTATAAAAATTCTCGGATATTAGGGTTAATTATTAAACTTTTCATTACTTCAAAATTCCCAGTTTTTGAAAATTTTGAAAATTCCCAATTTTGCTTTAAATTCCCAGGGAAAAACCCCGGTTTTTTTCCGGGAAAAATCCGGGCATTTTGAAGGCCTTGCAACTCTAGCTAAGACCAATGAGGTGGCGCTCCATCCTGCTGAAACACAAAATCTGTGCTGTCCTCAAGCAGTTGTGAGAATAACCAAATTTGCAACATGCCTAGATAATTGTCACCTGTTAAGGTGCTATCAGACGGAAGACGATATATTCTAAAATATAAGCTATTGCTGCTCAAAAGCGACTAAATGACTTTAGTAGGGTTGTTTTTAAGCATAAACGGAAGAACAAAATCCAGAAATGTAAACAACGGACCCAACATTTGGCTATTATTGCCCCCCAAGGATGTTTAAAAGGGAAAAGAATAGAGTGTTCCATAATCACGATTCTCTGATTGGAGGATTTCGTTCTAAAGACTACCGTATGTGATTTAAACAGTCGAAAATGCGGGATTGACGAACATGCGTTCAGCAATTTGTGTCAAACGGCATTTTTGGATCATTTCCCACATGAGAAACCTGTTTATGAGGTATTTTGTGCTAAAGACTATCATATGGTTCTTTATTTGATAGCGGCTTTATTATTTTTTCAGCAAAGAAAAATGACCCATACAATTTTTCCTGAGGCATTGCACAAAAGACATTCGCTTTTGGTGAATCTCTGGTAAACTATACAATGTCATGAGGATTTTCACTTCTCCACACTCTGACATTATGACCATTTACATGTTCTGTTAAATAGAAGGTTGCTTCATCTGAGAAAATCAGTTTATTCGTGAAATCAACTGTTCTCTGTCATTGTTGCTATGTTTGGATTTCAATCACAGTGATCTTGAATGTGCTGCCATCTGTTGATCATTGGTGCAAAAAAAAAAAAAAAAAAAACTTGGTCTATTTCTCTTTAAATTCATATATCACTTATTGTAATATGTGCAGTAGTTTCGAAAAAAAAAATATATATATATATATATTTTTTTTTTAATTGGGTCCATGATTTGTACACACCTTGTATTAGGCTTTATTAATATGTAATTATGTTTATGCTTTTTTACTGTGTTCTTAATAATTTTCATGGTTTTGCTTCTTGGCTTCTGTGCATTTTAATGATGAAATATATAAATATATCATTATTATTTTAATATATGGTATTAAAAGTACAATATCCAGATAACTGATTTTCAGACAAAACGGTTCCACACTGTAATAGAATAGTTGTTTCTATAAAATGTGGATAGTAGAATTACGACATATTTTCAGTATATTTTGTAAAGTAATAAAATAGCATTGATAGTCAAAATAAAGAATAAAATACTTGATTATATTATTTTTTTACCCAGTCATTCTGATTAAAAATAATTTGAGATAAATATGACAATTTTATTGCAATTATTTTTTTTCATATAGTTTTCTTGAAGTAGTTATTACTGGCTATTGGCTACTAATGAAATTTTCCAGTTTCGCCCTTTGCTTCAGTTAGCTTAAACCGATTTAAATAAAGGTGCTTATTCAAATATCAAGTTCTCTGTTTCAATTAAAAAAAATTTCAAGACAAATTTATGGTAAATAAATATTCTCTTCACATTGAGTTATGAGATCACATTATTTCCAGCAATGTTGAGCAAACAGTGTTATTTCACTTTTTTCTCCCTCTAACATTTGGTATCACATTTACATTTCAGATCTTTAAAAAATTATCTTTAATTTAGCAATAAATGTTTAACTGAGAAACATCTGTCATGTAATGATCTGAAACAGAACTGCTTAGGATGAATAAATTGTTTATGTAAAAAATAGATTTCTGGTAACAGAGCAAATTAAAAATCGAAAGTTCATAAAAGAATAAAATTCTATAACTTGCAGGGGGGTGGGATTACCAGATATAGATAAAAGAAAGAAAAATCTACATAATTTTTAGCAATTCCAAAAAACAAAGAGGAGGGAATGGGAAATGTTACATTAATAAAAAAAAAAAAAAAAAAGTAGATAGCTGTTTGCTATCATTCATGAAATTGAATTGTATGTGTTTTGAACTAATTTCTATATTTCATCTAATCATTGTACATTCACTACTAGTGGACACAGTACCAATAACCAAACCCTATATTATTCTATGATGAAGTTTTTTTTTTTTTTTTTTAAATAGAATTACTCATTATCTAATGTGTTTTTTAAGTTCTATTTTCACATTGAGGAACTTTACAGTCATTAAATTAGTTCTTGCTTTTCAAAAATTGCTTTTTCAAATTTTAATATTTTAATTTGGAGCTAAAAAATGTCAAAGAAAAACCCAGTTTTGCATTTTTAAGTTCCAAAATATTCAAAATTAAAAAAATATTTATTTATTTTTGTAAAAACACACACTAATTTTAACAATTGTAAATTTTCTGAATGTGAAAAAGATTTTTTCTCTTCAGGTACTTATAATTCTATGAACAAATTTCCTCATAGAATAACATGGAGTTTGGTTTTCAGTGAGGATAGGTATTGTGTCCCTTTAACACTAGATTTGCATTTTAAATTAAATTTTAAAATTTTAGAAATTAAGTTTTTATAAGTCTCGCCCAAAAGCTGGTTGAAAACAATAAATGGTGACATATTCGGAAAAAATTTTATTTATCAATTTATTTTAAATGTCATTAATATTACCTTATTGACACCATGATTGTATGTCACCACATTTGTAGAAATAAGTGTAATTTCTTAAGAATTATTGAACTATGTTTACAGACTTAAAAACTATTTTTACTGAATGTAATACAGAATTTATTATTTTAATTTCGATTTTGCATAGTAAATAACTCTTATTTCTTGAGAATAATTCACTTATGTTTAAAGATTTAAATTCTATTTGTTATTCTTTGTCATGTAAGTTGATTCTTATATGTGCAGTGAACATAGTATGTGTTAAAATTAGACAGGGTTTAATTTTTGACATGACTTGTCATTTGTCAAAAAGTATCACAAATTCATAAACTATCGAAAACTGTGAAAAAGTGTTGAAAGTCATGTAATAATCTTATTAGTAGCATTTCATTTTAAAGCAAACTATTTCATGGTCGGTGTTTCTTTGATAAAGTGATCTTGGTCAAACCTGTAAGAGTGTGTACCACAAGCGGTCAGTTATTATATTATTGGGTCATCTAGAAAGTTTATGCTGATTTTCTTTAGGGGCATAAGGACAGGTCTGAGTATATCAGAATGATTTAGAATACGTATGCGTGTCATTTGTTTTCAAAGTCGGTACTTCAGACATATTTAGAAAAAAATAATTGTTTTTAATTTTTGTATGCCTCTGAGTATGGAAGCAAACAAAGTGCATTATAGGTATTTAGTGCTTTTCTTTTACCAGAAAGGCAAAGATGCCACACAAGCAGCAAAAAATATATGTGCTGTTTATGGTGAAAGTGCAGTAGCTGAAAGAACTGTGCGGAAATGGTTTTACTAGGTTTAAAGCTGGTGATTTTAACCTTCAATATCAAGAATGCCTGGGTAGGCTCTCCCCAACCATAGATATAGTAATATATATAGATCTATCATTCCCATGTTAACGTGCAAAAATTTTTGATGCCGAAAAAGTTTTTTGGCATCAGCCATGAGAGAGTACTCGGAAACAATAATGGAATAGAATGTTGATATATATTGAAAAGGCTAAAATACTGCGCCTCTTTTAATTGTACAAATACATTTATGAAAGGAAGTGGAATAAGTTTTCATAAGATTTAACTAATTTATGAAAAATATGATTTTTTATAATCAGTTGCTTTTTTGTTATGGTTTAAATACTGTTTTGATTTTTAATGGAATACTTTTTTTTTTTAAATTTTAATATTTTTTAATATTTTACATTAGTAAGTACTATCGAATTTTCAAAATTCTTTTAAATGTAGTTAGCAGAGGTAAAGCCTGCTTGTTTTAATATATTATAACTAGTATTACCACAAGACTTTCTTCTATATATAATCTTATACAAATTTATGCAATACAAATTATTTATTAAGTTATAATTTATTAAAGATATTTTCCAGGATGAATGCAGACATTTTTTTTCTTAAAGTAGTATAATAATAAATGCTGAAAAAAATCATTTTTGTGCAGACATGAAAAGACATACAGTCGAACCTCATTAACGTGAATCTCAAGGGGGATAAAAAATCTGTTCATGTTATCAGTAGTTCATGCTATCAGTAACTGATCGTCATATAACTGAAGTAATCTTCATTTTGACGGGGATTGCGGTAACAGTTCATGTTAAAAGTAATTCACGTTAACAAGGTTCAACTGTATATATACAGTAGAGTCTCGGTAATTCGAGGTGGACGGGACCGGACGTAGCTCGAATTATTGAAAACTCGAATTATCAAAAATGACAAAATTAATAAAATAGAAATAATATGTAAACACAATTTTTAAATTTAAGTGTATATTTCAATTAAAAAAAAATGTACTTACATAATGCTATTACATTAATTTCTGAAGATAAGTTAATTACATCTTAAAGTAATTGTCAATTGTTTTCTGTTTAAATACATTGTTCCTTTTACGTGCGGCAATATCACGCCATCTTCTGAGCATCACATTGTCGACTGGAGTCGCTTCAGGCTGTTGTTCTACGTATCTCATAGCAGCCTCTAGCGCAGCAAGACCCTCGCTGTGACTCATACGTGGTGTGGAATCATTTGTTACGTCCTCCTCCTCACTATCATCCTGCTCTACTAAATTAATCATATCAACTATAGCTGCATCCGTAAATTCTAGTTGGTCGTCATTATTTTGCCATTCTTCCACCACAGAAATACTATCTGTGTTTTCGCACCCTGGGATTTTTTTAATAAAATTAAACAACGGCATATCATCTTCACTAATGTCCTGATTAGTATTGTTTTCTGCCCCCTCGTTCTTCAAAATTTTATTCCAAGATTTCTGAAGAGTCTCTGAGGTTATTTCATCCCATGCCCCAGCCACCCAATACACAACGTCTTTCACGGTAATTTTTTTCAAAACATCTACAATGGTTTCTTCACCTTCTATGGATTCTAGAAGAGATTGCAGCAATCTACGGCGATACTTTTTTTTTAAGCATTGTAGAATCCCTTGATCCATGGGCTGAATTAAACTAGTTACATTTGGGGGTAAAAACATGGCACGAATTCCATCGCAATTTAATTCATCTTCATTTGGATGGGAACCCGCGTTATCAAGCGTCAAGATGGCTTTACAAGGTAGATTTCTTTCTTTCAAGAATTTTTTAACTTCTGGAACAAAATCGGAGTAAAACCAGTCTTTAAATATCTTTTGCGTCATCCAAGCACTTTTTTGGCTCTTATACGTAACCGGTAGAGACGATACACAAATATGTTTAAAGGCTCTTGGCTTAGTCGATTTTCCGACAACAACAAGTTTCATCTTATGATTTCCTGAAGCATTTGATGTCGCGAGAACTGTCAATCTCTCTTTGCTCTTTTTGTGACCTGGAGCACTTTTCTCTTCACGTGACGCGAGTGTCTTAGAAGGTAACATTTTAAAATTAAGGCCAGTTTCATCGCAATTATAAAGCTGGTCATTTGTAAGTTTTTCATTTTTTACTATCTCCTGTAATTTCTTGCAGAATTTTACGACGGCTTCAGAATCAGCAGATAATTTCTCTCCACACATCTCTAGTTGCCGAATGCCGTATCTTTTTTTCCACTTGTCAAACCAGCCTACACTAGCAGTGAAATTTTGATCTCCCTCTTCAAATTCTTTTTGAAACAGCAAAGCTTTTTCTTTTAGAATGGGACCTGAAAGAGGGCATCCTTTTTGCCTTTGTTGGGTAAACCACATAAAAAGTGCCTCGCCTGTTTTTTCATAGTCAGATTTTTTCAAAGATTTTCTATCCAATGATACGTCTGAGCACTTGTTACCGGAAAACGCTTCTAATTTGCTTCTGTTTCTACGCCAATCACCAACTGTGACTTCACCTACGCCATATTCGACTGCAAGTTTTTTAAGAGTTTCCCCCTTATCCAGTCTTTTTAATGCTTCTAATTTCACTTTTAATGGAACGAATTTCCTTTTCCTTTTTGTAGAATCCATTATGGAAAAACAATTACGTTTCTGTAAACAGAATTAAAAAATCTTTCAAAAGTGACTTAAATTCCGCGAGCTAGTACCGAACTAATCGAACTGCACTATTTTTAGAATATGGAAAGATACATTTGGAGAAGTGGAAACAGGTGATTGGCTGAAATCGGATTGCACAACTTTCTCTCCAAATTGAAATAGCACGATTCCCTCCCCCCTCCTCCAAAACGCGCACCTGCAAAGAATACAAAATGCGTTTTCTTTGAGTGGAAGGATTTCTTCTCATAGCATGAGACCGGTGAAATAACAATAAAAGATAGAAGTAATTTTTTCATGTGTTGGTCTTTTTTTTTTTTTTTTTTTTTTTTTTTTTTTTTTGGTGAGTCGAATTTAACTCGGATTTATGGGAAACTCGAACAATCGAGACTCGAATTATAGAGACTCTACTGTATATATATATATATATATATTCAGAGATGGCAATATACTTCAGAAAAGTATATTATATACAATATACAAATACTCATCTATTTTGTCCAAAAATATACAATATACAAATACTTTTTAAAATTTTGAAAATATACAATATTCAATATACTCTTCATTCAAAAAGTATATTTGATATACTTCCAGAATATACTTTTAAAAATTAATTAGTTCCCCATCATACTATAGGTATGGGGAACTTAGGTAATCGTGAAAATTTTCGACTTCGGTTTTTTTACTTTTTTACACATTTTCAGGTGAGGAATCAGAAAATGACAAAATTTGTATGGTGTCTGTTGTAGAGTGTCTGTTAGTGTGTCAGTTCGTTAGTTTGTTAGTCAGTTTACACGATATCTCAAAAACAAATTGTCGCAGAGCGGTCAGATCAGTTTTAAAATATTACTTTCGACACTGACAAGAACCATATTCATTTGCAACATTCGAATTTAAAAACTTCGTAAGTTATTAGAAATTTACGATTTTCTTAACATGGGAGAATAGGACAAAAATTTACTTAAACGTGCATTAAATGGAAACGTTCTACTGTAAAAATGTCAGACCAGTTTTAAAATATCAGTTTTGATGCCGGAATGAACATCAGTAACTATAAATATTCTACTTTGAAAATTTCATAAGTTATTGGAAATTTACGAATTTCTTAACATGGCAATATAGGGCAAAATTTCACATAAACGTCAATTTTCAGAGATATCTTCATTGTAAAGATGTCAGACTACTTTTGAAATATTATTTAGGACATTGGCATGAATATTATTGAGTATGAATTTTCCAATATAAAAATTTCGTAAGTTATTGGAAATTTACGAATTTCTTAACATGGCAGAATAGAGCAAAATTTCACATAAACGTCAATCTTGAGGGATAGTTTCATCATAAAGATGTCAAACCACTTTCGAAATATTATTTAGGATACTGGCCTGAATATCATAGACTGTGATTTTTCCAATTTAAAAAATTCGTAAGTTATTTGGAATTTACGATTTACTTAGCATGTCAGAAGAAGGCAAAATTGAGTATCAACTTCCATTTTGAGGATCATAATTACATTAGACAACTTTAAAATTACATTTATGATATTGGTTTGAACATGATTGAATACAAATATTCTAATAGGAAAATTTCGTAATTTACGATTTTATCAACATAGCAAAATTGTATATTTTTCATTTAAATCTGAATTTTGAGGATTAGCATAAAAACTAAACAACGGAATTGACCCTGATAAAATAAATTAATAGATTAGAATAAGATAAATATATCGAAGTGAACGGTGGATAGCCTATTAGGCGGGGATTTCATTCTGTCACTGTATCAAGCTTTGGTCAAATTCATTTCTTTTAACATGATTATAATATGTCTCTCACTAGAAATTTATGAGAACATAAATATGATGAGGAACTGAGCAGAGTGCACCTATGCCAACTAGCTTTTATATATGGTTGTAGTATTTGTAATTATATGAAAATGTATCTTTTCGTTTATTTAATTTCTTACTAAGAATAAATGAGTTAATATTTTACTTAGAAATCAAAATTAGTGTTTTATGCACTTAAATAAAAATATTTAGGCAATTAGGAATTCATAAATAATTAGAAAATAAACATATAAAAATTTTCTTGGAACTAAGCTATTATCATAATAATGAATTACTCCTTTAAAAATGTAATAGAATACAGTGTTATATAATGCTGTCTCATTCTCTCTAATTAGATAACACAAACAATTAAAGAAAAAATTAATTTACTTCGATCAATTACATTATCTTGTTCATTTTATATTTTTAGTTACTCATCATAATAGTAGATTTGGTCATGATGAGGTGTGAGTAATCCGAAAATCACAAAATGTATGTGGTATCTGTCTGTACATTAGTCAGTTTGTTAATGTCATAGTTTGTATAGACAATATCTCAAAAACAAATTATCTTAAGGAAGTCGGACAGGTTTCAAAATATCACTTTGATACTGGAACTGAGTACAATATGTCCTACAGTAGGTAATTTATGAGAAAATGTATGATAAGGAATTGAGCAGAGTCTACTTATCCCAACTCGTGTTTTGATGTCCAAATGCCATAGAACACAAACTGTTAAAATGATGTATCATATATTATAAAATCTGAAGGAATAATTTATTTTTCATAAAAATATAAACTTATATATTTGATTAGAATTCTCTACTGTTTTATTGTGATGCTGTGTTTAAATATTATAAATTTATGTTACATAATAATTTATAAATATAAATGCAGACACATACCTGTGTAAATGCAGTTTGAAGTTTGGAACTCCTTTTACACGATATTAAGGCTCTTTTGTATAATGCCTTTTATTTATATTTATGGTAATTAATGTCTTAATCGAATAAAATATTAAAAGAAAGAATAAATAAATGTACCTAACAATCTTTGCTTATAATTTTGTTTTGTCAACCATTTTTTACGTTTCGATTTTATTCTTGTTTCTAATATACTACTATTTTATAGAGATGCAACGATTATTCGGCCGAAGCCGAATGTTCGGCCTACTCGGCCTGTCAGCCGAATATTCGGTTTCGGCCGAATATCAAGTCCAATATTCGGCCCAGGCCGAATAATCTGTAAGAAATGTTTTTATTTATATTTACACAATATAAATAAAAACATTATATTACACAATAATTTTTTTTAATTTTAGAATCTATATTTGTCATGTATTGTGAAAATTTTACTTGAAATTAACTAATATCCCCCCCCCCCCAAAAAAAAAAAAAAAAAAAAACTTTCATACCTTGAATGAATTTTATCATACAATTTTAATGTAAGGATCATGTAAAAACTTTTATGCTATATCAATAAGTGTAAAATATATATCTGTAGTAAGCTAACATAATCTGTTAAATTTAAAATTAATCTAAATTGTCCCAACTGAACCATACAAGCAAATTCTGAATTTTTTCAAAGCATAATGAAAAAATTTAATATTTATCCTTCGTTATTTAATAAAAAAAAAAAAATCCTTCCAATGATATTTTTAATTATTGGGGGCGGGTGGGGGGGGGGGCAAAAAATTAGAAATTGAGTTAGACCGTTCAAGATTGGTATACATAGGTTTTGGGAGCCTAAAAGTCGAATGAGGATATTTTCGAAAGTGTAAAATTATTAGGGGGAGCAAAAAATTAGAAATTGAGTTTAACCATTATAAATTGGTATTTATAGGTTTTGGTGGCCTACTAGTCGAATAAGGATATTTTGGAAAGTGTAAAATTATTAGGTGGGGGGAGCCAGGAAGGGCAAAAAATTAGTTAGACCGTTCAAAATTGGTATGTATAGGTTTTGGAGGTTTAAGAGTCAAATGAGGATATTTTAGAAAGTGTACAATTATTAGGAAGCAGGGGGGAAGGGGGACAAAAACATAGAAATTGAGTTAAACCATTCAAAACTGGTATATATAGGTTTTTGGCCTACAATTGAATGAGGATATTTTCGAAAGTGCTACATTATTAAGGGGAGGCGGAAAGAGAGGGACTAGGGGGACAAAAAATAGAAATTGAGTTAGACTGTTCAAAATTGGTATGTAGGTTAATTAGGAGGAGCAGGAAAGGTGAGGAATAAATATGCGTATCCTTTAATCTGTGCACGCGCAGTGCGCACAGATCTACGCTGCCAGCGGCAGTGGGGACCCGGTGTAAATTTTTACTCGATCAATTTTTTTTAATTTTTTTTAATTTTTTTTTTTTTTTTTTAGCGATAATATGGAATTTTGAAAATTCATTCATTATAGTGATTCATTTAAAAATAGTGACCCGCTAGCGGGCGAAGCTCACTAGTATCTATTAAAATAGGACTAGACAATACCTCATAAGATATTTGCAAAGAATTATTATTATTGAGGCAATTTTTAAGCCGAACATAGCCGAATATTTTTTTCAGAATCAAATAATGGTTTTAAAAATTAAAGATTTGTATAAAAACAACTTTTTAAATAGAAAATAATACATTTTAGTCATGAAATGTACAAGAATTGTGCATATAGTGCATACTATACTACGTTTTTAGAGAAAAATGAGTTCATTATTCGGCGGCCGAATAGGCCGAATATTCGGCTATAATTTGGCCGATTAATTGGTATTCGGTTATTCGGCCAAACCATTGTTCGTTGCATCTCTACTATTTTATTATAATTATTATTATCATACATTATACAATTACTATTATCCATTTTATTATCTTCTATTATACTCCCCTTTTCACCTTTTAAAGTTATCGTAAGAAATTTTCTGCCCAGTTTCTTTCTTTCTTTCTTTTTTTTTTTTTTTTTTTTTTTTTATATTATCACCCTTTTTATCCATGTGTAAGATGTAAGAAAATAAAATTTTGTACCTTTCTATATGACTAAGCTGAGATCTATATAAGTTAAATAAGACGTCCACAAAATGAAAACAGATATTTTCGATAGGAAAACAGTTAAAAGCAAATTTTTCACTAGGTATTTCCATCCCCAACTCTAAACTAAATTATTTTAAAGACGTCTTTCTCTGATACCCAATTAATTCTATAATCAAATGAAAAGATTCAAGAAGAAAAAAAAAAAAGTGTAATGATCACTTCCATTTTACAGATGCATGTGGACATTGAGGACATCTATGGAAAGAGAACTGATTTGTTTGGGTTTATCCCTCCCTCTAGGGTCATTTCTTGAACACCAGGTTTAATTAGACCCCCCTATGGAGACAGGAAGGAAAAAAACACATTTTGCACTTTCTTTTAAATACTCAAAGTGTCCGTTATCATAAAATACCCATTTATAATAGTATGTTATCACTTAATTCTTATTGAGGTCAGTCAACAGGGGGTGTTGGGTTGGTAGTCAGTCAACATTGAGAAAATAATTGTCAGTCTCTAGGGGTATTTGAGCTGAATTCCCAGAACAAAAACAGTGTTCTAAATCTGAGATGAAAGATTTTTTTTTTTTTTTTTTAAAGAAGTTGTGAATTTTGAGATAAAGTATAATGTATATTAAGCCCTATAAAATATACAATATACTGCCTAAAATGTATATTAGATACAATATACAAATGTATATTGAATATACTATATTGTATACAAGTATATAGTATACTGCCCACCTCTGTATATATTTAACATTAAAAATAAAAGAAATCGGTAGCTTCATTTTAAATTAATACAGATCTGTGGTTCAACCATTCGTTTTAGAAATATTGATGAGTTCTTTCTAAAATATCCACATTGAAAATTTACACAGGCCCCGGGGGAAGGGCACTTCCCTCCCAGGAGGAAAGCAAAGCTCCTACATGCACACATTTTTTTTTCAAGTTTATTACTACTCTTATCAATAATTCATATGAGCGATTGATTCCCAAATCTAATCAGCACCAGTTAAGGTCAAGGTCCAACTGAATACAAGTTTGGTCGAATTTCGTTCATATTAGGGGCTATAATTTGAAATTGCTAGAATTGCATATTTAGTTGTGTTAAGCGTTTCTTACAGTTTCGAACAAGGCTTATTATGACAAAAATATTATGACATTAATTAGTATTTCTGCCTGTCTGCTTGCCCACCTGTCCACGCTCCATTTCCGAGTAAACCCAATTTCTGCTATATGTTGTGACTGGCTGTTAAAGGGTTAACGCAAATTTTCTTGAAGATGAAGATATGTCCAATCATTTTAGCTCTCTAAAAAAACAACCCCAAAATTTAATCAAAATCATTAGTACATTTATTTCTGAGTAAACCTAATTTCTATTATATGTTGCGATTGGCAGTTAAAGGGTTAAAGCAAGATTTCCTGAAGATGAGTATATGTGCAATTGTTTTAGCTCTCTCTAAAAAAAAAAAAAAAACTCAAAATTTAATCAAAATTATTCACTTCAGAGTAAACCCATTTTATGCTATAAATTGCGACTGGCCATTAAAGGGTTAACGCAATTTTTCCTGAAAATGGTGATATGTCCATTCGTTTTAACTCTCTAAAGAACACTTAACCCCAAACTTTTATAAAAATCGTTATATCCATTTCCGAGTAAACCTAATTTCTATTATATGTTGCGACTGGCCGTTAAAGGGTTAACGCAAATTTTCTTGAAGATGAAGATATGTCCAATCGTTTTAGCTCTCTAAAAAAACACTTAACCCCAAAATTTAATCAAAATCGTTACTTTATTTCCGAGTAAACCTAATTTCTATTATATGTTGCTATTGACAGTTAAAGGGTTAAAGCAAGATTTCCTGAAGATGAGTATATGTGCAATTGTTTTAGCTTTCTCTAAAAAAAAGAAAAAAAAACCCTCAAAATTTAATCAATTGTCACATTCACTTCCGAGTAAACCCATTTTATGCTATAAATTGTGACTGGTCGTTAAAGGGTTAACACTAATTTTCCTGAAGATGAGGATATGTCCAATCGTTTTAGCTCTCTGAAGAACACTTAACCCCAAATTTTATAAAAATCATTAAATCCATTTTCGTGTAAAAGAGTTAACGCAAATTTTCCTGAAGATGAGGATATGTCCAAACGTTTTAGTTCTGTTAAAAAAAAAAAAAAAAAAAAAAAAAAAAAAAACTTAACTTTAAACTTTAATCAAAATCGTTATATCCATTTCTGAGTAAACTCAATTTCTACTATATGTTGCGATTGGCAGTTAAAGGGTTAACACTAATTTTCTTGAAGCTAAGGATGTTCCAATTGTTTTAGGTCTCTAAAAAGCACTTATCCCAAGCTTTTATTAATATCGTTATAACCATTTCCGAGTAAACATAAATTTCCACTTTATATTGCGATTGGCAGTTAAAGGGTTAACTCGAATTTCTCAAACGTTAAGGCAATCGTTTTTTCGACCCAAAAAACTCCTAAACAGACAGAAATAATAGATGGGAACGATAAATTTCTTTAAATGTCGTTGTTCCATTTAAAAAAAAAAAAGGAGAAAAGAAGAGGAAAAGAGAGAAAGAAAAATGAGCATGGAGGTTTTTCATTCATCTTTAGTACATAAATTACTCAAATTTTATTTTCTAAATTATCTGTGTGTATTCCCGTGTATATTCACTCGGGAAGACATCCAAAAAAGAGTAAAATGGCAGTCTTTCCCCGAGTAAAAAAGGCATCACTTTTTCGCCCTCGCTGATCAATCTATGTCTTATTACTATATCTATGTCCCCAATGGATTATCAGATTAAAACACTGATCAAAAATAACCCACACTATACGGCATGTGAATTAGCAGAAATATTAAAAATATCAAAATCCACTATCCACAAGCAATTAAATGTGTTGCATTTCAGTTTTCCTTCAAAATCAGCACGAACTTTCTGGGAAAACCCAATAGCATTTGGCTTATTAAACTTATTATTCCATATGAAGACTTAATTAAAAACAATAAAAAACCATGAATTATGTAAAATTATTTGACTTGTTGCCATTGTATTGTATTAAAATTACGAATGATTTCAACTTTTTCACGGGAGAATGTATATGTAGGATTTTCATAGTTTGTGATTTTTGTAACATCCTTAAAGTTAATGTCAATGTCTTTGTTATGGGCAGTTTTAGCTAAGACAGTTGTAGTTTTATTAAATTTTACATAAACTATATATTTTTTCACTCTGCTTATAATCCTTTGTTTAGACGTTACAATGTAGCACCCCTTGGCTTTATCTGATTTAATAAACGGGAATTTTATGTACGGCAGAAGTTTCAAGAGGGTCAGTTGGATCTTTATCAGTGGGAATTAATTGATAAATAGTTTGATGGGAATGCTAACATTACTTAGCCATTTCATTTTTAATTTTGTTGGAAACCCCACAGTCATATGGTATGGCATGGGTAAATTTAGAGGTAATTTTTTGGTGACTAGGTTGGTGACTTAAATCTTGGCAAATTTTTTAAATTTCACCAAGAAATAAATAATAATAAAAGAAAAATATTTAGAAAACCATTACTTATGTAATTGTGAAACTCATTTTGATTCATTGCCAAAATGACAAAAAAAAAAAAAAAAAAAAAGATTAAAAGCTACCAAAGGGCTCCTATGTAATGCTATACCAAAGAAATTTTAAGAAATGAATATAGTAACCAATGCTAGGAAACGAAACACAGTTACTGCATGCCACAGTGGCGTGCGGTGATATTTTTCTTAAGGCAAGCATTAATCACAGTTCTTGCCGTAATTATAAAGGTGTTTGGGATTAAGACCAATTGACGACTACACAAACGTCAAACGCCTGAGATGGTCTTTCTAAGGGGTCCTAGCTTGTGTTTATGCGAGCTTTAGAGAAAACCACAGAAAATTATAAACGACAGAATCGAAACCGTGACCAGTTATCGATCTTGGTACCTCTCGTCTACTAGCTTCGAGAGCAGAACCTAGCTGCTACTGATGAGGCATCTATAAAGAAATGGACTGCACAAAGGAAGCAATTTTTGGGAGAAAAATTGACATTTTAAATGAGAAAAATGACAACAACTGCAATATCACTTAGAATGAAACTTGAATGTTTAAATACTGGTATAAAGCAGGTTATTAAAGAATGAAACTTTTTAAATGCATAACACATAGTGTAATGGGGGATTAAGGCCGATTCACTGCCCTATTGTCCTAAGCTTAAGGACGAGGACTCTTCATGGGGGTATTTCTAAGGTGTCCTAGTCCATATTTACACAAGTTACGGAGAAAACCACGTAAAACTCTGAAAAGCTATGTTTACGAGCGTGACCTGCGATCGAACCTGACACCTCACCTCTAATAGCTTTAAGCGCAGAACCGCCCAGTCGCTGGTGGGCCTATAATAGTAATGTAAAAAAAAAAACACTTTGTATTTAGAAATAATTACTCTTTTTTCTTTAGACAAATGGTATACAAATTGTGTAGGCCTACCACAAATGGATAACGCTTTTTCCTCCTGCTTTCAAAGTGGTAGCAAGTACCTTATCCTGATGAAGAAAGATTGATTCTTCTGAAACGCATAGCAATTTCTTCATCTGTATGATGTATTTAAGAAGTTTGTTTTCTTGGCGAGCGTTGCCCTGTGTAATATTCTACAATTTCCATAAAAAAAAAATTATAATAATAATAAAAAGAAATCAACGTCATTCTAATTACCAGACAGTAAGCCATAATTCAAATTAAAGTGCTCTTTTTCAACAAATAAGGAGCAATTTTAATTTTAAGGAACTGGCAATGCATTACCTCTTTCTCAAAAGTACTAGAGTAGAGAGAACATCGGTTAATTTCTATGTCTAAAAAAAAAAAAAAAAAAAAAAGAAAAGAAAATGTATGATTATTTATAAATTTTTATTTACAAACTGGTTTTGAAATTTTTAGATTTATTTGTACACTAATTCCAATCTTCTATCCTTTTTTGCAAATTCGTTAATGACATTTTCATAAAAATCACTGTTTTTTTTGCAGATGTGAAAGGAGGTCTTTTTCGATGGAGAACAAAGATAACATTGACATTCTATCTTGATTTTGCACGTTTCTTAAATATGTCTTTATTCTTTTTAAAGCTGAAAATGATCGTTCAGCTGAACAACTCGTAGCGGGAATGGTACATACAAGTTTGCACAATTTTGCTATTTGAGGTATTGCTTCATCAATGCCATTAGAATTAAGAAAATCTAAAACTTCCCACACATCTTTATTATTAAAATCGTTCATTGTATAAAACACTTTAAGTTCTGATCGCAAATGAACAAAGTCGAAATATTTTCCATAGCAGTTTTTAAGATTTTCAAATGCTTTTTCGGGAAAATTTGTTTTGAATTCATTTAGCTTATTTGCATCCAAAAGTTCAAGAAATTTCATGTTTTCAAAATCATTAAATCGTGATGCAATGTGTATGTGGGTGCTCACATTATCTAAAATTTCAAAATACAACCGTCGGTAATTAGCTTCTATGTCAGTTTGTCCAAAAGTGCGTTTACGTTGCATGGATTGATTTTCATCTCTTTCCTTTGAAAGCAATGACCAAAATTTGTGAAAATCTTGCCGTTTACCGTTTATTGAATTTTGAAATTCTTGTACCTGCTTAGCACAATACCCAATATCAAATTTTTTCTTTTGAAGAATTTCAAATAGAGTACTGCTTAAAGGAAATATTTCAAAAAGTAAATTTAACATGAAATAAAAATCAAACTCCTCTAAATATTTTGCAAATCCCCTAGCAGATATTATTGTTTCTGAGTCCCAATTTTCTGGAGATTGTACTATATCATTAAAGAGAATTTTCAGATCATCTAAGTGTTCATATACAGTTTCAATTAGGCGACTATGAAAATTCCATCTTGTCGTTGCTACGCGTGTTAGTCTTTTATTTACGATTGTATCAAGGGCATGTATTCTTTTAGTGGATTTCCAAAAAAATGAGGTGAGTCCGGCTAATGTAGTAAAAAATATCTTACATTCCTTTAGAGAACCAAGAGATTGTGTCAAAACTAAATTCAGTTTATGGGCGTAACAATGCACAAAATAGGCTTATGGATGTTTTTCTTTCACGAGAGCTTGAAGACCCGAATGTTCACCAGACATCACTGCAGCGCCGTCGTATGTCTGAGCAATCAATTTATCGGAACACTCAAACATTTCTAAAATGCTTTCAACCTGTCTTGAAAGAGCATTAGCAGAACGATCAGCACTTACATCGAAAAAACCTAGGAACCTTTCAATAGGATGGTTATCTTTAATTACATATCGAAGAATAACAGATAACTGAGATTTAGTCATAACATCTGTAGTTTCGTCTAGAGTTATTGAAACAAATGGACTAATTGCAATTTCTTGTTTTATTTTTGACAATATTGTCTTTCCTATATACTCAATGAGATCGTTTTGAATGTGATTTGAAAGTCCACTGAACACAGTTGCATTTTCTAAATGATTCAGAAGTTTATCGTCGTAATGGCTAATTAATTTAACTAATTCCACGTAATTTCCAGCATTAAGGGACTCTCTGGATTCATCGTGGCCCCTAAAAGCTAGTTCCTGTTTTCCAAGAAAACAGTGACATCTATAAATCTTTTTAAAATGTCTCTATTTTTAGTGACTCTATCATTATAACGAGAAACATCAATTTTATTCCGTGAATTAAGTTCAAATTCAATACGGGATTTTCCAAATGTTTTTAATTTAATAACAGAAGCTATATGTATTTCAGAGCACTCGTGACGTTTTGAAGAATTGTGAAAATTGTTTAAATCATCAAAACCTCCATTTACCCACACACTTCTTCTCTTCTATCAGTTGAAAATAAAATACATGGGCAACAGAATAATTTAGTTTCTTTTTTACAAGCAGTAAGCCATTTAGTTTTTTCGCATTCTTCAATACGAAAATAACGAACACATTTCTTTGTTTTTGTTTTTAAATCATCTAATATTGGTTTTGGTTGACCATCTTTTATGATATTCAATTTCTCTTGAAAATTTCGTTGGCTAAAAGGCTTGATTTTGAAGCTGTCCAAGATGCAACAAAAATTGTTATTTGCGCTACTAGAGGGTAGCATCATGCAATTATAACAGCAAAGCGAAGAAGCAATCTCAAAGTTGCTTCTATGATACAAATAAATGCGACGCTAATTACTTAATAAAATGAAATAATTATTAAATAAAAGCTCCATTGCCAGCTAAATGACACTTACTTAGAGATATCATGCAGAAAATACGAATTTATAGGCTGGAAAATAACTTAAATACTAAATTTTTACGGAGTTTATATTATGAGCACTATTATAGAGATCGAAGCAAATGCGATATTGCTTCTGACTTGGGTGCCAGTGCTGGGTGACATTACAGTAACCCTGTCGTCTGCTGCATATGATTGTGGGCCAAGCTCGGAGCACTCAGGGATGTAACACAAGTTTCAGCTTCAAAGCGCCTTACAATTTCTGGGAAAATTTTATGTGAAAGAAATATTACTCAGAAATAATATTTTTGTTAAAAAATGGTAATTATTAATTTTTGCTTTGTTTTGGTATTAGGCAAGCAATGCTTACATTGCTTCTATGGACCGCACGCCACTGGCATGCCATTATGTAGAATAATAGATTAAAATAACTTCTGTCATACTAAATTAAATTCTGCTTTGTGCAGAATTTTATATATATTACTTAGAAAACAATAATAGGCTTAGATATATATATATTTTTTTAAATCAGTTTTTACAATCAGAAAATTTCTAATTGTTAAATTACTACTTGTTTTTCAAAATTTGAATTTTTCACATTTTATTTTAAGCTATAGAGTGCAAAACATGAACAAAGTATATTTTTTACATTTTATTGCTTCAAAATGAAATATTGAAAATTTAAAAATAAGTTTTAGGTAATAAATAATTTTAATTACAAAGTTAACTGTAGAATAACACTTGTGTGAATATGGGCTACATACTTGCCAAGTCTACTGGTTTACTGTTTTTTTTGTAAAAAATCTCCTGATTTTTCTGAATCTTTTTAAAAAATTCGAAAATTTAGGAATTTTCTTTATAAATGTACAATGAAAATATCTAGAAGATGATCATGTATGTATGGAATTAAACTTATTAAGTAGTATATGTGTGAAAAATAACAGCTATTGGTTTTAATGATTGGAACAATATAAAGATGAAATGAAAAACTCAATTGAATTAATAAAAAGAAGAATACTGTTTTTTTTTTTTTTTTTTTTTTTTTTTTTTAAGTTATCTCTATTGATAACACAACAAATTTTATTGTTTACATAAAAAATAAATGCATTAAAGATTTTGCAGATTATAGTTGACTGTATTTCCTTTTACAACAGTCACATTTTATGGAAAAATTGCATTTCATTTTTAATATTAAAAAAAAAAAAAAAAAAAAGCTTTAGTCAGAAGATGTAGTATGTTTAGTTTAAAAAAGCATTGGTATGGATTTCTTCATCGTTAAAAACATAAGATTAAAAACTACAAATGTTAATGCACGAATGGAAAAGGAAAGTTAAGAAAGATACTGCTGTTTTGAGTTTAGCCTGGAGATACTTTGTAAGTGTAATAAAATTGAGGGGGAAAAAAAAACATTGCTTTTGACTGCATTGACAAAGGGCTCGAAGGATCAGGGAAGGAATACGCGCGTGTATCCCTTAAGTTGTGCGCATGCAGCGCTCACAGGACTGTGCTGCCAAAGGTAGTGGAGACCCGGGCCAACTTTTTACCCAATCAGAAATGATTTTTTTTTTTTTTTTTAATTTCTTTTCTTAACACTAAAAGTTACTGTTAGTGATTCATTAATTTTAGTGATTCATTTGAAAATACTGACCCACTAGCGGGCGAAGCTCGCTAGTTAATTTATAATAAGTACACAACTTTGAATGAACACCATAAAAGTTTTGTACTTATTACTTTTAAATGCCAGTTCTGTGGAGCTTTTTTATAACATTAATTAATATTCATAGTTTTTATCCTGTATTTTAATTACTTTACACAAAGTCATATACCTTTTTATGTTTTTAATTTCTTTATTATTTCATATTATATTTACATTAACTTAAGCCTCTTTCTGCTTATAGTATAAAATACGAGACCCAGAAGACGGTAGTGCAACTTATACAGAAAATCCATATATTTGGCAATCTGGTCAGGTTGACAGTGTTCCTGAAAGTTCTGACTTTAATCCAAAAATGTCAGAATCACATCTGTAAGTATTTATTACCAAACAACTTTTATGATAGTGATATTTTATTTCTGTTTTTGATGATTTACTTCATTGTTTGATTTATTGTCTAGTTAATAACTTTAGCTTTGCACATTGACTAAGCATGTAATAGAAGCTGTTAATTATTTTAATTCAACTATCAGCTTTGCTTACATTTCCTTTGCATTGATTTTTTCATTATATTATTCACTTAATAGTCATGTAAAATGGGCATATTTATTTTGTTATTTTACATTCTCATCACGTAGCATTTTAGTTTATCTTCGCTATTTACAATAAAATTTTTGTACCTAAATAATTCTAAGTATTAACTGTCAAAGTCTGTGTTCTGCACTTTATGATTAATTTCAAAAAGTTTTTCACTTCCTAAAAATTATCAAAAGAGTTGCATCACACACTTTTCATATTTGTCATTTATTAACATAATAATAAATTAATTAGCATCTTTGTTTTTGTGGAGTAAAAGTTTGCTATTTGTTTTTATCAATAAATATAAGGTTTTGTGTTTATTTCAGAAGAATATTATTTTTTGTTGAGTACTGTAATAGAGAATATAAAAATGGTATTTAATAATGTTTTCATATAAGGCAATGTGTAAATGATAATCCACGTTTAGGTAAGATATTTAAGGCATATTCTTCATAAACAGAAATTTCATTTATATTTAGGACAGACTATTTCAATTTTTCTAAAGAATGAAAACATGCTTGTCACAATAGCTGTAGAATGTAATGACAAAAATTAGAGGGTTATTGCAAGCACAAACAGAGAAGAATGCATAGATATCCTACAGAATAGAAACCAAAAAGGGAATTTTTTTGGAAAGAATCTAGTTCAGTCTACTGCTTGGCATGTTTTAAAAAAAATCTTTAGGATGATGGCATTCCATATCATGTCCCAAGTTGCAATACCATTGCTTATATAAAGGGCATGTGTATTTTGGCAAATAATTCGGAACATATTTAATGATAACAAATTGCTAAACACATTGCAAACACACATTCTAAAAAAAAAAATACAGTTCAAAGTTAACGAAATTCCATGTAAATTCAACCTGGGGAGGAAATTAAAAAAAAAAAAATAAAGCTAAAAACAGCTATTATCCAAAACACCAGTTGTAAAATTATGAAGAACATTGGTTATAAAATGTTCAAAATTATTGATTAAAAGAACGCACCAGTTATACACTTTTTAAAAGCACTAGTTAGAAAACTTTTGAAAGCATTGGTTAAAAACTTTTTAAAAGTACTAGTTATATGAATTTATAAATCATTGATTATAAAATTGTTATAAATATTGATTATAAAGTTTTTAAAATTGCTAGTTATTAAAAAAAATACTGCAATGAATTTTTTAAAAGCACATGTTATAAAAATATCACAAAGTTTGGTTAAAAACTTTTTAAAAGCACTAAACAATATCCAAAAAGAAATAGTTTAATATCTCCATATCCTGATCAAAAGCAGCAGTGTTAAAAATGTCAGAACTATTGATTATACACTTTTAATAAACGCTAAATACATGCAGAAGAAAACAATTTAATAGCCCTCAATCATAAAGAAAGAGACTGTAATTTCAAACTTTGCGTAAGGTACTATTTTTAAAACACTATGGTTCAAAACATGCATAGCAAACGTAAATACATAAAATATCTTTCTTTTATATACATAATAGTACTTACTTAAACATGTAATTAAATTCATAATCTCAATGAAGGTTTCTATAAGATTTACAAGAAAATTCCTCAGCACAAAAGAAAATTTAAAAAGTTGAAAATAGGGGCGGTCGAATGCCAAACGCAGATGATGCTTAATGACAGTACTTCTTTTAAAACTGTTCTTTCGATGTACCTGCAACTTTGATGCCTATAAGAGACATATATTGTTGATAATTCAGAATCATAGTCGCTTTAAATATTGTTCTTATAAGTTTGTGTTTAAAGATTGTTTCTAATATTTAAATTTAGTGAAACCCTAAAATTTACTAATTTAACTTATTAATCTTTTCGATATATATGTAAAATGATGTTCTTCCTAAAAAGAAAAAATATATGTTCATTTTGTTTAGTGCAGCTTTTAGTTATTAAATAGTATATACCAGGAATTTTGCCCACAGATATAATGTATTTGAATTTTCTTGGATGTTCTTGCTGATACATGAACCATTCGCTTGATCTCAATGAAAAGTTTAGTGTAGCATCCCTATGTGATACAAATTTAGCATACCGAATTTGGTCTTCCTGGTACTATTTGTTCTTGAAGATATTGTTTCATTTATTTTATTTATTTCTGGTTATGTTTTCTTTTTCAATATTTCTTATACTTATTATAAAATAATATACTATAGATTTATATACAGAGTGCCCCAAAAAGATTGAAATGTGAGCTTATTCTGTACTTATTAGCAATAAGTGAGCCGTGTAAATTACAAAAATGTACAAAATTAGGTTGGAAAGACCACATTCATAAATTTTTTTTTTACTGTTAATTTTCAAAAAGTTACATTTTCAAAATTTTCATAATTTGGTCAATTAGAAAGTTTTTATTTTCCCATCCATAACAAGACCATTAGAAAAAAAAAAAAAAAAAAAAAAAAAAAACAGCATATTTGTATCTATAAAACCAACTGAATTACGATACAATGAAAAAGTTGACTTTGCCACTTTACTGTATCATTAAAAATTCTGTTTTTGCAGGGGAAATAAGAACCATATACTAACTGATAATAAAAAAAATTTTAGATCTATGATAGGAAAACAAAACGATCTTAAATGTGCTCAAAGTCTTAATAAAATCAGATAAACATTTGTCTGTCATTGTAGTCCATGGGATATTTTACAAAATGTATTTTAAGAGAATTTGTAGTCGCTTCTTCAGTATGATACAATAAAAAGTTGGAATATTTAGTACTTAAAATGTGTTCTGAATTTAGCATCTTTTGTAAAAAAATAAAATATATACTTTTTTATATAAGCATTGTTATGCAGTTTCAAATACTTACATTATTTTTTTTTTAACTGCTAAATTACAGTTAATAAAATAATCTGGAGTGGCGCTTGTATAACTTTCTCTTAAAGATATTTGAATAATTATAATGACAGCCTAAAAGGTAAGATAATGAGTACTCAATATGAAAGTACTTTAAAAACAGGTGAAAATAAGTTTAAAAGCTGTTTTATTTGACATATATTTCTGTGTATTTGGTTATACTGCCCTTATCAACCCCTGGTTTGAATATAGAACTTACATTTAAACCCTTAACGCGCACTGTCCTAAATTTAAGATCCAGCTGCAAAAATTTACGTTTATAACATAGCAGAAAAGGCCTGTTTTTTTAACCTTAAAATTTTAAATTTCTTTTAGTTTAATTTAGTTCATGAATTCCGGTGGCAGTATAATTTAAATGATCTGAATTGTCTTGCACTGCAAAGGGTTAAAATGAATTTCAGGCTGTTATTAAAATCAAAGTTTATTTATAATTATTCAGACTAAATTTACCCATACTATTGTCCAACTGCAAGAAGTTGACATTTGATCTTGGAACACTCATTTTTAAGTAGGGGCTACCAAATACTAAATATAGATGATGCTTGGCAACAGTGCTTTTCGCAAAAGGATTCTTTTGAATTACACACAACTTTGATGCCAATATAAGGTATGTTGTTGGTAATTTAGAATAATAGTTACTTTAAATGTTGTTATAATTTTGTGCTAAGATTGTTTGTTTCTAATATTTCATTCAATGAAACCCTAAAATTTTCTCATTTAGCTTATTAAGCTATTTGATATATATATAAAACGGTGCTCTTCAAAAAAGAAAGAAAAAGAAAAGGGTGAAATAAACTATAGGGGATTGTCAGAAAAACATGATTGAAAATTTTTATCAGTGGAAACTCAAGAAGAAAGGTATAATTATCGTATTTTCTTGTGTATAGTCCACAGTGGAGTATAATCCTCGGAGAGCTATATTCAGCCCTGATGAAAAGTTTTCATCAGATAATTTGCACTGCTGTATAATTATCGTATTTTCCAGTGTATAGTCCACAGTAGAGTATAATCTTCGGAGAGCTATTTTCAGCCCTGTGAAAAGTTTTCATCAGCTAATTTGCACTGCCATGTAATCCACAGAAACAAATTGTAATAAACTTCAATGCTCTTTATTCGTCATAGCTATTTCTTTAAAAGATACTGAAAATATAAGAGATTATATCTTATAATAAAAATAGTTGTCATTCTTCAGTAAAAAAAAATAAACATGTAAAAACAATGCCATTTTAATAACAAATAAACAGAAACAGAAGCATGTTGCCATTAGGTTAGAAAAGCATATCTTGAAAACAGAAGCCACTCCTATTAGCACAAATACATCACACATGAGCCAGTTGCTATCGACGCCGTAATCTGAAGTTATTTGTTTACATCTTGTTGATATCGATATCATCCGTCAGATAGTCACTTTAAAAAAGAAATTTCGGAAGATAATCTGTGGCCTAGGAGTTCAAGGTCACTCATGTGGTTGGATTTGTGACGTCAGCCTGCTTCGTAGGGGCATAGCAGTTTCACTTAAAAAATTCAGTTAGTCACTCCTACAGATATTTGCCTGCAATGAGGTTGTGAAAGATGGTTTATATTTTTCTGAAGGTTTTTGAAAAATCATCTATAGACAGGTAATACAGCAATGGTTTTGCCAAGTGCTCCAAAGATGGAACACCATATTACACATACATGGCATGAAATAAAAAAAAATTTCAGCGAATTGTTGATTTTTTTTGCATTTTTCTACTTAACATATACGAATTTCATGCAAAAATTCAAAACATTCAACCTCTGGCATAAATGGGTTAAACTTTTATAGCAACTACGTGAAAAATGCCAGAGCCAGAGCATCTCCCACTTAGCACTCCTATACTTAACCTTAACCCCATTCATTCTTAAAAAAAAAAAAAAAAAAAAATGTTTGCCCTCTGTATCTGCAATGTCTTAATTCATTTCATGGAACGAAACAGCTTAATTTAAAGATAAAAATTACATTTAATATTTATAAAAGGTAAAGCTTAACAGTATTTGCCATTGATCTTTTGTAATATTTAAAGCAATAAATGTGTAATATATATATATAGTCATAATTGATTTTTTAGTAAATATTTAAATTATCCTGATTAGTTAAATTTCTTCCTTTTCTATTTTTTATAACAATTGTTATAGTTATTAATGATTATGTTATATTAATTAATGACAATTATATGATCACTTTTTTATAACTATGATGCTGTTAATTCTGGTTTCTTTAATTTCACACAAGCGTGCAAAGTTTAATTGTATTATTTCTTTCATTTTACCCCCCCCCCCTCCCCAACTAATGATTGTGCTTAGAAATGTTTAAAACATTCTTTTTTACTTCTCCCAAAGCAATAAGGATTTTTAAAAAATCAAATTTATTTTTTAATTTTATTAGATTGCGGAAATTTTAAAGAAGTTACTACTTTTTTTTTTTTTTTTGAAAAGAAAGTAAAAACAATGTTAAGCACAAATGAAGGAAAATTGTTAACTAGTATACAGCCATTTTTTGCAATTTCCAAAGTTCCTTCCTCAGTACTACTGGAAAATGAATTTAAAACATGATAAATAATAAAAGAATTAAGCAAATTAAAATTAAAAAGTTAAAACCCCCATAGTTTGCAAAGCAAGCCATAAAAGCTAAACCTTTTCTACATTTTTATGTTCAAACATCTGGATCTAGATATTAAGTTTATCATCAGTTCCAAATTATAATTTCTCACAAAATACTGGCTAACGGTGCCAAATCAGAAAGCCACTCTTGGTTGTGTTACTGTAGAAACATTACCTCTCACCTTATTTCATGAATGGAATTGTTTGAAACCAGGTGACTCACACACCAATTTATCTTGGTCAAAATATAACTCAGCAAAATTATCACAAACTAAATAAATTTATTTAAAGAAATTCTTTAAAAGATTTTGTATGACATTCAATATTTTCAAATCATATGTATACATTTTCACATATGAATTAAAATGCTTGTGCTATAACAAAGCTCACCGCAGCACATTACACAGACACTATGTACAAACAAGTGGTATAATTGAGAGAAAAAATGGGGAAAGTGCTCCACTCACATTTGTTATTGTAAGCAAATTATCACACTCCTACAAACACACAATATGCCAGTGGCAAGTAGCAGACTCAACTAGATTCCATCTAGTCTTTTTTCTTTTTTTTAAATCCCTTTGTAGTAATTATTTACTAAGTAATCCTTTTTGGTAAATCATGGGATGTTTTTCAAGTGGTCATTAAATATATATCATAATCTTGGCAATATAATAACAGTAAATATCTATTAATGTTTTTATCTGAATTGTACAATAGTACAAAAAAAAAAAAAAAAAGTATATGTGGTTCTATAAATGAAAAAATGTGAATTATCTTTCAATGGCAAATAAGAAGCAATGAATATTTTATACGGAAGTTAGCAATGAGAACGAGAGACTTTAACTGTCAAAGGACACATGGTCTGATTTCAAAAGAAATGATTTGGGGAACAAAATTAATTAGTTAAGAATCCTGTGAAATGGATCACTTTTTATAGCATTTGGATGTGCTATTTTAAAATTAAATTTAACAAAGAATATTAATATACAAATTATTTTGATATAGTAAGATAATATGGAGTTTTAATATTGTATACTGCTGTGTTATTTTAGACTTTAAGAACATAAGAAATATTACAATATTAATAATGTGTGATTTGAAAAGTAATTTTGATGATTAAAAAAAAAAAAAAAAATTGGTGATTTTTATTAGTTAAAACATGCATAATTGTAGTTTACAAGATTTTCTGACTTGTAAATAAACTATAGGTCATTTCTTGCATAGCACTTTATAGTTTTTATTTAATTCTTGCAAATTTGATCTGCCAATCACTTTTTATATTAGACATGTTTTAATGTTGCTAATTTAGTGATCATTTAGATATGAAAATTGAGTTTTTCTGAGAATACAAAAATTTGGAAATAAATTCTTAAGTATGAGATATTCAATAAAAATAAACTTTTGTTTGTTGTTAAATGCAGTAGTTTGAATGACGTTAGCAAGAGTTTTATTTCTTTTTATCGAAAAAACAACATATTTAATAAAAGTATTTTTTAAAATTAAAGCCTTCAGCAACTCTTTTGATAGTTATTTGTTGGCCTCCCTAACTCCTTCATTAGCTGCTAGTCCCTTAACCTTTGCTGCTTCTCCTTCCCTCAGCCTCATAAGCCGCACCACTGAATCTACGAAGGAACAGAAATTTCTGCGTTCTGAGCAGATTGAAACTGTTTTGAGGTTTGTATTAATACTTGATGATTTTCATGGTGCATGGCATAGTCTGTGATATTTTGTGAATCACTTGTGCATGCAGTCAAGTAAATATTTAAATATAATCTAAACTTATGTATATGTTTGCTTGCTTTATATTTTTAATAGTATTAAATATTTTATCTTATTTATTCAGGAGTATGAAACTATTAATGTTATTTAATTGTTTTTTTAAAGGCATTATTATCCTGACCATGGATCAAGTATACCAGATTATTTGTAAGTAGTTTATGTATCTTTGTAGATTTTTATAAATATTATATTACTTATGAATATGTATGTATATATATTCTTTACTATAAATAATACTGGCTTAAATCTTAATTTAGACATGGATTCTGTATAAATAAGTTACTAAGTAACTTTTATCTGACTGGTGGAATATCCGAGTGTTTATAAAGTCTCAGACCCATTTTGATGTTTAATAACTCATAAAATAATGAATATATAAACAAACTTATGGCATTTATTGATGGAATAACTCATATTTTCTTTTCAGGTTTGAATATCTTTACTTTTGTAAATATCGTCTGCGCGTGTGGTTAATTTCAGATAATTTCATTTTCCAGTTTAAATATCTGTACTTTAATAAATATCGTCTGCTTATTAATTGCATTTTTCTCTCTTTTGTTTCTGGCAACTATTGCAATGTTATGTTTACTTTTGATGTGTTTGTTCTATGTAGTACTTTTGTATGTGATGTTATATTCGAGCGGATATTAAGGAGAATGCATACACCACAAGAGAAAGCACAGATTTTATGGTGGTACATAGAAACAAAATCGATAGTGCAAGCACAGAGAAATTGCAGAAGAATTTAGCAAAAAGATCCTCCATCCAAAAGCAGCATCTTGCGGTGGAAAAATAATTTTTTAGAAACTGGAAGTATCGCAGATAAGATACGTTCCGGACGTCCCTGCACAAGTGATTTTAATGTTGACCGTGTCAGAGAGACATTTTTACACAATCCTAGAAGATCTGTGAGATCAGCGGCAAGAGAATTGGATATGCCAATTTCGACGGTGTACAAGGTTATTAAGAAAAAATTAAGACTGCATGCATACAAAGTTCAAATTGTTCAAGTTTTGGAACCGGACGATAGGTCTAGGAGGATGGCCTTTGCAACAGATATGATAAGGAGGATAGAAGATGATGCTGATTTTCTAAAGTGCATAATGTTCTCCGACAAAGCATCCTTTCATGTTTCTGGCATTGTTAATCGCCATAATGTGCGCATATGGGGGATCTGAAAACCCCCATGAATACCGTGAGGCACAAAGGGATTCCCCAAAGGTTAATGTGTGGTGTGGACTAATGCACAACCGAGTCATTGGGCTTTTCTTTTTTACAGAAAAGACGGTCTCATCAGTCGTATACTTAGACATGTTGGAAAACTTCATATTTCCATAACTAGAAGAGCTTCAGCCGCATGTCTTTTTGCAACAAGATGGTGCACCACCTCATTGGGGGTACCATCGTTCGTAGTTCTTTGACCATTTTCCAGGAAGATGGATTGGGCGAGGAGGTCCAATTCCTTGGCTACCCAGATCACCTGATATAATGCCGCTGGACTTTTTCCTTTGGGGATTTGTAAAGGACAATGTTTACAGAAGGAGAGTGTTGAACATTGATGACCTAAAAATCAGAATTACAACCGCAATAGCCTCTGTGGATGCAGAGATGCTTGCCGCTACCTGGCGTGAAATTTACTATCGACTTGATATTCTCCGTGCGACGAAGGGGGCGCACGTGGAAGTTCATTGACAAGGGTCATGAAACTTTTTGAGTCTATCTAACCATTTATGTTATTAAATTTAATCTATCTTTATTATTTTATGAGTTATTAAACATCAAAATGGGTCCAGGACTTTATAAACACCCTGTATATACACAGTCAAATCTCGTTAACGTAAATCTCAAGGGAGAAATTTGTTCATGTTATTGGTAACTATTCTTCATTTTGACAGGGATTGTAGAAACAGTTCATATTAAAAGTAATTCACGCTAACAAGGTTCGACTGTGTGTGTGATATATAAAATAAGTGGCTTTACCTGAATGATATTTTTAGGCTATCTCAGAGTAACTAGAAACAATTTGTCATCATGAAATGAAAATCTCATTGTTCAAATATTGTCACATCTACACTGTTTTCTGAAATAAGTGAATCAACCAATAAAATGAATAAACATTCCATTATATTATACTGTTTCTTGTTTGTATATGTGACGGCAGCTTAAAATGTCATTCATGTAACTTTACTGATATATACCTGGTCCAAAAGTTTAACATTTGTAAATTCAATAATTCATGGAATAACATAAAGAGGTAAAAATTGACACATGTGCTTGAAATGATATGGGGTTTTATTGAAACCAAACTCTACAATATTAGCAGTTAACAGTTCATGATGATGCTGGATTTTGTGTGGATATCATTTGAGGGCACAACCTGAGTGCTTTCCAAATAGTAGTTTGTGAAATGCCAGTACGACTTCACAAGAGTTGGCTTCCTAATGTGTTGATGGACCTGCTAAAGTCTCAATTTCTTCCTGAACTGTCTGAGTAGCACTTGTGTCTGGTCACCCAATATGGGGCCGATTGTCTAAATAGAGCAGATTCTCGATTCTGATAGTATAGCTTCACTAACAGTGCCGTATCTTTTCTGGTAAAGTCAACATGCTGCGATTTCTAGCACATCTGACTCCTTCTCTCACTACAGCTCATATTATAGGCTTTCTCTTGTGGCTTCACTGATGTTTTATTATCCAGTGGTCGTTTTGTGCTTTTTTTTTTTTTGTTTATTTGTTCATTAAAATCTCATTATTTCAAGCATGCATGTCAATTTTTACCTTTACCTACATTATTCCATGAATTATTGATTTTTCGAAATTTATAATTAACATATATGTATATATTTATAAAGTTTTACTTCTTATCTGAATTATAAGATATTATACTGTAAAATATAATTACGGAGTAGAATTTAGATGCTAATATAAAAACCGCATTACTTTTAAGAAGTATAGATTAGCTTGTGTTTCCTTAATTTTGACAATTTTTATCTTATAAAATTTTCTCTTGTGGTATGACACTTGTTTAGAAAACAGCTCCGATCTAAAAGTTTGTGTATATGTTCAGAAAAACAGGAGCAATTTTTTTTCTCTTTTTATATCTCAATAAGTTTAGCTTTAAGAAGATGCTAAGAAGTTATTTTGAATTTTAGATTACATAAATATTAATGTTTATTAGTAGGACATAAGTATTAGTAATTCATTAGTATTACACAAATTAATAATTTGCGTAATTGATAATGAAATATGAAATATCTTGGCTTTTCAACATGGAAGATAGCAAAATGTTTGCTATTCTTGGCACTTAAAAGCAATTTTAATTGTAAGTCTAAAAATTGATTAATCTTGATATTTCATTTGATGACCCTAAACTTGAACTACAGGCAACAGTTTAAAATCAGAATTTTAGATTTTATTTTATATTTGCAGATTGCCTCATTAAAACTATTACAATAGTTTTTATGAGATTATTAAAGGTTGATATAATAAAATCCTAAATATACTCTTGCCCATCTGATGGAAGAATGTTTAATGCTCTGGCCTTAGAGTCTCAGGTGCTTGATTTAAATCTTAATTCAGACATGGATGTCTGTATAAATATCTGTCAGAATTCACTTTAAACTGTAGGTCCCATCTAATGAGCCTTAATGTGCAAAAATTACTATAGAGTGACAACCCAAACCTAAAATATACTCAGTATTTCTAAATTAAGCAAAATCTATCATCAACAGAAAAAGAAGTGTTTGAAATGCTTTTTTTCCCCCTCCAAATGCTGAAGAAAATAAATTTTATGATGAATCAATTTAATATTTGATTATTTTTTAGATGCTTCACTTGTTTATTTTCTGTGGAATTTTAGGATTAAATAAAAGCAAAAATTGTATGAATATTAAGATATATTTATTTTGTTAAGTTTCTTATGAAGTTTAATGTGTTTTTTATTTTATTTATGAATAAACATTAGTGACTATTCTGATGAAAGAATGTATTTTCTGTATGTAGGCAAGAAGGAATTCCTGAAGTCCAAGAATCATTTACAATGAGTTATCAAACATCAACATCTACAAATGGTCATGGAGATGGAGATGCATCTTCAACTAATTCTCAAACTTTGGTGCCTGTTGATAATGCATCTCTAATTAGTCGCAGTACATCTCAAACAAAAACTCAGCAAGTATGTACATTTTACGATTGTGAGATTTTTATTAAGTCCAATAAGAATTCTTTAATTAATATTCATTAGAACTAACAAGTTATCATTATTACTTATTTAAATAAATATGCTATATGTAATGGAGAAAGGGATTCATTAGCATTTATAAAGCAGCATATTATTTGTGATTTTTAATATCATTAGAGTATGGGACATTTCAGTGCAGTTTAGCCTTTCAGATAAAAGTACTGGATTAGAATGTGACTACATGCAAAGATAAAAGTAATCTTAAGGAATTTTATCAAAAATTATATATTTTAAAAATGTTTATCAAGAATATTAAGCAGTTGATTTACTTAAATATAACTCAGCCTTAAAAAAAAAAAAAAAAAGTCATGTACATATATTTGCATAAATCAGGAAAATAGTAGTTTAATTCTGTGTCTGATATTTAACAATACAGTCAAGCTCTGTTATAACCAAGAGTGGGGAAATTTTATAAATTCTTACCAACCAAGGATTCTTTTTACTAGCCAGCAATATGCAATAGTCTATAATTTTTATAACAAAAAATGACGTAAATGTAAGATAAATTGATCATTTAGTAGAATTTTTTAAAGTTTCCAAAGCACCATTTCTTAAAATATAGTGTTCAGTGTAGAATAATAACAGCCTAAAACGATAAAATCTGAAGTAGTTGCCTATTCAAAAAATGTTCATACTCTTGGGAGGTTTTTTTTTTTTTTTTTTGGCTGTTTTATACAGCTACATTGCAGTGGCGGATCCAGAACTTGACTTTTGGGGGGGGGGGGGGGGGGGGGTCTAAGATTTTTCAAAGTGTTATTCTAGACCAATAAAAAATTTACAATTGCAATATTCAATTGTGAATGTCAGTGTTTTTTTTGGGGGGGGGCTTCAGCCCCCTAGCCCCCCCTTCTTAAATCCGCCACTGCTACATTGTTGTTTTACAGTTTTCTGGCTCTTTTACTGTTTGAATATTGGCAACAAAAATGTCTAACTTAAAACTTAGTTGCCATGTCCAAAAAATTACTCTTCAGTGGCAAGTAAATCAAGCATTTCCCCACCCCTGTTTATAATATTATTCAAGAGACTGAAATATTTCTGACATTATGGCCGAGTGATGTAATAACAGTGTTTAATATAAAAACAAGAGAAATCACTCTATATATTTTATGTGATAATAAATAAAAATATTTATTAGAAAACATAGGAGTGCAACTACTATGAAAATACTTCTCACCTTTTTTTTCGAAGAAAGAACATTTATTTATAGTAATTCAGAATAGATCACGGGTGCTGGCAGCTATAGGCAAAAGAAGATCATGGACACCTGCTAGATTTTGAAGTTTTGATCTAAATTGACTGTATCCTTCCAAATTTTGAAAAAATAAATAAATAAATAAATAAACCTATGTATCATGAAAATATGACCCTGTTTCTCTCCATCCCTTACAGTGGAATTGCTTAGAGGCTAATATAAAAATGTCTTGCCTTACCCTCCTGACCCTTGTTTTTACTGGTGATGATGGATTACATTTAATGTTTATTAATATCAAAGATATGCACAATAATGTAATGTATTATTGTTTTGTTAAATATCTAGCTCTTTAAAAAAAGTAATATAAAAAGTAACCTCAATTTGTGGTATTTTTTGTTTTCTTATCAAAAAAGAAAATAAATCTGTGTAAATCTTGATGTGAAAATGACATCATATGACATTACACAAGTTGTGTTAACATTGAAGTCTGAGTGATAAAACATGACAAATATTCGTGATGTTATAAGCAAGTTGATAATATAACAAAGAACACTATAAGAGAGTTAAAACTGTATTTAAAATTTATTCATGAATTTTTAATCTATAAATCTAAATGCTATAAAACTGTGAAGATGAGATATATATATATGTCTCTTATTTGACGTTCTATATTGTCTTGAGATATGTATAAAGTTCAGATACCACTATTCTAAGATGCAAGACTTTGCTTGAAGCTGTAAACTGCATAATTTAGATGCCTATCCTCTGGTATGATTTTGTTTTTGTATAAATTCTCTTAACACTTTGTTTTCTCTCACTGTATTTACTGCTGGGATACCTACCATCAGGCTCATACTAGTATAGTAACAATTATAAAGACTCCTATACTGACAATGATTCTGCTCTACAAATGTTTTATTTATTTTCTCTTTGAAATCTTTGTTCAAGAGAAGAGTCAAGAGAGAAACTCTTGACTCTTTTTGTAGTCTGTAAGGATCTGGATCTACTTTTAACTATTACTACTGTATTTTTGATAGGTATTGCAGCCAATTTCTTGGGGTATGCTCTGGGAATACCATATATTTTTTTATTATGATAGTTGAATGGCTGTTTCCTGAAATCTCTTATTCTTTCTAGAAAAGACAGAATGGTATAGATACCACAAATACCATAAAATGCTATAAACATTGTCAATGTTTGTTAAAAATACTACAAAATGAACAATGTAATAGTGCTTAAAAAAAGGGGGGCAAAGGCAAATCAATAAGAGCAAAAGGCATTATTTGCCTAATTTGTTGTCTTTCAGGTTGAGATTTTTATACATGATAAAGGGAATTTTTTACTATTTTTTGTATATATGTCAGCTATACGCATTTGTTCTTGCAAAAATGCTCTAAAACTATCCCCAGAAAGCTGTATGTGAGGAAGAAAAATATCTAAAGACATCCAAGGCACTTTAAAAGTTGGAAGGCACTAAAATATGTTTAAAAAAAAAAAAAAAGAAAAAGGGACACTAGGTGCTACCCTCTCCAAATTAGTCTAGAGTCAGCATTATATAAATAATTCAAGGGAATAAAAAAATATATTTAGCATTAGTGGCATTCAAGCAAATCAGAAAAGTCAACCTTCTAAGTTTCTAAGTAATATGTGACAATACTGTTCAAATGTTCAAGAAACTTATTTTTTTTTTTTCCTACAAAGGAAAATTGTTTAATTGAAGTAATGTTTATACTGTTGAAAGTTGTATGAATTGAATATAATATATGAGGAAATACTTTGAAATCTCTTTGTAGGTGAAAACTGTAACAAAAATTATTAAAACAAGGGAAGTTCATCATATAGGACCAGATGGCAAGCCTGTCACTTACTCCTATGGTGGAACCCTTCCTCCTGGTGGAGATTATTTGCCCTATAACTACACTAATCCAACAAATGTTCCTCATGACTATGGCACGTATGACCCAGGTATTGATTCTTTCTATATTTAGTATTTAATTGTATTTCTATATATATTAATAACACAAACCTGCAAAATTTGAATTGTGAGAAAATGTTTGAATTGTAATGACTGACTTTAATATTATTTAATGTGCTGATTTCCAATATGGCATTCATTTTTATCAATCATGTAAGAATTTTTCACAAAATGGGCTTAAATATATAGGCAAGAAAGCATATTCTACATATTCTAAAGAAAAGCTCTTTACAAAATATGCTAGTGTTTTATTTTCAAATTTATTAATTAATGTATCAAACAATTGGAAATGATTTGTTAAATATATATTGATTTTATATTAGTTGGAAATTATATTAAATAGAACAGTTAATGGTTACCATTGTTTAACACATCCTGAATTCGTATATCCTTTGTCCTGAAAGTTCTTTTTGGCACTTAGTCTATTGTAGGCAGTACAGGGGACTTACTTCTCTATGTAATATCGAACAGTAGTCTGATCATATTGATGTTCCATCTATGTTGGTATCTACACTCCATCTCTAATTTTTAATTTTTTTTGAAAAACTAGTGCATCAGGGAATTTATTGACAACTTTTCCTGAAATCAGCATAAAAAAATCTATAAGTATCAGCTGTTGGTTTCTTAGCACCTTTTTGGTTGCCAACCTGTGTAATGATTGTAGAGACTTTTAAATTTATCTTGACTTTATTAAGAAGTTAGTATTTTTTATTTCACTCGCAGGCATTGCCTGCTCTGTTAGTTACTATAGTTAAAGGATTTTTCAAAAAACATTAATCATTGTATTTTAAATAACTTTATAAATAATACATATAAAGAAAAAAAGAAATTGCTTAAAACCTTGCTTTAGGTTTCTGCTGCCTTTAGCAGCATCTTTCCCACTTATGCTATATCGGTTCTGGGTCCCCACTGCTTATATTTGCACCTTAAATGGACCTTTCAATTTTGGTACTAACTGGACAATAAGTGGTACTGCTGTTATTCAAGAGCTATGTTTTTTGGACAGACCTTTCTAAAAGAGATTATCATCGTCACTCTATGACAACAGATGGTATACAAGACAATCTTCCCAGCTGTAAAAATTTTAGTAATTGAAAAAAAAAAGAACTAATTAAAAATTCAAAAATCAGGCTTCTATGTGCATAAGGAGATATCAACATTATTTTTAAAGTTATTACAAATAAAAAAGGTACAAGTCATTTTTTCTGCAGTGCGGCTTTCTTTTTGTCGCTTAGTGTACAAGAATTTTGTTTTGCGTGAGATTATTTATTCATTTAGAATATTTTGTTATTTAGATTTTATTTATTTTTTAATGGAGTATTTATCCTATGTCAGAATATAAATAATTTATATATGTGTTTGATATTTTAATATTTTAAAAGATTAATCTTTTTTCTATATGAACACAATTCTACCTTTTTTGTTTCACTCAAGACCCCCCCCCCCCCCCACACACACACACACTTTATTTTTAAATGTATATTTGGCAATAATCTTAAAAAAGAAAAAGTTTCATAAAAGTCCGTCCCAGTCATTTTGCACTAAAAGGGAATTTAATATTGTACAATTTCAATCCTTTGTCATCCTTAATAACAATGATTATTTTATCATAAATTCAGTTTTATTAGATTCTCTAATATCTAAACGATTAAAATTACCCATTATTTTTATTTTACTAGTATTCAAAAAATTTAAAATTTTGTTAAAAAAAATCCAATTTTTGTATAAATTTGGAGCATAGATTCAAATAAATTCACATCAATTTTCTTTTTCTTGTAATTTAGTTTCTTTTGAGCAGGCATGCACTAAATGTTAGAGTATTACTGTATAATGAATATTCAGTATACTTAATAGTAACTGAAAATTCAATGCTTACCTACATTTTAGTTTTTCTTTTGTATATATCGTGGTGCAAGTTTAAGAAATTTCCCTCATCCATTTCTGCTGAAATTTTTTAAAATGTATTTTATTTTACATATGATGTTGAGATGTTCATTCTTATGTATTAGCTAAGTGGGGAAATAGTTCAAATTTTTTGCAGAATTTTTAATTTTTCAATAAACAAGAACCCACAGATTATTCTGGTGAGTGTGGCTCCAGATTCATAATTAAATATGTTCCAAATCCATAATTATTCTGCTCCGATATGCTCCAAAATTGATATTTAGCTGCTCCAAAAAGGCATTTTAAGTGCTCCAAAGTTGTGATCAAGCTGTTCCATCCCTGTAATGTATTTTAATATTTTGAAAATATCAGTAAAAAAATCCTTTCAAAAATCGAAATCCATGTGTTTCAAGCTGAAACACATGTGTTTTCTCTGAAACTCATGTAAATATGGACTAGGACCACTTAGACCATCCACAGAGGGCACTCCATTCATAGGCCTAGGACCCTAGTAAGTCAATCGGCCTTGAACCATACAACCAACCACGTGTTTGAAACATGTCTTTAACTTTCCTTGTTTGGCATACTTGTTTAATTCAATAATAGACTTGACTTCAAGATTTTTCTATCTTCAAGGTTCTATACCAGGGGTAATTGCAGTCTACTATATTGTACAGTCGAGGGGGGGGGGAATGCAACACTCGATGTAACTTTGTTGCTAATTGATGTATAAAAATGTAATAGGTATTCGACAAGGAATTGTTAGTACTTTCAAAAAATGAAGTAAAATTTTGAATTGGGGGCTATCTACATATTAAAATGCACATAAACTTTGATTTTCTCAATGGTAATACCCCATTTTTATATTATATTTGAATTCCTGGGGGTTGCAACGATGCGAAAAAGTATATTGGTTGTATATTTTACTTTATTTATTATTATTATTTTTTTTTTATAGAGTTATAAGCATTCACAGTTTGAAGGTGCTAATGTTAAATTCATTTTTTAAACTTTTATTAATATCGTCACCAAAAAATAGTTTCATCGATATAATTTTTTTTTTTTTTACGAGATACAGTGAAGAAACCCAAACAAAATCCATTATCATTTTGGATTCTGAAAAATATTAATAAATTCATATTCAAAAAAATTATGAATTATAACTGTTGGAGAGAAATTGTTATTTTTGAGAGACTCTCCAAACTGTTCAGTACACTGCGATCTTTTATTTCTAAATTATACCCAAGTCCTTAAACATCTTTAATGGGTCATAAAATTAACTTTTGAATACCTAGATTATTCATATTTTACTAAATTGTCCTTTAAAACAAATCTTTATAAACTAATAGTAGTATTAAGAATGTACAACAAGTAGTTATTTATCTATTTATTTATTTAAAAAAACTTAAAATCATTACAAATTTAAACTAATGAATAATCTGGGTTAGTAATTAATCCAGAACTCTCTAAGTGGAACTCAGCCCGAATTGAAAGAAGAAAAGAAAAAACTAAATAATTTAATCTATTAATTTCAAATTTTTCAATATATATATATTTAAATAATTAAAAGCAGTGACTCACCCCAGCGACGAGCATCTAACATTATATCCAAGGGAAACCGGAACTAGGACATCAGGAGCATGATTTGCACTACTTATTAAAAGAACTTTCATTAAAATATTCCCAGAGCATCATATCTGTGGCTAGGGTCCAACCTTTTATTCATGGGATCCAGAGACTTTAAAATCTGGAGGATGATCTGCGCTAACTTACGAAGAGGTTTGATGAGAGGAATTCAAGAGCATTATATTTCCTTTCCAGCATCATTCACCTTAGAGGGCTCCTTTATTTTAATGTCCATTAATCCAAATCCCCAGCTTCGATGTCTAATCCTGGAATCTTGAGTGCACCGCTTCCCGGTCTAGCATCCTAGCTTTCTCGTCTCTCTTCCCAGTTCCAGCATCATATTTCTAGGGAATCCAGCTCTGAATCGCTGCAATATTATGAGTTCCTTTTTTTTTTTTTTTAATCTCTCCTTCAAAAATTTTCCATCATCTGACGATATTTTTTATTTCTCATTTACAGGTCCATTTTGACTCTGCCTTCTGCCAAAATCGGGGCTTTTCCTTTTTTCTTACTGGTCGTTTTCTTCACCAATGTACTTTTATACATCTCTCGATCCCCCTTATTCGTCTTAGGAATTCAGGTTCTTGAAAATCTGCTCCATCTCTTTTTTCTTCATTTATAGCCGCAATAAACCATTTTTGTGAGCTTTTGCCGTTTAATGTCAACCGTATTGTTCACTGCGTCACCAGTCCGTCTCGTTGATTCCTATCAAGAACACATTTCCCTTCTCCTTTCAATTTTACAGTTTATAGCTTTCCACTTTTAAATATAGCTAGTTATTGCTCTTATTTAAAAGAAACATTTTTACCTCTATTATTTTTACCTCTATATTTATATACAGATCACTTTTCAAATTCTGTTATACAAACATAAAATATTTATACATATATATTTTTAAATTACACACATTTTTGTTTTATTTCTGTTTATAAATAAATGTGTAATTTTAATTACAACAATAACCTATATTAAATGTTACATAAAATGAATCCTAATGCTGAAAAATATGGGTGTGCAAATTTGCAGCTCATTGCAGTTATTAGTTTTTCGAGATATAAATCTTCCTTTTGGAGAGGCTTAGAGGGCCGGGCCATCTCATATGAAGTTCTGCATGAGATAATGATGAAAATCTTTAAAAGTAACAGAGAAAATGAAACAAAATATTTTAAATTTTTATATATGGGTCAAACCGTATAGCAACAATGTCAATCGCAAAGAAATGAAACAAAAAAGATGAATTTTAGACATTAATGTTAGCAAACGAATTCTTGTTTTCTAAAGAAAACAAGCAGCTCATTCTTCTAAAACAAAAGAATAAAGAAAAGAAAAAGAAAAAATGACTATGCGTATTCGTATTAAACCTCTTATTTTATGTTGGAAAAAACATACACAAGTGGCTTTTGCCTAATCGATTACTAATGATAAATTTTGAACCCCTTAAACGAACACTAAAAGGAAAAAATCAACTATGTAGGCTGAGTTTACTGTTTTAAAATAGAGAAATAGATGGAACATAAAAGTTGTCAATAAAAAAAAAATGAATGATATTGGAATGCCCTGTAGGCATGTTAAATCGCTTCTTAACCACCGTCATAGTCAAAACGTTAATCACTTATTTTTTATATTTGTTTATTTTTTTGTGTGGGGGGGATTATTAGTTCAAGGATACTTTAGTCTTTAAAAATTACTTTTATAAATATAGTTTAATTAAGAAACTATATTTTCATAAAAATTATAAAAACATATCGTATAGTTTCAAAGAGTTAAACTGACCAAAACAGGTAAGTACGATTAAAATCATTTAATGTTTACTTCATGATATTTTACAATAATTTATTAGAAAAGATTTAGTTCATGCATTATGTGTATGTATACATATATAAATTATTTCAGTTTGTATATATTGTCACAACTACAAAATAAAGTGAAGGAAAATTAAAGTTTTATTGGTGATCAGTATAGATACGATGACACTTTTGAATTGAAAAATATCGCACATTTTTTAAAGAAAACTGTGTGACCAATCTAAAATGTATTCCCTAATGAAGTATTTAAATAAATGTATACATATTTAAAAAAACAAAATCAGGTATAACCAACAAACAGTAAAAAAAAAAAAAAAAATTATGTTTTATAATGTGTTTTCTCTTGAGAAATTTCCGGTGTGAAACTGTAAAATTGTCAAATTTTTGTAGGATCTAAATTTTATTTTTCTAGATTTACAGATAAACCCCTAACACATTTTTTGTTGTAACTCTATTTAATACTAAAGTAAAGTGTACAAACCATATACTTTTTTGCACTGCCAGACTCTCAGGAATTCAATGTTGAAGTAAAAATTGGGTGTTGCTATTGAAAGAAATCAAAGTTGGTGCTCATTTCAATATGTAGATGACCCCTAATTCAAAATTTGATATTTTCAAAATGTGTACTTAATTTCCTGTTGAATGATGTTTATTAGATTTTTCTGCATCAGTTAATAACAAAATTACAGCGAGTGTTGAATTTTTTCTCCCCGACTGTACATTGTTTTCACATTGTACTCATACCTCTTTTGTTTCTCCTTTGTGATGAAAGATACTGCTTAAGTATTTCAACCTGGAACAACTATTACTTTTTCAATTTGTTATTTGTTTGCTTTTTCTGTTTTTAATGAGAGTTTTTTAGTGCTAATTATTAAAATCTTGTATTATATAATTTATATGTTTAAATTAATTATTGCAGAGATTAGTATTAATAAAACTGAAACATATTGACCATTTGTATTTAGAATATCTTAAAGTGTTTGTGTTGTTTTTGCATAGAAGCATTGACATTTGAAGTAAAAACATGAATAAAAAATATGTATTTGTATGTCTACCTTTTTATATTTTTGGATTGCCAAATCATAATGTAGGTAGTCAGACTAGACCTAAATTTTCATTGTCAATTAGACAATGAAAATTGTCTAACATTAATATACTTCTAAAGTATATGAATTTTTTTTTATGAATTTCTAGTATATGAATTTCTTCAGAAGAATATGAATTGTCCTTGTCTAACATTAATATACTTCTAAAGTATGATTTTTTTTTTTTTAATGAATTTCTAGTGTATGAATTTCTTCAGGAGAATATGAATTGTCCTAATATTCATATACTTCTTTTTCCCCTTGAACTCTTTAGAAACTTCCTAGATTTTTCATTTTCGTTCTAAAGAATTAATATTTGATGTGAAATAATTTTTATAGGACGTCCCCCTAGTCCTGCTGGCCAGACTCCTACGCAAGTATTTTCACATGATTATGGTACATATGGGCGAACAGCTTCACCAGCGACGGCTGGTAGAAATTTTGATATTTATTCATCACAAATTGGTCAACCATATTCTGAGTACGGTTACAGAGATTATCCACCTCAATCAGTTACAACACCATCTCCTGGAGCATCCGACTCACCAAATTTGCACAGAGCAATGCCACAAGCTCCTCGCACTGTTGGTGATTATAGTCATCCTAGAAATTATGAAGATATTGATGCAGCTGCTTTAGTTCCTCCAAGAATGGATTATCGAAGGACACCTTCTCCAACACAAAGTACTGATAGATATGGTAAATATTTTACATTTTTATTGTGAAAATTTTTATATTTAAAATTTTTACTTGCATAGATAATATATATTAAGTATTGATATTATATGTAATAGCTTTTAAATTAGTAAATGATTAATATTTAATTTAGTTTTTATTGAGAAATAAGAGTTTAATAACATATATTTTAACTTATAAATAAATGTACACTTATTTCTTTTGAAATTTTAATTGTAAATTTTAATGTTTATATTATCTAGATTATTTATGAAAGAAGAAAAAAAAGGGGTTCCCACTCTTAAAAAATCTTTAAAAGCCTTTATTTCTTCTTTGAATTATTAAAGATCTTTATTATTTGCTCTAGAGCTGTAATTTTCTTTCTTTTTTTTTTTTTTTTTCCTCCCTTCTGAAACCTTTTTTATATATTTGTAATTGTAACAAGTCTTACTTTATTTTATACAAATTATATTTTTCTGAACCAAGTTTTCATAATTTGTGAACTGAAAAATGCAATTACAAATCAATCTGTAAAAGCAACTCTCTAGACAATATGAAATTGCTTAAAAAAAAAAAAAAAAAAGTGTTATTGGCTGTATAGTTGCCAGTATTTTTCTAATAAAACAAAGATAGCCATATTGTCTGGAATTCACAGAGTAGCTGAAGGAGAGGAAGGGACACCTGTATGCTGAAAAACCTGTTTTCATGTTGAGAATAAAATGAGAACACGTGTTCAATGTTAATTTAATTGGAATTTAGAACTGTGCCATTTCTTTGTGTATTAATTGCTTATGTTTTAGTATTAGTGTTTTTCAATATTCTAAATAATAATGAGATATGGAAAAGTGTATCTCCAGTATTTATTTGCTATAAAAACGCATGTGAAAAACAGAGCATATGATTCTTTTGTTTTAGTACCTGATTGTATACTTTAAGTATTTGTAAAAAACTTTTATCTCTGTTTTTCGTTGTTTTTATATTTTGAAGTATGAGAAATCTAGAAACTTAAAAATTCCATGTAATATCTATCAGTTTGTTAAGTTAGTATAGACATTATCTCAAGAATGAATCAGTGTAAAGAAGTCTGACCAGTTTTAAGTTATTATTTATGATATAGGCAAGAACCCTATTGAATTTCAACATTCAAATTTGAAAACTTTTTTTTTTTTTTTTTTTTTTGTAAACGTAGATAGCAGAATAGAGTAAAATTCTCCATAAACATGCATTTTGAAAAGTTTCTTTTTTAAAAATATCAGAGCAGTTTCAAATATCATTTTTTATAGTTGCATGAACATTATTGGATATAACCATTCTTTAAAAGCTCTTTTGAGTTATTGAGAATTAGACTTTTTTCATAACATAGCAGAAAAGTGTAGTATTTCATATAAACTTGCATTGTGAGTAATGGGGATTATTTATTATGTTGAAAATAGCATGGAATTACATGAAATGTAAAATAAAAAATTTATCCCAATAAAATTAGCAGTAAATTAGAATAAATTAAATATATTAAAGCAGGGGTGCAGAAAATATATAAGAATAATGTGTATACTACTTTAAAGCAGTACAATTTTAAATTTAGTAAGTTATATAAGGAAACTTAAGCATAATTTTAGGTTAACAATGAATGGGCTCCTATAAACATTCATAAAAGAACAACAGAAGTTTTAATTAATTACAAAAATTTAAATAGTTAAGTAAAAACTAAATTTTAAGCAAAATGCTTTTCCTCTTTCTCTTTCCCCTTCTACCTCCCCTTTCACTCTCTGCTAAAGTAAACAAACACATAATTCCTTTCAGCCTCCTGTCATTAAAGTGTTTATTTATATGTGGATTGGATGATGATTCTTGTGGCATTTCAGTTAGATTAGGGAGAAAAAAGTTGGAGGTTTGATAATTTCTCTAGTTTGAATAAATTACAAAAAATTTATCACAAAACTTCAAATACTTGGGGGAGTGAGTGGGAAGGGTTATGCAGTAGGTATTTAAAAGAAACACATGTAACAGAAAAATATAATTGTTTGTTATTTTATATTAAAGTTAAGTTTGCTTTTTCAGTCGACTTTATTGTTTTTATTTCTGTTTTTATTTTATTCTAAGTAAATATTAAGCTTTCCCAGACAGCCAAAATTTTCTCCGAACCTCATTTGGCCATATTCTGCAACCCTGTATTAAAGTAGTGAAAGGTAGCCAAGTGGGTGAAGCATTTCAGTTTGATCGAGCCTGGCATCAGCCAAGTTCATTGCTTTTATCACAAGAATAGTATGGCCAATGGTAGAAATCTATAGGAATAAATATATATGATGGGTATAACAAGAAATTTCTGAAAAATATAGTCTTTTAAAAGATTGGATAGCATTGATACTTTTTATTAAGATAAGTGTAATTATATACATGGAGAAATAGTCATCATTCTTAACCATTAAAAAGGATTTTTATTTATGACACTTAAAAAAAAAAAAAAAAAAAAAATAGTATATACTGTGACCCTCCCTCCCCCTTTTCATATTAGATCTTGGCATTTTCTCTAAAATTTCTGATTTCCTGCAAAGATTTAAAAGATCTGTAGTTATACTGTGTATCAGTAAACTAATGTAATAACATTATTCCTTTAAAAAATATATCTGCTACTACTTACAATAGACAGCTAAAAAATTGACAGAATCATATATTGCATGATAATTGCATGATTGTTTTTGCTTAAAGGGAGTAGATGAAAATAAATTTGTTACATACTTCAAATTATTCCTATATTGTCTCAAAATGTTTTAATCAGGAACTTATGGATATACTGGTCAACCCCTTTCTGCTACCTCTCCTGGATATCACCAATATGATCCAGGATTACCCCAGGGCTACTTAGACCGTAGACCAAGTTATGATGACCATCCTCAAAGAGAGGGTAGAACACCACAGGGTCAGCATCCAAATGCTACCTATGCACGTACACCTAGACCTGGCTATGATGAAGAATCTTTACCTCTTTCTGGAAGTGAGAGCACTCATCCTGCTCCTCCTCGTCATCCACATTTGGATTATGCCGCTGTTGACAGTCAAGGCACAGGTTGACATAACCATTATTGATATTCTGAAACCTAATATTCACCCATTAATGCTGAGTATGGCCTTATGGGCAGGGCAAAATTGAATTTAAAAAATGCTAAAACAAAGTTTTTTTTTTTTTTTAATACTTAAAATAGAGTAACTGTATTCTTTAAAAATGATTGAAATATAGGGGTTTGGGGCTGTTGGCTGTGTATATTGTACATGCTCAGCATTAGTGGATTAAACTTCAGTTTTCATGTCATGATCTGTAGATTTATTTATTTATTTAATTTATTTTTTAGGAAGGTAAGTAAGTCACATTTGTTTGTAAACACGTAATATTAAATATTATTTTACTATTTAAACACTGATACCAATTTAATTTAACCATTTTGCATGCTTTTTAATTGTTGAAGAGTGTAGGTTAGACAAGCAAATTAAAAATCTTCTTAAAGGTATTTTCTAAAATTTTTAAACCTTGCATATTTAGGTAAGAAATATAAAGCAAATTAAATGTTATAGAATTGTGTCCAAAATTTTTTACTTAACCAAAATTGTTTTTTTCTTAAGTAAATAGCTCCCTTGTTATTGACTCAAGCCAACCTATTCTATAGAATCAGCATCATAAATTAATATTAAATATTTGTTTTATAATAAAATATTTGGATCCAAAAAGTTTAATCTTAAACCTCCAACCAAATTTCTTTCAAAATACATATTTAATAGTCAACTTTTTAAAAGTTCTTATTATAAACTAATAAATATTTGTATAGTTGTGATGCTAAAAGTTTTTAAACAGAAATTAGAATCTACAATATGTAGTTTAAATTTCTATTCCTTTAAGTAGATCTGTTTTTATTTTTTTTATTTTTTTTAACAATTTTAAGTTCTCTTTAGTCTATATAACTTCTTTATACAAATAATGATCTGTAAAAATCTTCATTTGTTGTCATTGTTTTATAGACATAGTAATATAGTATATATATAGATAGAGTATTACTTAGTATAACTTTGATTGTATATGTTTAAATTTTCTTTAACAAACTTTATTATACAGGGAAGACATTCATTTGTAGTTATCAAAGTTAATCTAATATATGCTTTAATTGTTTATTTTGTTTGATTAATATCACACTTTGTTTTTCAAATTAAGATGTTCGATGGCGAGATCCTGATTTACATGAAGTTATAGAATTTCTCGGCCATCCAAATAATGTTGTACGGGCTAATGCTGCTGCATATTTGCAACATTTGTGTTATATGGATGATAACATGAAACAGAAAACAAGGTAATAAACTTTCTCTAATAAAATGATTAAAAAAAAAAGGCTTGGACGTACATACTAGTGTTATTATAGTGTTTTGCATTTTTGCTATTTACAGTGCTAGTATTGCAAAATTATTATATTAAAAATGTAGTTACTGAGTTTGTGTTTCTCATGACAGGGAGAAAGTATTTTTATCAGTCAAATATTTTTTGCCCACTGTATAATATAGCCTCATTATTGGCATTAGTACTATTTTAATTATTAACATATAGCCTTAATTTATTATTAATCTTTTAAATTGTGTAAATCCTAAAAAATAATACAACAGAATGAAAATATTTTCTATTGTCAATAAATAGTACAATTTATAACCAAAATTTATCCAAAATTTTTTGCAGTTTATGAAAAATAAAGTATTACTGCTAAGTAACATTATCCTACAATTTACAGACCTGCCAAAATCTACGAATTTGAGCTGTAAACTATAATGCTATGAAAATTGGCTCAAAACTACGAAATTTTATCTGCAATAGTTCCAACTACATATTATAAATTGTAGATACCTTTAAATATTACTCCGTACATGGCAGAAGAACTCTTTTCGGAAGGGGGGCCCCTCCTTCCACTGTGCCGACTGCACTCCGTGGCTGGCAGTCTTGCGACTGAGGTTCTTCTTTATTGAGCAGGTGACGCCATATCTCTCCTACCTCCGCTGACTCGTGTTCATTGATTACGTCATTTTGATGTGCGATTTCTATGCTCTCTCTGATATATGCGTAGGTTGGGTTATTGTAATTAGCTATTTTTTCGACATTTTCAAAATCAATTTCCATATTGTTTTCCAAATAATTTCTGGCTAGCGCGGTTGTGTTACGGTTAAATTTGATATAATTTTTATGTTCTTGAATTCTGGTTTTTATCTTCCTTTTAGTAACGCCTATATATTTGTACTCTTTATTTTCTTGGTTTTTAGGGGGAATTTTGTAGATACCTGCAGTTTCAGTGTGTGTGTGTGTGTGGGGGGGGGGGGATCGGGTCTTTATCACTTCTTATTAGTTGAAATATATTAGAATTGGGATTCAACTAATAAGAAGTGATAAAGACCCGATCCCCCCCACAGAAACTGCAGGTATCTATAAAATTCCCCTTAAAAACCAAGAAAATAAAGAGTACAAATATATAGGCGTTACTAAAAGGAAGATAAAAACCAAAATTAAAGAACATAAAAATGATATCAAATTTAACCGTAACACAACCGTGCTAGCCAGAAAATATTTGGAGAACAATATGGAAATTGATTTTGAAAATGTCGAAAAAATAGCTAATTACAATAACCCAACCTACGCATATATATATCAGAGGGAGCATAGAAATCGCGCATCAAAATGACGTAATCGATGATCACGAGTCGGCGGAGGTAGGAGAGATATGGCGTCACCTGCTCAATAAAGAAGAACATCAGTCGCAAGACCGCCAGCCACGGAGTGCAGTCGGCACAGTGGAAGGTGGGGCCCCCCTTCCGAAAAGAGCTCTTCTGCCATGTACGGAGTAATATTTAAAGGTATCTACAATTTATAATATGTTTCTAAACTTCGTTAAAGTATTAATTTACTATATTTCCAGCTACGTTTTGCCTTGCGATTTCCAATCTTTCTTTATCCACACCATAAATGTCAATTTTCATTTTAAACTTGGTTTATTAGATTCTAGAATGTATGAAGAGGTAGAAGTGTTAAACATTTCTCATTCATGTATTTTTTTTTTTTTTTTTTGGTCCTCCTCATACCTCACCCCACCTGCTAACGATCGCCAAACAAATGCCTTGAGATTTCTAATCTTTCTCCATCTGCAACATAAATGTCAGTGTTCTTTTTAATCTTTCTTTATTAGATTCTAGAAACTATAAAGAAGTAGAATTGCTCAATATTTCTAACTCTTTTTTAATTATTATTCCGCTTCCCTCCCCTTCCCCTTAACGATCGGTGATCAAACGCCTGCAAAAGCCTTTGAATGTGTTAACATTTATATATTTTTATATTTAAAATAACTATCCCAATGCTAAGATTATAATTTTTTACAATCATTATAATTTATAATTTCTTATGTTATACACATAATTAAGCACACAACAAAAATATTTGTTTAATGGGTAGAATTTTTGCTGAATTACTGGTTGATTATAACGCAAAAACAGTAATTCTGCATTTTGAATAAAATTATTTTACACCTGGTTTCATAAATCATGTTTGTTTCTGAAAACATTCTTTCACTGTATATGAACACTAATGCAAATTATTTAGACGGAAGTAATAACTTTTAAAAATGTTTAATCTGAGGTAGGGGGAAAAGGTTTAAAAAAAAAAAAAAAAAAAAAAAAAACATACTGTGGCAAGATTTTGGTTGCAAATAATGCCGATGTCCAGCATCCGGCCAAACTGACATCCATTACATCTCTAATATACATATGTTCATGATTTAGGATTTGTATGTTGCATGATAAAAATGAACCGATCAACCATCCAATCTTTATTTTTATAAGTTATGCTACTAATTTTCATTTTCAAAGGTTGGCAGGTCTGAATTTAAAATAAGCATTATGTCATAAAGAAATTTTTAATACTGTAAACTCTGAATTATTTTCGGTCAGATTATGCATATTGTAGTTTACCCATGAGCACAAGGATAAGGGCAGGATCAAGAGAAAGTGTTCTTGAAAAGGAACAAAAACAAGTGATTGCTTAAAAAAAAAAAAAAAATAATAATGGAAAAAAAAACATAAAGAACATTGCTGCTTTTGTTTTGTTTGTCATACTGTAGAGTACTGTACTAGACATGACAACATTTTAATTTATTCTTGAGCATTTTTAGTTAACACCTTTTATTTTACATCACTTTTCTTGAAGGATATTTTTCTTATTTAATCACAATTACACAGACCTGCCAACTGCTACGAAAAATTCGTAGTTGCTACGAATTTGGGCCATAAACTACGATGCTACGAAAATCGGCTCAAAATTACGAATTTTTATCTAGCACCAAAACTGAAACATTTCTGACTACGTTTTGCTTTGCGATTTTCAATCTTTTTCCATCCACTCCATAAATGTCAATTTTCATTTTAAACTTGCTTTATTAGATTCTAGAATGTATAAAGAGATAGAATTGTTAAATATTTCTCATTCGTGTGTTTTTTTGTGTACCCCCTCGCACCCCACCCCACCCCTAACGATCGACAAACTGCTTGTGGCGTCTTGGTATTCTTAATCTTTTTCCATCCGCAACATAAATGTCAATGTTCTTTTTCAATTTAATTTATTAGATGCTAGAAACTATAAAGAAGTAGAATTGTTCAATATTTCTCACTCTTTTTTTTTTTAATCCCCTCCCCCCCCCTTCCCCCCTAACAATCGATGATCTAACGCCTGCAGAAGCCTTTGAATGTTTCTAATATTTATATTTTAACATTTTAAAAATACAATTATCCCAATGCTAAGATTATAATTTTTTGCAATAATTATAATTAATATTTTTTATAATTATACACATAATTAAACACACAACAAAAATTTATTGATTGGCTAGCATTTTTGCTGAATTTTAATAACTGGGTGTGAATATAGTGTAAAAAGAGTAATTCTGAATTTTAGACAGTACAGTCTTTCTTAGACAGTACAGTCTTTCATTATATATAAATACTAATTCAAATTATTTCGATAAAAATAATAACTAATAATAAATATTTAATCTGAGGGGAGGGGGGGGGGTAAAAAGCATTTAACATAATGTGGCCGGATTGCTGTGGATAATAAAAACCGGATGTCTGGCATCTGACAGTGTGTATTATCCATGGAAAATTTTTCATCAGGGCTGAAAATAGTACCCCGTGGATTATACGCAAGAAAATGTGGTAATATACATACATATTTATTTGTTTAGAATTCGTGTGTTGCATGATAAAAATGAACCAACCAACCAATCCATTTTTAAAATTGGTATGCTACTAATTGTCATTTTCAAATGTTGGCAGGTATGCAATTACATTTTGGAGAAAATTACTCTATAAATAAAATGGTGTGAAAAAGACAGGTAGTCACGATGATCTAGAATAAGTTAAAATGTTGACGTATCTGCAGTACCTACTGATTAATTTAGTGTATGAATTAGCTTACAGGTTGTACCTTGTCCTCATCCTAAAAACACTTTTTTTTTGTTTATTATTTTTGCATCCTTCAGTATATAAAATATAAATATTTTTTTAAATTAAATTATAAATATTTTTTTACTGTTTGTATTACGTTTTATATACAATACAGTCGCATTTTTTACATAGAATATTTTTTATCTCATTTACCCTTCATTTCTGGTCTTTTTTCAGTTTATCTGTGATTTGCATTATCCACAGAATCTTCCATAGATAATCAAGAGTATACTGTAGTAAAATTATTAATTGTAGTTTAGACTACTGGTAATGTTATTGTATTAATAAAATTTGAGGTTGACATTTTGGTATGCAAGCTTTCAATTTTTACTCTTTCAATGTCCACAATTTTAAAATTATGGATTACGAAATTTAAATTTTTAAATGTTATTTGAATTTTTATTTTTAATAATGTCTTACTTTCTGCAAGATGTTGAATTAAAAGCTCATTATTTTTAAGAAAATAAAAAAAATTGCAATCATTTAATATAATATTTAAAAAAATGTTTTGATTTTTTTTAATTTTGCAAAATGAAAATCAAACTTTTTTTTAATTTAAATTTTATAAAATGCAGTTTAAAATCCAAATTTAATATTTAAAAAATAAAGTAAGTAGTAAAATTGATGTTTTGAAAAGCAAGCTTTCAGTTTTAATCATTTCAGTATTCACAATCTGTATAAAAAGTCCTGGTTTATTTTTGCAAAATTTAATTAAAAAGTAAATTTTTTAATTTAAAATTTCTTAATTCTCTGAATACATGGAAATCTTATTTTTGCAAAGCATAATATTAAAATTAACAAATTTTTTTTTGTTTTTGTTTTAACAGTTGTTTTATGTAATTTAAGGTTTAATTTTAACTTAATTACCAAAGGAAACCATTAATAAAAACTAGCTAATTAAATTATTAAGGAATTAAATATTTAGTATTCAAATTATAAATGAGAAAATCATGATAGAAAATCCTCTAAATGTAATATACTAATTATATATATATATATTCAATATTCCTTCCAACCAGCCAATGCTACCACCCAAAGTCCTTAATCAAACATCTGTCCGCCTATCCTCCACCTTTTTTGTTTTATTAATTTTACTTATTTATTTATTTTTTGTATACACATACAAAGACACATTATCTATCTATCTATCTATCTATCTATCTATCTATCTATCTGTCTATCTATCTATCTATATATTATATATAATCCTTTTAATAGTAGAAGCAAAGAATGAGAACGAAGAATAGTTAGTCAATCAATTCACCAAAGAGACATACATACGCCAAACAAAGCAACAAGATTTCCCAACTACATTAAGATATAAAAACCTATCTTTACTTCGTTGTGCCGTTTGAGATCTTTCGAAACCGGGTACCTGGTCCTCATCAGAAACGTTACTTCTGTGGTGGAAAAACTTGACATTGGTCACTCTTCTGTTGATTTCTCATCAGCTGGCTCCAAGCTCTGTTTGGGGCTACTGTGCCACTATCATTGCATACGTCGCTATTGGTTGAAATTTCAATCGATTCGCGATACATAGCATAGTTATAACTATTTGTAATCGGCTAATTTAACGGTTTTATCAAAATCTATTTTAATATTGTGTTTACTGTAGGTTTTAGCTAAAGCGGTAATAAATTTTCCGGTTTTTATGTCATTCTCATGTTCTTTAATTCTAGTTTTGATTTTCCTCTTAGTAACTCCAATATATGAACCGGGTTTATTGTTTTTGTCTATAAATGGGATTTTATAAATACCTGCAGTTTCAAGAGGGGGGGATGGGGTCAAGAATCCAAGATGAAGGGTTTAATACTATTAAAAATTTACATATTACATTAAAAGATAATCTCACTTCATGGTGAATTTATGACATTGTGGTGAATTTAATTCTAATTGTAGTAATTACTCTAATTTATTTAATAGCAAATTTATCAAATACTAGTTGCATGAATTTTACTTATTTTCAGAATTTATCTTACATGAGATTTAATCTTCTAAACTTTGACACACATACATATTATTGCTGGTACCACCTCCCTCCTCAAATAAATAAAACATAAATAAATAAATAGAAATGAAAAAAAATAAAAAAATAAAATGCAGTTAATTGAATGTGCACAAGTTAAAATTTTCTCCATATTGAGAAAGCTTCTGAAAAATATTAGCTACACTAATTGAAAACCACATTAACAGAAGTTGTACTGATCAAGGGATGGCTGTTTAGTTTAAATTATTCACATGCATACGTTGTACAAATTTTACTTTAGGTTCTCATACAGGTGATTTGACTGTTCATACATACTGAAAATATGCTATGTAAAAGAAATGAGTTCTAAAAATGTATACATGTTACAGAAATATGTTATTTTTAAATTTATATGTTTTAATAACTTTTATTTATACTAGGTCACTTGGAGGCATTCCACCTTTAATAGAATTGCTCAACCAAGATATTCCAGAAATTCAAAGGAATGCCTGTGGAGCTCTGAGAAATTTGTCATATGGACGTCAGAATGATGAAAATAAAGTGAGCGATTGATATGAATTAAGTTATATTCTTGGATAAATTTCAGGATTTATTTCCATGTTAAAATAAGCCCAGTTTCATTAATTTAGTGCAAAATAATTTCAGTTTACCCATTTCTACTTATTTTTGTTAGAACAAACTTCATATTTTAAGAGAATTGTGAAATATTTGCTAGTTTATAAATGTGATGCATATATAAAAAAATATATTTCTGTAATTTTATTAATTTAACAGTAATTCATTATCTTGACATAATTTTCTTCATTAAACACTAATTTAATACTTTTATTAATCGCTTAGTTTGGCAAATAGCTTTAAAAAAAAAAAGTTTGATTAGCTACAAAAAAATTCCTGTATTTTGGCAGCTATTTAATATATTAAAAATAAATTTCAACAGTTAGTGATGAAATAATTCTGTATTGCAATACTAAGCTATTATTGCATATTTTGAGAAATATAGAGAATAAATTTTAAGAATATTGCATATTTTTTGCTTTAAATAATAATAATAATAATGTAATTTTATCAATTTGTGTTGAAATAATCTGATATTTTGGCAATTATTTGCATTTGTAAGCTTACATTAGTGTTATAATGATTCCATGCTTCAATAATAGTCTACAAAATTATCACATATTTTGGAAAATAGTTTTGAAAAAAAAAAAAACATAAATTTTATCGATTATCAAGAAAACAATTGTGTATTTTGACAGTTGAAGCTGAAAAAAAAAAAAAAAAAAAAAAAAAAAGAATAGGCTTTAAAAAGAGGACATATTTTGTTGTTTAGAGCTAAATAACAATTTATTTAAGCAATTAATTGTAATTAAATCATTAAACAGGTAATCTAAAACAGTAGTTTGGCACACTTAAAATACAAATTTTCCTGCTCCAACACAGATTTATGATCACTTAAAATCAAATTAAAATACTTATGGAATTGGAAATTTATTTCAAATAAATTAAGAATCTTAAAAATATTTATTATTTTTTTACATTTGATAACTTGATAATTTTTTATGATATGTTGCTTGCTTAATGGTTAATTAAAATACTTAGAAACAACAATCAAAGTGGTTTCTTTTTGTAATAAAGATATTATTATGATAATTTAAAGCAAATTTTGAATTTCATAACTCTCTCCTGATAATTTGGGATACTTAATTTTTATTATTATAATATTACAAAATGATTTGAAATATAATTTTTGTTAATATGTTATGATTATGATAGTTATGTTGTATAGAATTAGTTTATGAACTCAAAATGATCACTATAAATTCTGTTATATTACTAAACCTCTCAGTATCTATATGCCTAGCAAGTAGTTTTGATTTATGTTGTTTATAGAATTGAGTAATTGCCCAGTCAGTTGAAATTTCTAAGCTGATTGTTTTACTCTTATTGTTTTAATGTATTAGATTTTCTTTTTTTAGGGAGATTTTATATAACAATTTAATGTACCATGATTCAGCAGTTTTATTCATTTTTGAGATGTTTATTAATGAATTGGTTTAGTTCTGAGCTTCTAAAGGTGAACATAATGGCTAAATATGTCTCACTGTCATTACTTGTTTTGTGGAGTTTTAATTTGGCTGTTACTTTTTTATAAATGTTTCCAATACGATGAAGATATCCTGAATTAATATTAGTATTCCTTAATGCATCCATAACTGCTAGTGATGATACAGAGACAAAATTCACAGTAAATTCATTGATGTCCTCGGTATCCTTAAGTAACTGAATCTGTTCTTTAATTCAAGCTGGAATTCTTGTTTTTTAGCTTTTAGAAGCTGTGGTTGAATTCTCTTGTTACGCCTTTGCACTAGTTTCTGTCTTTCCAATGCAACCTGGAACTTTGCCTTACAACGTACCAGTCTGTGATCACTACCAGAGTTAATTCTATTTATCGCAGCACAGTCCTTAAAAGTGTATTTATTGTCAGTTAGAATGTAATCTATTTCACTTGTTCCTCCATTGGGACACCTCCATGTCTATTTCTTCTTTGGATTCTTTTTAAAAAATGAATTCATGACAGAAATTTTTTCACATTCTGCAAATTCAATCAGTCTGTGTCCTCTTTCATCTCTAGTTCCCTTTCTAAATACATCAACTACATGTTCATTTGAATGTTTAGTACTAATTCGAGCATTGAAATCTTCCATAATGATTCTAAGATTGTGCCTTTTGGTCAGGGCCGGCGCCAAGGGTGAGGCAACTGAGGCAGCCGCCTCAGGCGCAATGATGCAAGGGGCGGCATTTGGCGCATTTACATTGAACATAGAATTCATTACGAGAAGAAAAAATATATACTATTTCGTGGTTTATATAGATTATGAATTTCTAACTGCACGTACTTACTGTTATACCCATTAACTTTTAAATTTAACTCTTTGTAATCTATTGTCCACTGCTAAGCCTCGAAATGACGAATATTCGGGGTCAAGGTTACGATAACGGCGCTAATATGAAAGGGTCTCATTCAGGTGTGCAAAAAAGAATTTTAGAGAAAAACTCTAAAGCTTTTTATGTACCTTGTTCATGTCATCTACTGAATTTGATTGTTAACGATGCTGCTAAAAAATCCGGTGAATTATGCAACTTTTTTTTATTGGATGTTTGAATTAATTCGTAGCGTTTTCTAATAGATGGCGTGACAAGTGGCATTTTCCAATAGATGGCGTGACTAGTATTCCCCGTAAACCTACTATCATTTAGCATCGTTATTAGTATATGTCATTTGGTTGAAGCGTAAATAACAAAATTTTTTACTTCATCGAATATGTCTAACTTTGTGTCGGATAAAGTGTTTTTGCGGGGAGTTCTACTTCATTACTTTAACATGAAGAAAAGCGCTGCCGAAAGTCATCGAATTTTAGTGGAAGTTTATGGAGAGCATGCACTAGTTGAACAAACGTGTCGGAAACGGTTTGCTCGACTTAAAAGTGGTGATTTTGAGCTGGAAGACAAAGAACGACCTGGGCAGCCGAAAAAATTCAAAGATGAAGAATTGAAGTCATTGCTCGATGAAGATCCATGCCAAACGCTTCAAGATTTAGCTGAATCATTAAGAGTTGACGTTTTAACAGTCAGCAAACGCCTGAAAGCTATGGGAATGATCCAAAAGAAGGGAAATTGGGTCCCATACGAACTGAAACCTAGAGACGTGCTCGTCCGCACGTCGCAAAACCGGTCAAAACCTACATCGAAACGACCAAATGGGAGGTCCTACCTCACCTGCCGTGTTCTCTAGACATTGCTGCATCTGATTACCACTTGTTTCGATCGATGAGCCATGGCCTGTCTGAGGAACACTTCACTTCTTATGAAGATTGTAAAAAATGGGTCGATTCTTGGATTGCCTATAAAGACGATTCGTTCTTCCGACGCGGAATCCGTATGCTGCCAGAAAGATGGGAAAAAGTAGTGGCTAGTGATGGTCAATACTTTGAATAATATATTTGTAATTATTTTTACACAATAAAGCCTCAATTTTCGAAAAAAAAAAAAAAAACGCTACGAATTAATTCAAACACCCAATAATTAGCCAAGAGATCTTCGTTTTCTTTTCGACATCTACGTCCAGATGGTCAGTGTTTAAAAAAAAAAAAAAAAAAAAAAAAAAAAAAAATTCTTTAAGTATGAAAAGTGTTAGTACGACTCGATGGGAAAGCTGGATTGAGACTGTAAAACCGCCCAAAATATATGACGCATTAGTCGAAATTTCTCTACATATGTCAAAAGATAGTGAGACATTCTGTAACAGCAAATCACTGGCTAATAAAATAGCAAAAATTAAATTCATTTGTAGTGTTGTACTTTGGAATGAAATTTTGACCAAAATAAATATTGCTTCAAAACACTTAGAAAGTCAAAAAATGGTCATATCAGAATTTATTAAGGTTTTAGAATCGTTAAAATCATTTTTAAAAGACTTCCGTGAAAATGGCTTCCAACAAATTATGACTTCCGCAAAACAAATTGCAGATGAAATGGAAATAAGTAATGATTTTGAGCCATCGTGTTCGGTAAGAATTAGACGCATATGTAAACTATTCACTTATGAAGGAACCGACACTCCTATCGAAAACCCATAAAATAAATTTGAAATTGAGGTGCTTAATTATCTTGCCGATATATGCCAAAATTCAGTTACCGGGGGGTTTAAACAATTAAACGATCGTAGCAATGTTTTTCAATTTTTGTATGATATTCCTTCCTTTAACTGAAGTAAACTCAAGCACTATCTTTAACTACTGCAATGGCTTGCATAATCATTTAACCGACGATATCGAGTTAAATAATTTATTGAACGAATTGTTAATTTTTAGGAATACCGTAAAAAAGGGGATGAAAGCTGTTGATATTTTAAATCACCTGCATAATAACTTAGTTGAAGTGTTTCCAAATATCTATATGTGTTTAAGAATTCTTTTAACTTTGCCGATAACAGTTACTAGTAGCGAACGCTCGTTTTCAAAATTAAAAATTATAAAAAACTAAAGATCTACGATGGCTGAAGAGCGCCTTTCAAATTTAGCAATGCTGGCAATTGAAAATGAAATTGCTTCTGATATTGATTATAATGATATAATTAATGATTTTGCAAAATTAAAGGCAAGGCGTGTCAAATTTTAAAAGAAAATGCTTAATTCTTGTCATATTAAATTTTTGTAAATAATATTATTAATAAGGAATACGTATATTTAATGCATATGTATATATTTAACTGTAAATCAACGCGTAATTTTAAAATACGATTATGTTTATTACATAAATTTATAAAAACTTCTAAAAACATGTTGGCTTGTTTAAACTTTTTACTTGTTTTGGATATATTCTTGTAAATAATAAAAATAATAAAAATACGTAAATGATGGCATTTTTCATCATTTCAAACGGATATGTGCAAATTCTGGAGAGTTTTACCATATTCTATCATTTGAAACTTTTATAAAGTGTAAATAGATACCACTTTAATCCACTTTCATTCAAAAACACTCATTTTTCATATTTCAAAATTTTCAATCTGAAAATTAGCATATAATGATAATTATTGCATTACAATATTGAACTTTGTAAAGAAAAGCATGTAATTTCAATTTTTCAAAAAATATTTTATTGTTTTATGGTTGACTTTTTGTTTTTGTAAGTATTATTAACAGTGTAACTATAATATTATACGTTAGTGAACCATTATACTACAGTGCATACGGTTTGACAAAAAATTATTTTCTAAAAATTAGCAATATATAATTTTTTTTTTTTTTTTCCAAAGAAAGTTTATTAAATATAGAATATATTCTATCTAGTAAATGAAAATACAATCGCATTTTAAAGTATTGTTTGTGGCAATAGAACGATTTAGATCAAGAAAATGAAAGAGAAGTTAGATAATGAATTATTTTCTTTGCTGTTCATGTTTCTTTTCTTCTAAATACTAAGTATATGAAAAAAAATTCCATGTGTAAAATTTCAAATATTTCTCTTCATATCATAGCAAAAATTTCATACGTAGTTTGTTTTTGCACATTTATTATCTTTTTCTGGTTTTAAAATATGAATGCTTGATAATGTTTAGTTTGATATTGTAATAAATGATTTTGTCAAAAAAAAAAAAAAAAAATCAAGGCAAAATAAATAAAATTTTATTTCTTTCTTTACACTAGTCGATTTTTGCACCCCCAGCAGTTGACATTTTCAAACCAGCCTATTTTGAAGTTTGCCATATTCACTAAATCTAAAACAAAACGACTATTAAAAATTTAACTTTTTTTATCAAAATAATAGAATTCGAGTCATTAACTTGAGAGAAAATTCATCAATATCATTGTTAGTTTATTTGAATGAGTGTATAATGCCTTTTTTTTTTTTGGTTTACCTGAATCCGATGCGGATAACAGAGAAAGCAACCATAATTGTTTTCGGTTGTAATTTATTATCATTTACGTTGTGGCCAAGAAAGGGTGCCCAAGAAAGAAAATCACCAATTGGAAGTCCTTACATAGAATTACACCAGTTCTTCAAATTAGCATTTATATTTTATAGCATCAGACATTCAGTACGAGGAAGTCTGGATTAAAAATATTGTTCAATAAGACACACAGTAGCATCAATATATTACCAAAAAAAAAAAATTTCTTTTGCTAAATCATCCTTCTTCCATTATTTTATTCATTCCTCCAAACCAAGAAAAAATATTTATTTTATTAATTAAATAATTTTTTTGAACAATTCCTCAAAAACAAGGATAAACACTTTTTTTCTTTATTTCAATTTATTGTTTAGCAATGGCATCAGTTTCGCGCGTTACTTTCGAGAAACTTTGGCTTTTATTATTAAAAGGTTATCAAAGAAGTTTTTATTTATGTCTACTACAAAAATTTAAAAAGCTCTATAACTTGCTTTTTTATAATAGTGATTTGTTATTTAAAATTTTACAACGAAGTAGGACAGCTTTTTAATGCACCAACATAATTTTTTTCCATTAATGCCTTTTAAAAACTTTTTTTTTTTTTTTTTTTTTTTTTTTTTTTTTTTAAATCAGATTTAAGTTTTTTATATATTCTTTTATTTTTATTTATTTACTTATTTAATTAATTTATTTATTTTACATTTATATTATCAATGCAATAAATAACTTTCACCAAAGGTTAAGTCATTGAGATTTTCTTTTTAAAAATAAATAATCTGGTTTGTCGCTCACACAACTTTCGTTATCCTTCATTTCAATGCTATAAAGATAAATCGCAGGTAAAACAGTTCCATCAATTACATTTAATAAAACAGAACGTGTAGGTATTTTGAGTAATCCTGCATATTTTCTATAAAGATATATGCACATCATATTGTTTACTTAAAATTAGTCCTATATGAAAAACAGATCCAGCAATTTTAAAGTATAGACCTAAGATTTCCTGTACATTTTAATATGCTTAATACATACTTGGGTAGCCCTGCAAACGAATGTTTAATTATTTCCATACCACAATCTACACAAAATATATTTTTATGCATATATACATATATAAGTTCATTTCATTTTCTATAGGGCAGGCCATGTTACCGACTTACCAGAAATTTCTCCAATACCCCATCCCATAGACGTAATATATTTAAATTCTCTTGGATGACCTTGTACACTAACCATTTGCTTGATCTCAACAAAAAGTTTAGTGTAGCATCATTACATGATACAGATATAGAATACCGAATATGGACTTCCGCCATTATTTTTTCTTGAGATATGCTGATAAGACACACAGACAAGCAGACAGACACAGACACACGCAGAGATCAACCACTAAAAACATGATTTTCAGATTAAGGACGCCTCAAAACGTGTAAATTGTATATATCACAAAAATTCAATTTCGAAGACTTCACCCCAAAACAAAACTTTCTCTACCATATATATGGGTAAGAGAAAGTAATTACAGTTAGCATGTTGATTTTTTTATGCTAATAAACATTTGAGTAGTGATGACGTCATATGGGCGGCAGATTAATGCTTGCCTCAGGCGGCAAAATATCTAGCGCCGGCCCTGCTTTTGGTCTTGCTAAGGGCCTTTGTAACATCCTCGTAGAATATATATATATATCCTCATACATATATATATACTTTGGGACAGATACTATTTGATAACAATAACCGAATGATAGCAATATACGAAATGTATCAGGAATACAAAATTTTAATTTTACTATGTACTAAGTAACATTTATTTTTGGAGCTACAAATTTAAGAGAAAATGATCCATTTAAACGCTATATTGAACAAATTGTTAAAATAGGTCAATTAAAGAAAAGCCTTCCAAAGTTGTCTGTCTTGCTTTTTTTTTTTTTTTTTTTTTTTGTCTCAGCAAATTATTGATAAAACTTTTATACCTGTGATGTTTGTGAAAGTCTCCAGCAGTGCCTCTGTGTTGCACTTAGTCCCAAGACATGAAGAGCCTGTCTCATTTCAGTAGCTACTGTTAGAGGATTCTCAACAATGCTTTTAACATCATCATCATCTGATGCTTTTTCATCGTATTCGTCATTTTCCCCCCCTGATAGATAAGGTACAGCTCGGCATATATCTTCATCAGTCATCATTGTAGTCACTTGGGTGTTCTCATCTATAGACATCCATTCTGTAAAGTCATTTTCAGTCATGTCTGAGGGTACAATTTTGATATGCTTTAATGTGACGTGTACATCATGGGTAGTGCAGTTATCGATGAGTACAACGATATTGTGATCTAACTTTTGTCCCACTTCAGAAACCATTTGCTGAATAGAGCAAGTGTCATCCACGCTATTTTATTTGCAGCATAATCAACAAGAAATTTTTTAACACCTTTTAAAGCATCTTCATACTTGGCAACTCTCCCGATTTTGGTGGAAGACTTCCGAACTTTTGACCTATCTTCCGATTTTCCGATCGGAAGTTAAAAATTTTTGACTTAACATAAAAGAGAGAAAATTACAAAATAACTCATTATAGAGGCAAAATTAAACAATGTTTATTACAAAAAAATATGTTAGGCATGTGATTTTTTTCCCCCGTGTCTGCGAATTTTTTTCCTAATTCATGAAATTCCATGAATTAATTTCTGCCGCATTTAAAAAAAATCGCCGATATCGTTTGTTTATAAAATTGAAACCTCATTAATGAGCGATGATTGAATACTCTATAAAAGCCTCCCGATTCTCAATGTTTTTCCATCCACAACATGAATATCAATATTTATTTTAAACTTGCTTTATGAGATTCTATAATCTGTAAAAAATAGAAGTGTTAAATATTTCTTGCTCATCTAATTTTTTTTTTTTTTTACTCTCCCTCCCTTTTATCTCCAAGTAGTGATCGACATTCAAATGTTCTGCAGAAGCCTTTTGTTTCCCAATCTTTATCTATCCACAACACAAATGACAATATTCATTTTAAGCTTGTTTTAATAGTTTCTAGAAGTAGAATTGAAAGAGTTAGTGAAAATTTTTTCAGCTAATTTCTAATTTTATGCATTGTTAAGTTTCCCATTTTGTCTTTGTAAATTCAATTTCTTTTTCATTTTTACAGCTTTTGTGATTTTTTTTTTTTTTTCATATTTGAAAATAGAAATTTAATTAATCTCATGATATTAACCATTGCAAAAAATTAGAATATATGTAAAATTATGGAAATGTACTTTGTATAAAATTCTTTCTAATTTTAGTAAAATATCCCTAGTTTTCAACATGAATCTTCCTATTTCTCATTTTTTAAGGTTGGCAAGTATGCATCTTGGTTTTTTGTTTTATCCGATAAAAGTTTCTTCTGTTTTCCAGTTATGCTCGCACAACAGAGTACAGTTTTACATTCTTTTGGATCCTTTCATCTCTTGAGCTCTCATTTTTTAACACATACGTGTGTTCTGGTAAGGCACAAAAATAAAGTACGTTTTCATCAGCATTGTAGATGCTATCGGGTGAATAATGAGCAGTATTTTCGGCCATTTCTCGGAAATCCATTTTTCTGCAGCTAAAAAATCAGCAACTTTTTCTATTCTATGGATACATTTGAACATAATATTCTCTCTTTTTCACCAGTAATCAAACCACCCGTCTGTTGCAATGAAATTTCCTTTGCCCATTTTAGAAGCAAAATTTTCAGCTTTCTGCCGTATTAAAGGGTTGTTTATCTGTGCATCATTTTGCCTAACATTGGCAAACCACAGTTTCAAAGCAGATTCGACTTCTCCATCTTTTACAGTCTTCACTTACAGTTCAAATTTGCATTTATCTTCTCTTTATTTTCAGTCTTGTCACGATTCTTTATCATTTTACAGAGTAATGGCTGAAATATTTTTAGTGCAGCAGCAGCGTTTCTCTAAGTCATCTTAAGGAAATTATCAAAACATTTTAAAATGACAGTTTTGTCCTTAAAGAGTTAAATATTGTGTTCTTTTCCTGCACGTGCAAACAAAAGAGGCCTTCTATTCTTTTGTGAATTCTCCCTTTGGTTTTAAAGTTTGCAATTTTTGTTGACTGAATGAAAAAAAGAAATCAAAAATGGTACTTGAAAGTGATAACAATAACCAGTGGCGTCGCCAGAGATTTTTTCAGGAGAGGGCAAACTTAAAATTGCAAAATTTCAGCATATTTTTAAAAATTCAGTTAGATTCAAATGGTTGGCTGATTGATATAGGTGATTAAGTAAGCCTGTGTGTAAGCATTTACTTCAACAAATTTTTATGCGTGTAATTTAAGCTAAAACATTTTACTTTTAAAAAATATATACAACTTATTCAAAACCAATACTAATCCAAAAAACTTACTGTCAAGTCGATTTAAAATATGTTTGCAGGGAAAGGTTAGAGACAACAGATAATCTATAAATGCAGGTCAGATCGGTTTGTCTCTTAATTAATTGGCTCTGTGACATAAATTTTATTTAGTCATTTGAATTCTAATGATATAGTTTTAAAGCTTCAATTGTAATTTTTAAAAATAATTTTTTACTTATTCGAATTTTCCAGGTGGGGGCAAGTGACCTCCTTGCCCCTATGTGTCAACGCCCTTGACAATAACGCTGATTACAAAGACGCTGATTACAAAACCCGACTTTTTTAAAAACGTGTTAATATGTAAGCGTTTGGGATTTTGCGATTCTGATAACATTAAATGAATGATAATATTGTCTGTGATCACATTAAGCGGCACTTGCTGCATATATAAAGAGGGGTAGGAGGTCTTAAAATCTGAATATGGTACTCAGGTAGAATACAATCCCCTCTGTGTTAAAGTCATCTTATGAAAACAAGGAACAAGTTACATGTGCTCACAAAAATGTATTACAATGATTGCAAATGTTGAAATAATTGGTGATATGTGTTATATTTGAAATTGCAAAATAAATATTATAAAGAAAAAATTAAGACTTTTATACTGTGCTGGCTTAGAAGGCACCTGTGTATTGGGTTCCACAGTGTCATCTAAAGGTGCTTAATGTTTAAGCATTTTGATATTAGTTTTATACAATAATTTCTTTCAAATTTGCAATGCATTATCTAAAAATTTCAGTGATCTGCAATTCATTTTAAATTATAAACATTTGAAATGCATTATCTTTCAAAATAAATAAGTGTCAATAATAGTACATATATTTTTTCTTCTTTATTTTTCCTAATCAGAGAGCCATCCGTAGTGCAGACGGCATTCCAGCTCTTGTACGGCTATTGCGAAAAACACCTGATAATGAAATCAGAGAGTTAGTCACTGGGATATTATGGAATTTGTCATCGTGTGATGTAAGTTATAGATTTTTTATTATACTGTGATCAATGTTAAAGTGCCAACTTCGTATGTAAGGACTTTTCATTTTTCCATTCATTTTTTGTCGATTTTAAGTTTTCAATGATGTTCAATGTTTGAGTTTGCAGAGTTCCCACATGTTTAAAGTCCTTAAAATAAATACTTTACTTGAAATTCAAGTGCCTTGAAAATGAAATTTAAGTCTGAGTTTTTCAATTTGGAAAATTCCAATCTTAGTTTGAAATTGCTTCAACGCATGTCATATCCACATCAAATAGAAAGTGCTTTTTTGATCAAGATTAGCCATAGCTGTAAAAAAAAAAAAAAAAAGAAAACTAGAGTAGCTAGTTTTTCTCTAATTTTGTAGTCATTGAATATCTTGAAAAGTCCTTGATTCTTCCCTCCCCCCCCCTCAAAATTTAAAAGAGGGAATTCTGGTTTTGGGTGCCTATATACCTGTTCATCTAGTATTGAAAAGGTATACAAAATATTTATAGATATTTTTCAAAAAGATATTAATGTGGATAAACTATAAGTCTTAAGCAGAAAGTTTTATAAATTACTCCATAGAAAAGTATTTTTGAATCTGTTCATTGCAATCCAACTTTTGATGGTCCTGATGGTAAGATTTTTAATGTATGCTCCTTTCAATAATTTATCCAAATTTAATCCTTTAACTGTTTATGTTGAGTATATTCATCATGACAAAATGATAAATTTTTGCATATTGTTAAGTATACTTTGGTTTACAATGAAATAAATTTTGTTTGTTAACAATGAATAAAAATTAACATTTTCTAAAAAATCAACAGGCAGTGTTTGATTTTTAACATAATTAATTTTACACCATAAAAATTGTACTCTGTTTTCATCGAATGTACCAGTCTTTGCTGAAGAATAATTGGGCAGACAAAACTTTTTTAAACAAAAAGTTAAAGGCTTAATTTTAGCTTTAAAATCGTTATGGGACATGTCAACAAATTGAAGGAGAAAAAATAGCTCAGAGGGGGGGGGGGGGGAAGCTTTATTCTCTTGTAACCAATGCATTTTTCTTTGATCCAGCATATATCACAACATGATTTATCTTCCAGAAATTAATAAACTAATATTTATCTAATACAGTACTCCGAATCCCGTTAATCCTGGTTGCTCTGAACTGATTTTATTTTCGAAAATTTAAATTGAAAAAGTTGCTTGAAAAGATTTAAATATTGTATTACAACAGGGTTCATACTCATCAGGGAAAACCTGGAAAACAGGGAATACTCATGGAATTTGAAATTTGTTGAAAAAAGTCAGGGAAAACTCAGGGAAAATTAAAATTTTCATTAAAAATCAGGGAAAATCGGTTATAAAACCTGAAAAAACAAATATATTCTTTCTCTCAAGTAAGTTTTTTCTTGTTTAGCTTCATATCAGAATTCATTTGATTAAGTATTGTGAAAAACACGTGTAAACAATGATTTCTACCTGAATTTCTATCATGGTCGACAGTAATATGACGCCATACAGTGGAAGTAGCTGTGTATTTTGTCCTGTTTAGAGAAGCATTTCTTGTAATACATCGCTAATATTATGTTTAAAATTGTCTGGGAACTCAAGGAAAACTCAGGGAATTTTTTTCCCATATATGAGTATGAACCCTGTACAAACAAAAAGTACTTTTTTGAGCATGCATAATTTTGTTCGCATTGAAGAAACTAATAAATTTATTCAAGGATCATATTTATGTTTAATAAAAACACATATTCACACATCACATATGCATTTGAATGAATCTCTTCTTTAGGTTTCCATAAGATAATTTCATACAGAAGCACAACTATTATTCTAATGAAAAAAGGAGACATACTCTCTTTCTTACGTTTTTGAATAAAATAATTCATGAGATAGTAGTACTGAGTATTAATAACCTATTTTGTTTTAACACATACCTTTTACTTTTCTATTTTTATTGGAATTCCAGGTAATCAGAATTTTTTGTAATCCAAACAGGTGTTGGTCCCAGTTAATTTGAGTTAACGGGGTTCTACTGTATATAGCTAATTTGTTTTTTTAGACACTTTACAATATTTTTATTATGATTTGTATGGAATAAATTTTCATGTATTTTAGGATCTCAAACGTTCTATTATTGACGATGCATTAACAGTTCTTGTGAATCATGTTATAATTCCATATTCTGGTTGGGACAGATCTAGAAATCCTTTAGATGAAATTAAACCACATGATATTTATTGGCCAACTGTGTTCCGAAATGCTAGTGGTGTGTTAAGGTAACTGAAATATTTTCCCTGCTTTGTAAAAGTCAGATTACAGTATATTTGTTTTTATCTGCTGCTGCATGCGTTATCAGCTTTAGATTAAAAAAAATTATATTTGTTCTTTAATAGGAATGTTAGTTCAGCTGGAGAATATGCTAGGAAAAAACTACGAGCTTGTGAAGGCCTAATAGAAGCCATGGTATATCTAGTTAGAGCAACAATAGGGACTAATGATATGGATAATAAAAGTGTAGAAAACTGTGTATGTGTGTTACGTAATTTATCTTTTCGTTGTCAAGAAGTTGAAGATCCAGATTATGACAAACATGTGTTTCCACCTGTTCAGTCTAGAGCAAGTGCCCCAATTCGAGGTAAGAAATTTACTTATACTTTGAATATTTCCGGTCTATTTCCTTTGTGTTATGAGATATTGTTTGTTTGAAGTTTGAAACTTATATGTTACATATGTACATAGTTGTCAACCATTCTGATTTTTGGGTTCTCGTATTTTTTTTAATGAAATTTTTACTATATTTAATCATAAAAAAAACTGTTACTAAAGCATATAAAAATTTTCTATAAAATATACCACCATCCAATAATCAGAACGGTTGGGAGTGAAAGCTTCAAATTTTTCAGTTATATAAAAAAAAAGCTTACTTAAAACTACTAGAACTATATAAAAATAAAAGTTTTATAGTATTTTTACATGCAAATAAGTAAGTAAATGAAAATAAAAAAGTAAAAAGAAAACTTTAAATTATATAAACATTATAAAAAATTTAGTGGGGGGAGGGAGGTGCATTTCTAAATATCTATCGATAAAATATATCACAATTTACTTAAATGATTGGGCAGAAAATTTACATCAAATTTTTAAGCAATCTTTAACAGTCTAAAGCAGTGATTCTTAACTGCTGGTATGGTAGGCTTGCACCAGTCTCTAGAGAATTTGTTCAGTTTTCAGAGATTTTTACCTGTCTTCATAAAATAAGTGAAATGAAATAACATATTTTGTATCCTTGTTTTGTGTATGCTAATATCATAATTTTAGGATCTAGAGTCCATAATTTTGTCTTTAAAAGCTGGCAACACTGGGTGTGTGCTCATATTTGCCACTTTCTCTCTCTCTCTTTTTTAAAAGTGGACGAAGTGCTCATAGAAGAAATGGTTATAATAGGTGTTTTATGCAGAAATCTAAATTGCACTTAGCTGTGTAAATGAAGCAGGGTTTAAGCTGAGCGAGTAAAAATTTCCTTTAGCAAAAAAGCTAAAATCAGAAAAATACTTTAGCAAAATGCTAAAATGCCAGAAACAGTAGAAAAAGATGAATATCAGTTCACACATTATTCTAAACACATCGATATGTTTGATTTTAATTTGTAAATTAAACTTAAAAATTTTTAATGAGGTCTTTAAAGAGTTATCACTATATAGAGAGTTATTTTCTAGAGTTATTATAACTATAGTATGTAAAACCATATTAAGCTTATACTGTATCTGAAAATAACAACATAACTTACAAAAATAAAGAGAAAGTAACATAAGTGAAATTTGTTTATTACTATTCAAAGTTTTTGGGTTTACAATTTATAATTTTTTTTCTTTCATATTAGACCACTTTACAAATGCTTCATGATAATTGAACCCACAGTCAGGGCCTTCAATGTTAATCATTAAAAGATTACTTACATTTTTTTTTTTTTTTTTGATAACCTGTTTCTAATATTTTTAAACAAATTTAGGCAGCTAAAACCTCTTTCACAATCAACTGTATGCATTGGAATTGTAGCACATAATTCTATTAATGAGGTCATTAATGGATGTTGTTCAGACATATCATTTGCATGCAAAAATGGAAGTAGATCCATGAAATTCATTTTCTTACATCTTTGCTACAAAATATGTTTGAACAATGCCCATTCTGACTGAATATTAATTTCAGTAAACTCTTTTAAAAGAGAGTTGGCTGATAATAAATTGTTATATGGATTTTATTTCCTCAAGAAATATTATCAATAAGCAAATTTATAAAAGTTGTCATTAAAATAGAAAATTTTTCTGTTTTAATCCACCTGAAATTACATGGCCTTGAAATTCAAATTTCTCATTTACTTCTTGAGGAACAGCATCTGAAAAATTCATTAAATGTGTATTGTTGCCTTTTTCTTTTCTTCTAAATTTCTAATGCAAACATTTACACTTAGCTGAACACATCCAAAATCCAAATTTGATTTTTGAAAAGTCACACTCAATTTTTTAATGCTAAACATTACATCATTCATAATTGCAGTAGTTGCTAAAAACAAATATGTGGTGATATTTTTTTAACAATCCTTGAGCAACAGTACGTTTATCTTCCATTAAGACAGAAACAAGAGCTTGCCATTTACATTCATGAGCTGAAACTGAATTCCCTAAAGATAACCAAAGAGTTGTTGATCGCTTGATAAAAAAAAATTTCTGTGTTGAAGAATATCTTGAGCATTTTTCAGATGTCTAGTATTTGTTGGAGAGCATTCAAAGTATGCATGAATTCTTTTTAAAATGTCCTGGTATTTTACCAAATACGCATTTTCTGATGCTGCTTAGCTAACAGCTAATGCAAGCCTATGTGCCACATAATGAACTGAAATTAGGTGGGGATTTTGACTTTTGGAAAGAGCAGCCACTCCTGTTCTTAACACCTGTCATTACTGATGGGCCATCAGTACCTAAAGATGAACACTTAAAAATATCTATATTCATCTTCTCTAGTGTACTTACAGAAGAGCAAATATAATTAGCACTCGCACCTTCCATATCGACTAAACTTAAATAGTGTGTAAACAATTAACCCTAATGAAGTAATTTAGCATATTATAAGACTTCGGTCTACAGAAACATCCGTACATTCATCAATTATGATGGAAAACCGTCTTGCAGCTTGAACTCTGTTGATTATTTGTTCTTGAATAGGCATGGAAAGAGCTATTTCCATATCGTGAATGCTGTCATAACTCTCATAATTGATAGTAACTATATTTAGATTTAATAGACTTGGACAGCCTAAATCTATGCGTAGATTTTTTAAGGAACTAAACTTTCTAGTAGCCAAATTTTTTTTACCTTGTAAATAGACTATTTTCATTGCTGCAATTATCGCCTCTTCAGCTTTAGATACAGATTGGTTACAGATTGTTCCCAAGTGTTGCTTTTCGCAAGTTGCATCTCCTGTATTACATTTTTATGTTCCACACTCAATTCATGTTTTTTGTTCTACACTCAATTCATGTTTTGTGCTAGGCTCCCCCCTCGCACAGTCAGTCGGCCTTAAAAGAACCCCTATAACAACCCCCGGCTAACAATCTGTGATTAAACGCCTCATAGAAGTCTTGTCCTTCTGATTTCCAATTTCTCTCTATCTGTAACATGAACTAATTATTTTAAACTTGCTTTTATTACATTCTGAAACAGGGTTTAAAAAAACCCTGAGATTAAATATTTTTTTTATTTGATTTTTATCTTTTTAATAATTATAAGCTTTAGTTTCCCGGGTGTAATGCGCAAAACTAACATTATAGCTACAACAATGTATTGTTGAAAAAAAAAAAAATATTGCATCACAACTACAACAATGTATTGAGAAAAAGATTTTTATTCATTATTTGCATGGTTTGGGAGATTTGTTCATTGATTTAAATAATAAATTAAAAATTTAGCACACAAAATTCTTTAAATTTATTTACTGATAAAAATTCATTTTCAATATTTGAGTATAGCATTTATGTATTTGACACGGTTCCTTTTTTTTTTTTTGAGTAAAAGAAAGCTATAAGAACAAGATGATAATTTTTCTGAATTTATTCATCCACAAAACAAAGCTTTAATAAAGCAAAGCAATTTTTTTATATATTTTTTAAAGGATAATCTCTTTGTTGCTATACAAATTTTAATACCATAAAATCCCAAAAATAACCCCTCCCTCAAATGTAAGCTCCCCCTTCCTTGCCCAAAGTGAAATTATTCCTTTTTTTTAATTTGATTGATTTATTTATTTTTTTATAAATATAACCCCTTCACCCTTTTTATACATCCTGTTACTGGGCGTGCATACAGAGTGCCGGTAAATCTGGAGTTACGGTCTATCACTGGAAAATAATAATAAATGTGTAAAATTTTGCCGTGTTATGAGAAATTAATAATATAAAAAACAAAATATTCATTGTTATTAAAAATTTAATTAAAGAATGTCATTTTCTATTTTTTGAAACATTTCAACTTTAAATAGGGACACACACACACACACACACATGTATGAAGATGTAAAAGTTGAAGCCATCTATTTTAAATATCATGTGAACTAATGTTTAGTATATTTAAATGTGCAAGAAGAAATTATTTGGAAATACTTGTGTAAAAACCAAACGCTAGGCAGGTTTTCATCTCTTGAGCCCCAGAGTTTCATTTATATTAACAAATAACACTCTTTTTTTCCTACATTTGTTTCTATCTTTTTTTATTGTGTTTTAATGAGAATAATTATAAATTATTTTTCATGGGGATTTTTTTTTTCAAGATTTTGTTCTGTAGAACAATTTGAGCACCTCCAATATATTTTTTTAAATTCTTTGTCTATGTTATAATGATGTATATTTTGTTTTATGTTTATATACTTAATATAAGTTAGATAAAATTGTAATTTTGTATAAGGAAAATAAAAGCTTTTTTCTTGGGTTTTTTCAAGTGAGTTTTATTCAGAAAACCTGGATGAGTTTTTTTTCTGGTCAGGCAAAATGAAACAAATTTTGTTCTAGAACCTATAAAGAGATAGAATTGTTCAATATCTCTTATTTGTGTAATTTTTTGGTGTAACCTTCCCCCTCCCTTCCTTATCGATAATCAGATGTCTTGTAATGCAAAATCTTTCTGTATTATTATTATTATTATTATTAATCTTCCTCCATAGTATTTATTGTACATTTTACCTGTTTAAGCTAGAGGTGCCAATTATTACGATTTGTCCATAGTTATTACGGATTTACGGCAATAATTACGGCATTACGGACAACATATAAAAATTACGGATTATATGCTTTTTAAAAAGTCACGGATATCGTCCGTTAAAAAAAGAAACTGCACTAACAATCGACGATCAAACGCACAATGGAAACATTCCATTTCACAATCTTTTTCCATCCACAACGTGAATGTCAATATTCATTTTAAACTTGCTTTATAAGATTCTAGAAACTATAAAGAAATAGAATTACACAATATTTCTTGCTGATGTAATTATTTTTTTACCCTCCCCACCCCCCTCTTTTCTTATCTCCAACCAGCCATCGTTGATTAAAAGCTCTGCAAAAGCCTTTAGTTTCCCAGTTTTTCTCCATCAGCAACATAAATGTCAATATTCATTTTAAACATGCTTTATTAGATTCTAGAGCCCATAAAGAAGTAGAATTGTTTCATTTCTAACTTATCTAATTATTTATATTTTGACTGCCCCTCGCCTTTTCCCAGCTAGTGATCAGGGAAAAACCAAAAAAGTGATAGAAGAAGTGCTCAATATTTCTCACATATGTAATTATTTTTAGGCTTTATTACTGAAGTTGATGAATCCATTTGTTTTTCCTCAATAAATTTAAAATACATACCATACTATCAAACAAAAGATATGTTAGGTTTTATGCAAGATACATAAAGCAAAAAAAAAAAAAAAAAATAATAATAATAATAATGAAAGAGAGATCCAAATGTTTTTCCCCCCTTCAAAGCAGGTTAAAAAAAAAAAAAAAAAAAAAAACTCTTATTTTGTAAGAAGATAAAGAAATACATATTTATTTACTTTTGTTTTAGAAATTTTTCAAATTTTTTAATTAATATATTATATATTTGCTTACAAAAACAGTGTAATTCATTATTATATGTGGGCTTTTGCATAAAAAATATTCCGTGACACGGTTCACTTCTCCACGTTGCATAAGTATATAACTCTGATTACTGATAGTTCTTATTGAAAATTGGCACCTCTATTAAGCAATTGGCAAATGTGTGCGTCAAAATTTGATTTTGCTTAAGCATATTTTTTTTTTTTTGAAAATTTTCCTGTTCTTCATACTTTGGGGGTCTTCACCTTTTCTTCCTATTTTCAAGTAGAAATCGTCCTATTTTTAAGATGCAAAGATGACAGCTATATATGTTATCTAAAGTTTCTGTATCTATACTTTTTAAAAAGAAGTACTTTAATTCTATTTAAATAAGATCATTTAAATATAGATACCTTCACAAAAAAATAAAAAGAGAAAAAATTAAATTGCTATACACTTGAGCATGTGTGGTATTGAAAAGATGTATAAAAAATAGTTTGGTGATTATATATAAATACAGTGGAACCTGTCTAAAGTGACCACCATAGGGACCGTCTAAAATGGTCACTATACGCAGGTGGTCACTTTATAAAGTCTCTTTAAAATTGGAAGATGGTCACTTTAGTCAGGAAAATGGTCACTTTACTCAGGTGGTCACTTTACCAAGGTGGTCACTTTTACAGGTTCCACTGTATATACATGTGTGTGGAGAGGAGTATACATATTGTTTTTGTACTGATTTTTAAAAGTTTACCATATGTCTGAAATTTCCAATCTATTTTCATTTTGAAAATAGTCATGGCTATTAGAAAAAGTCATACAGTGTTAAATTGCCATGCAAAATTTCTTGTTATCAGAAAGGAATCTCCTGTTTTTTGACTTTTGAAAATTGGCATCTCTGAAGCTTCTTAATCTTTTGTTTATATCTGTTTCTTCCTTCTCTATTCAGCTGCTTCGCATGGAATTACTTCCTCTCTCCTTCTACACTGTTAACAGTGGTTCTGAAACTTTTTTGCAGTTGGTTGCGGGCACATTTAAAAACCTACAAATATATGTAGGCACACTGGATACAAAATTCTGTGAAATATATATTTTTTAACAATTATATTAAATATTAAGAAAGGCTTACTCTAGTTTTCTCGTCCATACATAGAAAAACATTCTTCCCTTTTTATGTTTAAATGCAATGATGGTAAAAATTCCTAATTCACGCAAATGTGACATAACAGTAAGCCCCATGTATTTAGTTGATTTTGCGTGCTTGTTTAAGTGATTAAAAATTTATCGCCAGTAATCGATGAGGTAAATGCCACTTGTTATGTTTTTGCCAACATAAATTGTTTAACATGAATACACAAAGTCACTTTTTCTTTTTTTTTTTCTATATTGAGTTGTTTCAGATAGCACTATTTTTAATAAAAAGTGACTGGATTTTTACTTAATCATTAAATTTAACTTACGCATATATAAGTTTTTGATTATTTAAGCCATAGATTAAAATATTAAATACTGTCATATGTCAAAAACCCATCAGTGTTGTCTAGGCCTGAAAACGCTGCTTATAAAATTTCAGTTATTTTGAACCTTTCAGTGTTGTCAGGTATGTATCTGTAATGAATGTCATAATACAGTAACTATATTTTTATATCTGAACATATATTTCTCCAGAGTACTGCCATACACAGAAATATTCTAGGGTGCACCTTTGTATCTTAGCATACTCTTTGAAGATCATTGCTGTAGAAGGAGGCTGATGTCACATGGAATTGTTCTTTTTGTGTCATGTTAAATCATACTTGTAACTAGTCGCCAATTATAAGGATTTGTTCCTATGTGTAGATATGTTCAGTGGGTTTTTTTTCCCGGATGTGGAAACTTTTGGAAGTACTTTGTAAGTTTTTTTTTTTTTTTTTTTTTTTTTTATTGTAGAATTTTAATTTTTCACTAAAGTAGGGACTTATCATTTTAGGCATATTTTGAACTATGAGTAGTGACCTGGCAAAATTTGAGTTGGTGACGCTGCTCGTGTCTCATGATGTATGTGCAGATTTGTTCACAATTATACATATTAATAGGCTCTCCTAATTTTTCTTTTTAACTTCAAATGGTCCTCTTTTACCCCTCTTCTGTAGCTAAAATATGTTGGGAGCCCTGCACAATGTTGTAATACAATAGTATAATTTATATATAAAAGACATAGGGTGAAGTAGGATAAGCGTAAGTGTTTTGGCATAGTTAGACTTTGACCTCATTTTTCTGAATTGCTATTACATTTACTATTGAAAATTTTTAAACATAAACTTTAACCATTTGGTTTTTAAAAATAAAAGCTTTCTATAGTTTAACAATGTGCAACTTAAAGACAAAAATATGATGACAATGTTGTGTTTCGTAGTACCACTTTCCCCATGGTATAGGGCAAGTGTAACCTTGGCTTACCATACTCATGTACAGTACATCAAAAAACATATGAGGCAAATGTCCAGATAGTGAAATCTTTCAAGAATCTGAGACTTTTTTGAATTTCTAAAATATCTAAACTCGTTATTGAATTGCAGACTTTTTCATACACTTCCAACTGTCACTTCATATTTTGAACTTTTTAACATTCTAATAAAACTAAAAAAAAAAAAAAAAAAAAAAAAAAAGACATAAGGTTTTATTGAAAATTAAGACAGAACTGAAAAAGTAATTAAAAAAAAAAAAAAAAAAAAAAAAAAAAGTAAGCAATGTAGTTAAAGAGCTTAAGTGGACTTTGACACCTTTGACTTGGTGCTATTGAAGATTTCATATAAAAACTTATATTTCCATTTTATATTTATAAATTGGACTATATTAGGTTTGTTCGATACAATTTATGTTTAGGCAACAATTTTTATGATTTTTGATATGTTTTTTACAGATTTAAAATCTTTAAACTGTGTTTTCTTAGTTTGTATTTTTTTATAAATTCATGACTTTCAAAATGCTAAAACTTCTACAGATATTTAAGAAAAGACTTAATAAATATATGTTTATATATCATTTTTTATGTTTAATATAACCTACTTAAAATAATCAGGGATAGATTTTGAAATTTATTAAGTTGTTTTGGGGAAAAAAAAAAAAAAAAAAAAAAAGCTTTTTGTTAAATATCTGTATGAGTTTTAGCATTTTGAATATCATGAACCCATGAAAAAATGCAAACTGAGAAAACACAATTTAAAGACTTCAAATCTGTAAAAAATATATCAAAAACCATAAGAATTGTTATCTGACTGTATATTAAATGAAAACATAAGCTTTTATTTGTATTATTCTGTAGTGCCAAGTCTTCCTAAGAGAAGTTAAACACCCTAGTTACACTTGCTTGATATATATATATGAAATTCCCAGGGTAAGTGTAACCACTGGTGACAAACCAAAATGCTTAAGAGATAGAACAAATCTAAGAAATATACTCACAAAACTTAATTTCCGTACAAAAATTATAGTTTATTTTTCAAGTACAGCAGTGGCAAAACTTCAAATGTCAAGAGGGACACTCTGTCTGAAAATGGAAATATAAACAATTTTTCAAACTTCTAAAATTATTATTTTATGTTTCATTTCATTCCCAAGACTGAATAACAAAGAAAAGTCCGAACAAACGGATATGATGACTATTTAGTCCCGATTCAGCTTATCAGTTGAATTATAAGGGGAAATGCTTCACCCCTATGTAAAAAAAAAGAAAAAAAATTAAATATTATATATATATACATATATTTTCCAGGTGTATGCATAAGTTTCTTCTGGTTTAACTAAGAGATGGCGCCAGCGAAAAGTACGCAGCATATTAATTTGACACATACAGCATTTTGTTCATCTGACATTTAAACTACAGACACACACTAGTTGATACTGCCAAAAACTAATATCATTGTTTTATCGTTTAGTGATCATGTCGAAATTTGTGCCTGAAAAAGGGCATTTGCAGCACACATTGCTTTTTTTATTTAATCGAAAGAAAAAAGCTGTTGAAAGTCATTGTTTGCTGGTAGAAACATATGGTGAACATGCTCCATCAATTAGAACATGTGAAACATGGTTTCAATGATTTAAAAGTGGTGATTGCAATGTGAAAGGCGGTGAGCGCTCTGGTACTTCACAAAAATGCGAAAATGAGCAATTGCAGGTGTTATTGGATGATGACTCAACTCAAACTCAAAGGCAATTAGCAGAAGCATTACATGTGTCACAAGAAACAATCAGCAGATGTTTACGAACAATAGGGAAGATTAACAAACTCGGTAAATAGAACCCACATGATTTGAATGAACGTCAACAAGAAAATGGCAAAGTCACTTGTGAAATGCTGCTTCAACGTCACAAAAGGAAATAATTTTTGCATCTAATTCTGATGGGTGACGAAAAAAGGATTTATTTTGAAACCCAAAGCGGAAAAAATCGTGGCCTTCACCTGGGGAAGCCAGTCCTTCAATACAAAGGCCAAATCGCTTTGGCAAGAAGACCATGCTGTTTCTATCGGGACCAGAGTGATATTGTGTATTATGAACGCTTGAAGCCTGGTGAAACTGTTAATACACAACGCTATCACCAATAAATGATTAATTTAAACCACACATTAATTGAAAGATGATTGGAATGGGCCAGAAGATATGGTAAAGTGATTTTGTTACACGACAATGCGCCGTCTCACACCGGAAAACCAGTGAAAGACACCTTGAAATTGCTTGTATGGGACATCCTTCTGCACCCGCTATACTTCCCAGTCCGGGCGTCATCTGACTATTACTTCTTCACATCAGTGGGGCACATGCTCGCAGAGCAGCACTTCAGCAATTTCGAGGAAGTTGGAAAACGGCTCAACGATGGTTTGTCGCAAAAGACAAGCAGTATTTCTGGCATGGTATTCATCAATTACCTAAACGGTGGGTGAAATGTGTAGAAGTCGATGGCCAATATTTTGAATAAAAAAAAAATAATTAGTTTACCTTGAATATTACAATTTTTTTTTTAATAAAAAAAACCCACAAAGAACTTATGCATACAGCTGGGGTGTGTATATATATATATATATATATATATATATATATATATATATATATATATATATATTTATATATGAGAGAGAGAGAGAGAGAGAACATCTCTGTAAAAATGCAGTTTTTTTTTTATTTAATATTTTAACATAGCTCCTTCAAATATGTAAAAAAAAAAAAAAAAAAAAAAAAAAATTTTTTTTTCTTTCTTTCTTTTGACATGCGAAAAATATATTCTGTCACTACAAAAATTAAATCCACAAGTTAAAGTTTCTTCAGTTTTAATAAAGTTTTAAGAGTTTTAATTTTCATGATAATTTTGTCTTACACCAGTATTTAAAACATTCACTTTTTTCTATTTGATGAAATTAGTCCTTTGCTAAATAAATAGTTGTTTGTTTTTGTGTATAACTCTAAATTACTTTTAATCTTTTAGCTGTTGGAGAAAATTTAGGTTGTTTTGGTTCAAAACAGAAGAAAAAAGAAGCTGCTCAAACAGGTGATAAACAGAGGCGGGAGGGTGTACCACTAACTAAGAATCCAATTAGTCAATCGGATCCTGTAGGTGGTATGGCTCTTCTTTGGCAGACAGAAGTAGTCCAGTGTTACCTAGCTTTACTTTCTGGTTGTTCAAATCCTGAAACTCTAGAAGCAGCTGCTGGTGCAATACAAAATCTAGCAGCATGTTATTGGCAGGTTTGTACATTTTCATTGGCATTATTACTGTTTTTTTTTTTTTTTTTTTATAACTTCTTTCTTACTAATACAGGGTTCCCACTGTCCTTGAAAGTCCTTAAGAAGTACTTGAATTTCATTTTCTTTTTCAAGGGCCCTTGAAAGTACTTGAATTTTGTGCAAAGTCCTTGAAAATCCTTGAATTTTCCACTCCAATAGACGGGCTTAGCGTGAACTCTGTCAAGGCTAAACTATCTCCATCTCCACATGTGCGCGCCATCGTCTAATATAATGATTTTGTCATAAAAATCTTATTTCATTGTCTTGCTTTTGCATATAGTTTCAACTTATTTGTTTTTTTTTTGCCAGTCTCATACCTGTTTGGTGGACTGGTCATTAATTTTGAGCAGAAAGTGATCAGACCAGGACTCAAACCTAAAAACTTTGGAATAATCATAATGATTCAAATCTTAAACTAATCGTTTTTTGACTCTTGTAAAAGTTAGTTTGGTCAATCCATCAAAAGTGTATTGTGAAAACAGGCAAAGTTATTCTAATTATAAAAAAAATATTACTAATGAAAGTATTTACTAAAGTTTTGTTTATATGCCTAGCGTTCTGTGATTTTTCCCTAGTCCTTGAAAAATTTCAAATAGGCCTTGAAAAGTACTTGAAAAGTCCTTGAATTTTTTTCTCTTTTAAGAGTGGGAACCCTGTAATAGCTTTTGTTCTATTTTAACATATTTCTCATTTTCCTTATATTTTGTCAATCACTTTTTTTTTTTTTTTTAAACATTTTATAACCTCAGTAGTAGAAACAGTGCAGAACAGCAGCGAGTGCTACAGATTCTTTAAAGCTCTGAATTTTAATCTAACATCTCAAAAAGCAATGCCAGACTTAAAAAACAAATTTAATTTACATTATATCTCTATATTTCTGTACTTCTTGCAGACTTGCCAAGTCTCTGGGTTTTGGCCGGAGTCTCCGGATTTTTTTGCTTTATTTTGATCTCTGGATTTCTATCAACAATCTCCGGCTTTTTCCGATCGCGAAACGTGAGTTTCGTTTTCCCGATCGCGACAGGCGAGTTTCGTTTTCCGTTCCGTGCGGCAGACGACGTACTTGAACCACTCCATGCGATAACGGCCTTGAAGAACCACCCTGCTCGATGACGTCATTGATGACCCACCCTGCTCGATGACGTCCTTGAAGAACCGCCCCGCTCGATGACGTCGGTCCGTTTCTCTTGCAGTTAAAAAATATAACTCGACCGGAAATGGATGAAATCTCATCGTTCAGTGAAAGGCTGAACTAGTTCTGACCGGATTTCGTTTAGCTTTTCACAAGGGAACTGGGATTATGATGGAGAATTTCTCCTGTAGGATTGGCAATGCGGTATAAGCACATTTCGTGTTGTTTATTGTGTGCATCAGATATTGATACTTTTCATCAGTCAAGATCGTGTGTTAACGAATCTTTTTTAATCGTAACCAAGCATTAATCATTGTTTTGCATTTTTATATTTTATTTACCATGTAAGTCACTAAAGTGTTTTGTATTTTTTGAACATTTATGATTTTTAAACAATGGATTCAGATTCAGATATTTCAACATTAGCGTTTGAGGCTGCCGATGCCGAATCTGGCCACTCTAAAGGCAAGAAAAAATATGGAACAGTTTTTTAATAATTACTTCTGGCAATGTTTCAGTCTCAAATTCTACCACACTGCTTAAACTTTACAGGGGTGATTGTGTTCAGGTAATTTACCTGAATTCAGATCCCCCCCTTTTTTTCAGTACCAGAATTTCAGTTTTGGGGAAAAAATATCTAGTTTACTGCAGGGTGGTCTAATCTGCTTTCTGTGAAAAACTTTAATTAGTTTTAGCAGTTATATGAATTGGATATTTTAATCTAACTTTATTATAATTTTTACTACTAGTCCCAGTACTGGTTGTTAAAATCCTAAGCTTAAGATTAAAATATTAAATTCATATGACTGCTAAGTCTAAATAAAATTAATAGTTTTTTCAGAAGGCAAGGGGTTACTGGATTTTGGGATGAAACCGAAGTTTGGGCCTTCCTGCATTAAATTATGTCCGCCTCCCCCATACAAAACTTTTTTTTTCTTTTTCCACTTAAATTTCAAGTATAATTTCCTGAATTCACAATCCGTTTATTAGCAAAGGGCAATTTTATGTGAGAAATTATTACATTGTGTTGCATACTTTAGCCATGGGCCTGAAGATTAAAAACATTGGTATGTCGATAAAATAACCTTTAAAAAAAGTCTCAGGCTTTTTAATTTTGGAAAGTTGGCAAGTCTGTTCTTGTATATTCTTAATTTGTATTCTTTGTAGGTGCAGATTTGACATATTTTATGAATTACTAATACTTTTTATGATACAAGACTTCGACCAACATTCCTGATTTTGCAGATTAATTTTGTTTTGCTGCAGGTAATTACAGAAAATTCTGCTACTGGGTTTACAACAAAGTTGAAACGGGCACAGGATTTCAGTTTGTCTTCTGTCTGTCTGCACTCAAACTTCTGTAACATTTTTTTTTAAATGCCTTGAATCTGATATAAAATATTAAGATCACTGACTATGGCAAATTCCCTGCTAAAAACAAATAGTATAAATAGCATTACTCATTTATGTACTGAGATTCACAAAAGACTGCACGTATAATATGACCTGTGAGGAGTATTTCTTTTTTTTTTTTTTTTTTTTTTTTTGTCATTTGCAGCTGTTTTATGTGTTTTTAATACTTTCTATATATGTTGAAAAGTGTTTTACTTTAATTCATCTGACTATCCTCCTGTAAGTGTTTCTGTATGCTCTCAATTTTATCAGGTTCAACTGTAGCATGTTTCCTGTTCAAAATTAGTGGTTTGTATAAAGGGCCACACACAATAATTCAGATACATTATAATTTATCAGAAGAATATCTTTTTAGCATATTTTAATTAGGGATGTCCAGAGTAGCAATTTGTCCAAATGTCAAATAAATATCCAACAAACTGAATAGTAACTATTCGACTGATTACTGAATATTTAGCCAACTGATTACTCTTATATTCAGGTGTCAATATGCTAATTTGTTCTTACTTAATATATATATATATATATATATATATGTATGTATATATTGTTTTTTAACTAGGAAAAAATATTATAAAAAAATTACTATAAAGAAGCAATAGTTTATATAAATTTAGAAAATTATTAGAAAATATTACTATAACATTAAATTCAGGGATTCTTGTATAAGTCATTCTACAACAGAGTCCAGGTTCAAACTAGGGGTGGGAATCGATTAAGAGTTTTAACTGGGTTAATCGTAGATTATTAATCGATTAATCGGTCGATTAATCGGATTTTTAATCGGTTTTCATTTTTCTTTATATAATTTTATTTCAATGATGAATAAAACTCTCATTGTGTGTGTGTGTATATATATATATATATTATTCATAAGTTTGATTGATTTTTTTTTTTTTTTTTTTTTTTGTCTAATCAATTATATGTGTTTCACAGCTGAAATTTAAATCAATTTTCTGAGTAATAATTGGTGACTTTAAGTGTTAATTTTATATAAATATTTTCACTTATTCAATTTATTTTAAATAAATTAATTTTTCAATTATTTTTTAAAGAAACATTAAATGAATTTACACATATTTTAGTTTTACATTTGCAGGCTTTGTCCATCTCGCTTGTCACTATTTTTAAATGAATTCTCAAAATTTCATATCATTATCATAAAAATCTCAAATTCTTATATTTCAATTCTTCTTTATCACTTCGGACTAGAACACAGAATGTTATTTTCTGTTTCTACTTCAATAGTTACTATCAGCAATTCTGAACAGACAATAAACGCTTAAAGATATTGTGAAACTCTGTTGACATTTCCCCCATCACAGCGATAGTAGAAATCTCAATCCCTTCTTTTTTTTTTTTTTTTTTTTTTAAGCATTTCCATTTTTTGAAAGCGTCTTGTTTCTGATAATATTATTACCCTAGCCAACACTTTCTGTATGCACTTTCTGTAACACTTTCACGCATGCACATGAAGCGGCATTTTGTTTAATAACTGTCCTCCCGCTTTTCTCTATGAACAAAAGTGCAACAACTTCTTTTGAGAGGTTTTATTTTTATTTATTTATTTATTTACTTATTTATTTATTTTTATTTTTTATTTATTTATTTTTTTGCTATTTCATTATTTGATGAATGTTTCTTAGAATGTTTGTTAGCAAAATATGTGAAAAAATATCTTGTAGGCAGAACAGCATTTTTACTTTAATTCATAATTTAAAAATTTTAATCGGATTTTGAAAATTTTTAATCTAATTAATCGATCAGATTAACTCGATTAAAAAAATTGATCGTGACTAAGCATTGATCGATTAACCGAACCAATTAATTGATTAATCAGCACAGCCCTAGTTCAAACTACTGTAAAAGATGGCCGATTAAGCAAAACAGACTAATTGACACTGCATAATACAATTTATTTTGGAGAGACCTTTATTGCTGAATTTAACTATAATAAACTAACTTACACAATTTAAAAGAAGGAATTGTAATTTATAGAATAAGCAACGGTTAATACATAAAAATAATATTTTTATTTTATTTTATAAAACGCTATAGCTTTGGAAGATTAGAATTATGAAAGACCGTTATTCAATAAAAAATACATTTAGATTACTAGGAATAATTTATTCTTTTAAAGAATAAGCTTTGATTTTCAAAAGATTTATTTAATAGATTAACTGATAAAATATTATTAAAATTAAGATATTTATTTATAGAGAGACAAATGTGATTAAATATAAAAGATAATTTTGGATTTCATTATGTTTTAATAGAATTCTTTTTAATGAAAATATAATATTTAATTATTAAATTTATTTGAAAATGTAAATAAGACCAATATATGTGGAGATACACCTTCACAATTACTATACGATAAGTGCCAAATATTCAGATTGATCCAGATTTGGTCCATTTCTTTAGTTTTGTTTTGGAAATTCGATTTTATCCAAAAATAGTCTGATTTTTCAGTTTCATAACACTTAAAAAAAAAAAAAATGGCGATGAAACGCCTCACAGAAACCTTGTGATTTCCAATCTTTTTCCATCCACTACATAAATGTCAATGTTCATTTTAAGCTTAAGATTTTAGAATCCATAAAGAATTGTAATTTCTCAATATTTTTTCATTCATGTAATTTTTTTAAAGATCAAATGTCTCTCAGAATCCTCCTGATTACCAATCTTTCTCTAGCTGCAACATAAATATAATGGTCTTTTTAAACTGCTTTATTAGATTCTAAAATCTATAAAGATGTAGTTTTTGAATCTCTCTCTCTTACATATATTTTTTTTTTATTCCATTTTCCCCACCTGCCAACAATTGATGATCAAATGCCCTTCAAGAAGCCTTGTGATTTCCAATCTTTCTACATTCACAACATAATGTCGATAATTTTCATATTTTATTAGATTCTAGAACCAGAAATGAGGTAAAATTGTAGAAGATCTCTCGCTCATGTAATTGTTGTTTTGACACCACCCCCTTTTGCTGTTTAATGAACACTTTTTTATAATTTAAATAAAATTATAATCAATAATAATTAAAGGAGTTCACTATAATTAATCTATGTATTGAATCATTTTAAGTATTGACAAACTTGTGCACCTAATGTGTTATATATCACTCATAATGTGTAAATGTAGAAAACATGAATCCCTTATGCAAAGTGTTCCTATTTTTGTTTCTGGTAGGATGACTGCTAAGTTTTCAAAAATTCAATCACATAGAAGGATTTTTGTCGTGCGGTAAATGTCTTAGTGGGAAATGAATCACATACTTGCACTATCACAGCTTGCAGCTTTCTCTGTATCTCAATGTTTATCAACTTTTAACTGTTATTTTTGCTTAATGGTGAACATGTTTATACTTTGATTAGTTTTCTTTTTATAGCTCTGCAATGTTGGGATATTCATTTATATGCACATTGTGTAATAAAATTTCTGATGAAGTAGCAGTGTGTAAACTCTGCCCAGAGTTAGCTTTTATATGTCTAATTTCAGGGTTTGCACTAAAAATATATATATATATATATATATATATATATATATATATATATATATATATTGAGTAGGATTTTCCCATTTTAACTAAAATTTTAAATGGGATCTTGCAAATTTAAGGGAGAAATTACATAATTTACATTTTGTAAATTCCTTTTTAGAGAATTACAATTGCAAATTAAACAGTTAAAAGAATCAAGTAAATGTTAAAAATGGAAATTTATTAAATAAATACATAACTACCTTACATAATGTCCTTATTTCTTTTACCTGCACAATATGTATTTCGAGTGCGTTGCACTCATTATCAGGTGCTAAGTGACCTCCTCATCTGTCTCTATTGTTGATCCTCGTTGGTTCATTCAAAAAAAAAAAAAAAAAAAATGGAAATTTATTTTCTTTTCCCTTTTGTGGCTAAGGACAGATACTGCGTCTATATTCAGAATCTAAATTTTCATCAGAAATGCAGAAGGAATTGCTCAAGCTATTACTTAATCTGTTTCAAAATTTATTTTCAATAACCTAAATTATTTACCACATAATTATTGCAATTTTTAGCCTTCACACTTCATAGTTGTTTATTGATAAAACAAACACTTCATATATTTTCCTAACAAATATTTACAATTAAGAAGTATTTTGAAATAATTACTTAATATTTTCACCTTTTTGTTCTTTTATCAAGAAATTCTAGAGAAGTTAGAAAAGGTAACTACAGGCTTGAAAGCAATTAATATGGAGCATCAATACCCAACTGAACTAAAAAAATTGATGAAATGCTCAATGAGAATAGGAAAAAAATTGGGAAAAATCCCCCTTATTATATATTTTTTAGTAGGATTTTTCAAAATATTGCGAGATTCTTGTAATATCACCCTCTAATGTGAACCCTGAATTTATTACTGCTTTAAATATTAAGGTTATGTCCCTCTTTTGCAATTAAGAGTTCATCAATTAAATTAAACAGTTATGGTGATGTATCTATCCTCCCTGGTGCAACTTGTGTATGGCGCTACTAGCACAGTTAAAAACAATCACTGCTGCACTGTAACTGTAACTCTTTACTTGAGAGAAGTTAGTTTTGATTCTTGTTTTGCTGTAAGCCACTCATTCACTGCCCCGGTATTATTTAATGTTACGTTTTTCTAAGTGGAGTGTTTGATTTGAATTTTCCATCACAACATCTTTTAACATGCTACTCACTACAATGGTGACAACTTGATATATTAAAAAAAAAATTCCTTTTTTTTTGTGTGTGTATTTCTTTGTAAGTTTCAATTCAAGATATCTGAAATGGCCACAGTAAAAATACCTGCGTTTATTCCAATTGACCCAGCCTTATGGTTTACCATGGTTGAATCGACCTTTCAACTTGCAGTGTAGAAACCTATTACGTATTCAAAAACAAAGTTCAATTATTGTGTTTCGCATCTACCTCTGGAAATAGCTATGATCGTTCATGATGTCATAATTTCTCCTGATTCTTCCGATCCATTTAAGAATTTGAAAGATGAAGTTATACTTCGCTGTGGTATAACCAAGTCGCAGGAAATATGCAGATTATTAGCTGGTGATCAACTTGGCAATCAAAAACCTTCGGAGCTTCTGTGGGTCATGCAAAAATGGGCCATCGCAGTGTGTCCAACACACTTTTACTTGAGTTATTTTTACAGCAATTACCCCTTAATGTCCAATTTATTTTAGCTTCAGTGCAGGATCTCACACCGGATATTTCAGCTCCACAGGTTAAATGCTGTCTCTCCTACCAGAGCTGCCAACCTAATCCGGCAAATTGTTTGTACCGCCCATTTTTCTACACCACTTAATTTTTAGAGTATTTGTTTTCTTAATTAATCGTAAATATATTTGAGGAGAATTACTCTTAAAATTAAGTGGTGTAGAAAAAGGGGCGGTACAAACAATTTGCCGGATTAGGTTGGCAGGTCTGTCCTACTAATTCTTTAAATGGCAATTCAGAACTTTTGAATGAACTAAAGCTTTTCAGGGAAGTGGTGGCTTCTTTAAAAAGATCTAAAAGCCATCCTAGGTCTCGCATATACTTTCAGCCAAAAAGGCCCAGTCTACATAAGAACAATCTATGTTGGTATAACAGAAAATTCGATGCCAAAGGCAAAAAGTGTGTGCCCTCTTGTTCATTTTTGGGAAACAACATTGGCAAGGAGTAGCGGCGACATACACCTTGCCTTCTACCTCTCGTCACCTGTTTGTCCATGACAGAAAGAGTAACTTACGGTTTTTAGTGGATACTGGAAGCATCTGTTCCTTTATTCCAGCGTCTGTAACACTTAAAATGACCACTCCTGTTCAACGTTTAATCACAGCTAATGGCACAATTAATGTTTACAAATGCAAATTATTATCTATTGATCTTGGTTTAAGAAAGCAATTTGTTTATCCCTTTTTTGTATGCAATATTTTTACTTCCATTATAGTGTTGTAATTAAAATTACACATTTATTTATAAATGGAAATTAAACAAATATGTGTGTAATTAAAATTACACATTTATTTATAAACGGAAATAAAACAAACATGTGCATAATTTAAATATATGTATAAATATTTTATGTTTATATAATAATAGAATTCAAAAAGTGATTTGTATGTAAATATGGGCTGGAAAAAATGTTTCTTTTTCAACATGAGCGATAAATTGCTAGATGTAAAAGCGGAAAGCTATAATTGTAAAATTGAAGGAGGAACAATGGAAATGTGTTCTTGATATGAATCTACGAGATGGGCCGGCAACACAGCGAACAATGCGGTTGACATTATACGACAAAAGCTCACGAAAATGGTTCTATGCAGCTATAAATGAGGAAAAAAGAGATGGAGCAGATTTTCGAGAACCGGGATTTCTAAGAAGAGTAAGGGGGCTCGAGAGAAGTATTGAAGTACATTGGTGAAAAAAAGTGACCAGTAAGAAAAAAAAAGGAAAGGCACCGATTTTGGCAGAAGGCAGAGTAAAACTGGGCCTTTAAGTGAGAAATAAAAAATATCGTCAGATGATAAAAATTTTTTGAAGGAGCAATATAGCAGCGACTTGGAACTGGATTCCCTAGAAATATGATGCTGGAACCGGAAGGCGAGAAGAGAAACCTAAGATGCTAGACCGAGAAGCGGTACACCGAAGATTCCAGGAGTAGACATCGAAGCTAGGGATTCAGATTAATGGAGATAAAAAGAAAGAAGCCTTCTAAGGTGAATAATGCTGGTAAGGAAATCCAGTGCTCTCGGAATCCTCTCATCAAACATCTTCGCGAGTTAGTCTCTGGATCCCATGAACCAAAGGTTGGACCCTCGCCGCAGATATGATGCCCTGTGAATATTTTAGTGAAAGTTCTTTTAATAAGTGGTGCAAATTATGCCTGATGTCCTAGTTCTGGATTCCCTGGGATGTAACGTTGGACGCTCGTTGCCGGGTGAGTCTATACTTTAAATTATAAAAAAAAAAGTCTGAAATTTTTACATTTCTTTTTTTTTCCGTTCCTCGTTCAATTTGTATTGAATCCTGCTTAAAGTGTCATGATATCTCCTTAATTTAATTTTGAGAAAGAATTTTATGTTTAGAATAAAAGATAAGTAAAAGGTTATTTGTTAAATTTTTTTTTTTTCATTGGTTTCTATATAAATTATTTCAAGAATACAGCTTAATAAAATATGAGATAATTTTAATATTCAATATTTTATTTTATGACCCAGTAAAGATTTAATGAACTTGGGATTATTTGGATTATTATTTTTTAGAAAACACAGTGTATGGTACAGATTGGAAAGTCGCTCTAAAATAACAATTTCTCTCCAACATATAGATGATTTTTTATATTTTAGTTTAAAGCCAGGTCTCGGAAAACGTTCTTTATTTGATAATGTTACTAATTTAATTTCACATTGTGTTGTACATAGTTCTGATATACATTCTATTAAATCTACTGTAAATATTTTTTCTAAAATGCTAAATGAATATCCTAACATCACTAAATCTATTTGTCTAAACTAAATTGTAAAGCATTCTGTCATACATGAATTTAGATACTTTTGGCCCTCCAGTATGTACAAAACCATGTCGTCTTGTCCCTGATCAATTAAAAATAGCCAAAATGGAATTTCAGCATATATTGGATTTAGGACATATGCATCTATCCAACAGTAGCTATGCTTCGCCACTGTACATGGTTCCGAAAGAGAACTGTTGGCAACTTCAGAGCACTTAATGCTCACACTAAAAAGGATAAATATTAGATTTCCCTGCATTGTCAATTTTACTAGTGAATTGCATGGAACCAGATTTTTTTTCACATTGATTTAGTCAAAGCCTTTCATCAAATTCCGATTGCTCACAAAGACATTCATAAAACTGTTATCTGTGCACCCTTCGGACTCTTCTAGAGCACTTGGATGCAATTTTGTTTGTGCTTCAAGCACATTCCAGAGATTTATTGATGAAGTAACTGGAAATTTAAAAGGTGTTTATGCATTTATTGATGATATTTTTATTGCATCAAAATCTCTTGAACATATTGTGCACATCTTAAAGCTCTATTTTCTAGACTTGATCATTGTGGTCTTACAGTTAAGCCTTCTAAATGTATATTTGGTATTCCTAAATTGGAATTTTTAGGTTTTAATGTATCTGAAATTGATCTTTCACAAATTTCTGACCGTATTGAGCTATTTTAAAATTCCCAAGACCTACAACTCTTACCCAGCTTTGTAGATATTTAGGTATTTTTAACTTTTACTCACGATTCATTTCCAGAGCTGCTGACATTTTAGCACCCCTTATTAAATTTTTCGAAGGGCACAAAAATAAAAGAAACATCTTCATTCTAATGCTTCAAACTTGGACGAGCAATTACAATGGTATGACGATGCAAATCTTTTGTGCCCAGTTAAGCTTATTGGTCGGCGCATGAACTGTCGCAGTTAGTGGCTCTGTTATTCAGATGGGACAATCAATGGGAGCTTATTGCATTTTATTCTGCAAAGCTAATAAATCTCAAAAGAATTGGTTGGCATATACCGCAAATTGTATACCATTTATTCTTCTATAAGGAAATTTAGACACTTACTTGAAGGCAGAAACTTTTTCATCTACACAGACCAAAAGCCCTTAACTTATGCTTTTAAACAAAATCCTGAAAAGTGCAGCCCTTGGCAACTCTGTCATCTAGCTTACATTTTGCAATTTTCTTTTGATATTAGGTATATGAAAGGTTCCAAAAATCATGTTGCTGATACCTTATCCCGCATTGAGATTAACCAAATTTCCCCGACTGTCCTTGATTTTAAAGATTTTGCTTCTGCCAAATCAACTGATGAGGAACTTCAAATTCTTTTGCAGTCTAATAGTACATCCTTAAAATTAGAAAAACATTTTCCTCTGGAAGATATTTCTTTATATTGGGACATGTCTCTAATACATCCCCATTTTTTTGTTCCACAACTGAACTGTAACTGTTTACTTGAGAGAAGTTAGTTTTGATTCTTGTTCTGCTGTAAGCCGCTCATTCACTGCCCAGGATTATTTTTGTTAAGTTTTTATTATTAAATGTTATGTTTTTCTAAATGAAGTATTTAATTTGAATTTTCCATCACGTAATAACATCTTTTAACACACAACTCGCTACACAGCAGGGTTGGAAGGTTTTTGACACATGGCAGTTTTTGACAGTTTAAACCATGGTTAAAACCATCATGTCAAAAACCTATATTTAAAATTTAATTGTTATATAAAAATTAATTTAACAAAATATAGTTTATAAAGATTTTTTGGAAACTAAATAGATTGATGTTCTTTGAAAAACACATTCTTATAATATTTTGATTAATATAAAAAACCAAACTTTAGGTTTTTAAAATTTCATTATGAATTGTTATGTTCATTCAAAGTATGCATTGATACTTTCATATATTACTGCGAAATTTACTTATAACTGTGCTTAATATAGTATATGTTCAACTTATTTTTGTGATACTTTAAATATATAGTTGTTTTTAATAAGATATTATTTATAAGTATGTTTTAAAAAGTAAAGAGATTAATGTTTTTGGAGAAACATTATAACATTTTGATTAATATAAAACAAAACTTTAGGCTTCTAAAAATTCATTGTTTTTTTTATAAATCATTGATATATCATTTTGATGATAAATCATTTTATTTGTAATACAACATTGTATATATTTTATTTCTTTTTAGTATTGTGTTTTTAATGTTAGGTATTTAGCCAATGAAACGAAAATGTATAGCCTAATATTTTGTATTTAAATATTTTATATTTTTTTCCTTTTAATGTCTGCTGAGATTGCGAGTTTTTATGAAAAAGCAATAATTCTGAATGTTAAACAAGCTTGAATTGTTTCTTAAATTCTTATAATTACCATAAGATGAGAAATATAAATGCTTTCTGTACATGTATAAATTAATTTAATATTTCTGTACTGATAAGTATAAAGGATTTAAGTCCAAAAATGTCGATTTTGAGTTAAGTACATAGTCAGACTCAGAAAAAAATTCTCTATCGATTGGTATAAAAGATTTAAGTCCATGTCATTTAGTCTTTGAGAAAATCCATTGGGAAAAAGATTCAAGCCAGACATTTAGCATTCATGTTTGTATATATTATATATGTATAATATATTATGTACGTAAATCTGTTAAAAATAAACAAACTTCGAAATTAAATATGTGTAGTTTATTCACAAAATTGTATATTATGATAATATCCTGGTTAAAACTGTATTGAACAGAAGTTTTTATACAGAATTTTTTTAACTTTATTTTTTGTCTCCTGGAAAATCAAGAATATGGACTTAAATCCTTTATACTTATCTGTACAGATTTATTCGTACAGATTTGTTTTAAATTTATTAGTTCAAACTGTAAACAGGTACAAATATTTATACAATCAATAATAATAATAAATAGATAATTATTATTAAATGATAAGTGTAATAAATATAGATTATAAATATAATTATTTTCAAATTCATATTAACTTGCTTTGGAATTTTAGAATTTTATAAATATTACCATAAATATAACCATAAATCATACAAAATATGTTTTTTAAGATTTGTTAATTTATAAACAGCATAATATTTAGATGTTAACTTATATATGGCAAATATTACTAATTCCTATTTCTAACCAGATTGAAGCTCATTTATAGATTTCGAATTTTGACAGTTGAGATTTCTGACAGGTTTTTGACGGTTTAAACCAGTATTATACCCTTGTCATGTCAAAAAACCAACCCTGCTACACAGTAAAATAATCAGATTATAGTTTTGTAGCTAAAGCAGTGTAATTTCCAAATTTATTTGTAAAACAAATTTGTTTTGGTCAAAGAAGAAATATAGATATTTTAAACATTATAAATACTGAATGAATAAATTATAAGAATTATATATCTACTAGGTACTGAGAAACTTTATTTTCTATGAATCTCGGGTTTTAAAATATGTTGACCTTATTTAAAATTATTTTTTTAATGAGTCAACTCTTTTTTAATTTTACATTGTTTGTTAATTCTGATGAGTAATTTTCCATTGCTCTAATATTTTTTTTCTTTCTTCCTTTTTGAGACAAATAAGATTTGATTTAATTTTTTTTTATATATTATACAAAATATTTTTTTTAGTATGTGTGTAGTAATATTTATCTATCTATCTATATATATATGTATGTATTGCTTCTTTCAGCCTAGTATAGACATCAGAGCAGCTGTCAGAAAAGAAAAGGGTCTGCCAGTTTTAGTGGAACTTCTGAAAATGGAGGTTGATAGAGTAGTTTGTGCTGCTGCTACAGCGTTAAGAAACTTAGCTGTTGATTCTCGAAATAAAGATTTAATAGGTAAGTTCATTGATTTATCTTAAACTTCTAAACTTGTCATCTCCTTTCTTTATTAGAACATTTGTGTTTATTTAAAGATCAGAATTTAGTGACTTATTATTTTTTTCTCTTAATGATGTCAAATATTCTCATTCTTAAGTTGGACAAAAAGTGGCATTATGTATTTAACATCTTACTGCACCTTGTTAAAATTATGCTTAGAATGATGTTGCTCTATATTTTTCTCGTAGTATTACCGTCAATGCTGCTTGGCGTAATGATTTAAAGGCAGCTTCTTTATTATTCTAACTGAATTTCATGGTATAAAGGTTAGCATGTAACTGCCAATGTCTGATTTTGGTCTCGCTAGTCCCACATTCACATGTAGTATTCTTATTATGAAAGTGATTTTAACAATCATTAAATAATCTGTTTTAAATAGGATCTGCCCTGCAATTTGTGTAATGTTACCCATGGGAAGATTTTGTTTATTACTCTGCCTGTAAACTGATCCACTACTCCTATCATTTGGCTGTTATCTTTGCTTTAATGTGCTTGGCAGGTCTTATTGTAAATTTTGTTGAGGCATTTATTGATGGCCTCTTAGATACTACTTTTTTGCAAACTGTGTAGCCAATGTGGGTTTTTACCTATTGCATGTATATAACCTGACTTCTATGGTTCATCAAGTGTTTTACTTTTGTTCTACAGTAGATAGTAATAAAGTACTTGCAAAAGAGATAACAAAACTCATTAAATGTTAAGCTTGCCAAAACGAATACTTCCCAAACAGAGAACCCAGAGCATTTAACCAAAAAATTACTCAAAGAATTTATAAATAAAATATTAGAAGCATTATTTTACCATTCACTGCACTAAGACGTTGAAATGTCTCTTTTTTATTAATATATAGCTATTGATTCTTAGGTTTTTTTTTTTTTTTTTAATCCTTCATTTAGGGAACTATGCTATGAAAGATCTGGTTTTGAAATTGCCAAATGGAAGTCCGCAGCATGATGCTGGTATATCAGATGACACAATTGCTGCTGTACTAGCAACACTTAATGAAGTAATAGCAAAGCATAGTGATTTTGCAAGGGCTTTACTACAGTTAGGTGGTGTTGAACGACTTAATCAAATAACTCAGCAAAAAGATACATACTCACCTAGAGTTGTCAAGTTTGCATCTCAGGTAAATATCTGCATTAGTTATAGATAAGATAAAATTTTAAAATTTCTCTGAATTAAAAATTAATTTTATTTATTTGTGTCTCATGTTGTTTTAGCTAGTTTAGGATTTTAAATAGTGTTAACCTCATAAACTTTGAATTATTGTTCAACAGTGGTCTAGAAAGGGAAGGGGTGGTAGTAAAGTTTTGTCAAAATTTTCTTGAAATTGCCCCCTTTCTGAATTTGATAGCTGCCTGGTAATTTTTTTTTTGTTGTTGTTTGTTTGCTTAATTTAAAGAAGAAAAGTTTGTTAAAAACTTCAACAAAAATTATTCCTCATTCCATCATTGCATCAGTTTTTTTCTCTCTCTTTGAAATGCCATTGTTATTGAATTGGCTTAGAACCAAAATTCATCAACTTCATCTGCCAAAGCCTTGAATTTCTAGGCAGGATTTTATTTTTATTTATTTATTTTATTATTATTTTTATTATTTTGAGGTGTGTGTGTGTGTGTGGGGGGGGGGGGGGTAAAGTGTCAGAAAATGTACAAAACTTTTTCAGAGACAAAAGTTTACAGCAGTTCTTCAAATTGAGTAAGAGTTTACACAAATGAAGCTAATGAAATTTTTGCAATGGTCTATCTGGAAAAATTTAATCTGAAAATTGACTCCTAACGAACATTGATCTTAAAAAAAGGAAGGAAAAAAACAAAGGACCATTCATTAAAAACTTTTTTTAGAAGGTTTTCAACAAAATTTGAAGAGAAAATTGCATATTTCAGTAATCAGCTGCAAAAATGTGATATTTGAATAATCTGACACAAAGCAATTGCAATTTTGCTGATTTGTGACTAAATAATCACTTATTTCGAGAATGGTTTATGGAAAAGTAAAAGCGTTAATTTTGTAAAATAGTGGCAGAATGGTTTCTTATTCTAGTAGTTGTCAGTGGGGGGGAGTTATTTAACCATTATTTAAATTATTTTTTAACAAACTATTTAACATATTTTAACAACTTGCTTTTATTAAATGCAAATGTTGCCTATCAGCTGTGAAATGATTAGGGATGCTCCGAATAGCAGTTTTGGCCGAATACCAAATGCCGAATATTCAGTAAACCGAGTACTAACTATTCGGCTGAATACCAAATATCTTTCAAACCAAATAGTAACTATTCGGCCGGCTGATTTGCTCTTTTATTCAGGTGTCAATCACCTAATCTTTTTTGAACTTTTCCAATAATACCACTTACATTTAGTAATATTTTATTTATTTTTAATTATGAAAAATTATTATAAAAAACTCCTACAGTGGAGCACCTTTTATGCTTTTTTCGACTTCAGTCCCAAATCATTCCATTGAATTTTAATGTTAAAATATTTCGTTTATACGACACAAGTAAATTCTTAATTTCATCAATACGTTTTGTTTTTTTTCCTCCTTGTAGAATCTCAAGTTTAAGTTTCATTCCAGGATTAAAAAAAAAAAAAAAAAAAAAAAAAAAAAAATGAATGCTCTTTATGTTTTATTCTTATTTTTTTCGATTATTTTTTCTTAGAACTATGGTAACAAAGTGCGGCTACAGAACAAAGTGCGACTTGCATCGATAGCCTGGGTGGAAGGGGGGGTTAGAGAAATTTTCAGAGATAAGCCAAGTAGCCAGTGACCACTTGAAGACCTCCCACTTTCTTTTTTAATTGATTCCAGAATGGGGTACGAAAGGAAAAAAGCCCATAACTTTATAGGCATTTTGTAAACTTGAAGATTTATTACTCACTTCCATTGGGCGATTTGGAAGATTTTCGTATTGTGTTTATTTGACGTTACAGTTGGAGGAACATTTTTTTTTTTCTTTCCTTCCTTTTAATCGTTTGCAAAAATGTCATCTTCGTTTAAAGAATAAAAGGCTTTGTCTTTAAAGGTTTAAAATCGAAATCTTGAAAACATTTTCTGAATTTCTATATTTTTAATTATTTAGTTTTTATTCAACCTTTCTAAAAATATTTTAAATAGAATTAAAATTTATCTTATTCGAATAAATGTAAAGGAAATCATGAAAATTGATTAGACTTTTATTATTAATATAATACTTTATTGTGTATTCATGTTAAAATGAATTTTCAGTTGTACATTTTTTTCAGTTACACGTTTTTTAGGAACGGTCCCTTGAAAAACGTATAAACGGTGCTCCACTGTATACAGAAACAGTGGTTTATTTAAATGTAGAAAAAATATTAGGAAATATTGCTAACTATACGCAAATAGTAGTGTGTTGGTGAATTCACCATCACAGAAAATTATTAACTGTTAAGCTTCTTAATAAACACATAAATAACAATATCTTGTTGCGCACACTCAAAAAAAAAAAATAATAAATAATAATAATAATAATAATAATAATAATAATAATGCAATCCAAAAATGCAGCATTTGAGAAAAATCAATTTAAAAATAACAAAGTATAGACTAGCCTGTATTAAAACTGACACATGTGTCTCTCACTTTCATGAGGATAAATTATGGGATAGCAATAAGATGCTTTTCATGCATGATGGGGCGTTTCATACACATTTTCCAATGACAAACTTAAAATTTCAATTTTATGACTTGTCTTTTTTTTTTTTTTTTTTTGCGAGATTTGGATATGAACTTTGTTTGCTCTCTTGAAGCTTCCTAGAAGGCAACATCATGTGAATTATGTATGCACTTTTTCTTAACTAAACTTTAGAAACATACATTGTTATACTGTAATTGATAAAAACAAATTTTGTTTTTTAATGTTACTTGAAACTGGATAAAACAATTGTTTTTATTTAAATATAAGCGATTTCTTAATTACTTTGAAAAATCTTAATTTAATGATAATTAAAAATTGCAGTCATTTCTCAAGTGATTAAAAAAAAATTTTTTAATTGAATTTTTATATATTCAGCTAGCCGAATAGTAGCCAAATAATTTGATATTCGGCCATACCGAATAGATACCGAATATTCGGTGCATCCCTAGAAATATGATTCCACATTTAGAGCTGTCTATCACAGATTTAATCAGTTAAAAACCAAAAAGCAGGTATGTTAATGTTTAGTGAAATAACTGATATTTTGGAAAACAGCTGTCTTCCACTCTTCTTTATTCTCACACATTTCTCCCTTATTCTGAATATTTTAAAGTCATACCTATAACTTACTCAAAACTTAAATTTTTTAAGCAAAATTTTCATGCATCTCAATAGATAGCACTATTTTTAATTAATAATTACTACATTTTTATTTAATAATTAAGTTTAACTTGCACATACAATTTTTTGACAATTTAAGCCATGGATTAAACTACTAAATATTGTTATATGTTAAAAAACCATCAATGTTGTTTAAGCCTGAAAATGCGGCTTATAAAACCTCTGCTCCGTTATTTTGATCTTTCAATGTTGGCAGGTATGCATCTTATATAGGTGTAGATTACTTATAGTAAGATATATAATGACATATATTATTATATTTATTATATTATAAAGAGATTGATATAATATTTAATGTATTATATTGTGAGAACTGTGATTCAAGCTCCATAGAGTGCATCCTCATACTAATTGTCTTTACAAACAAATAGAATACCTAATATGCTGCTCATGCAAAATCATGTCACAAAGCACATTAATTCAAGGTAATTTGAGCTTGTTGAAATCAAAACAAGGAAGTTTCATCTGCAATGTGTAAAATATTCTCTGCCAGGATATTATTATTATTCCTCTAAATATTTCTTTAATTTTTTTAAAAATTTCACATGCTTCATATTCAACCTTAGTCTTTTCTTCACATATTTGCAGTTATTTAAAGTCATGTTTTTACAAATTTTGCTTATACCTTTTATGAGCAAGCAGCCCCCACCCCAGTGTTGTACTGCTAGCTGGGTATTTCACAATAGGTGTAATATGAATACAAGCATTAACTTATTTGTTCACTCAGGGAGATTTTTGTTTTCGTTCCTATGACATGATCTCACTGACCTAACAAAGCTTTCACCTAGTTTAGTATGTAATACCAAATATATATATATAATTTTTTTTTTGTGTGTAATTCTAATGCTCAAATCAAATTTCTGTAATCTGTGTTGGACAATTTTTGCACCCAACTTTACATTGTTGTGTAATTTAATTTTCTGTTATGTGCTTATCTCTGCATTTACCAGTCTGGTTAGCAAATAAGCCTCCTATTATCTCCTTAAAATATAAAAATGTGATTCTGTTAATTTTTTTTTTTTTTTTTTTTTTTTTTTGTTCAGTTTTTTTTTTTCCAGTTAACAATACCATTTTGTGGATAACTCATCTGGAAACTATTTTATTAGATGGGTTATCTATGAAACAGTATATCTACGAACCTTTAATAATCCATCAAAATATCCCATTACTTATTATATATCATAAATTTTGCATTTTAAAAGTTAAGAAAAAGAAAGCTTTGTAATAATTCTGTAATACAGCAATTAAAATCTTTGTCAGTTCAAATGAAAGATATGAATAGCTGAACTCCTCACCTTTGGGCCCTCTAGACATACATAACGATTATTTTGATTCAAATATACACATTTTTGATTAAATTATCTTTTCACAAATATGTACTTTTATAATATTTCTTTAAAAAAAAAAAAAAAAAAAAAAAAAAAAAAAAAAAGGTGGTACAATGCAGTGGCCGATCCATTTGGGGGATAAGATTTTTCAAAGTGTTATTCTAGACCAATAAAAAGTTTACAATTGCAATATTCAATAGTGAATGTCAGTGTTTTGGGGGAGGGGGGCTTCAACGCCCTAGCCCCCCCCCCCTTAAGTCCGCCACTGGTACAATGAGCCATTATGCTTTAAAATAGTGATGTGGCATATGTGTTGCTCTAAAAGGTTAAATTTTATTAAATCAAAAGCAAGAATATATATTATATATTGTTATATAATATATATTATACATTATCTTTTCTATTTGTAGTTGCTTTTCAATATGTGGCAGCATCAAGAATTAAGAGAAGCATATAAAAAAGCAGGGTGGAAGGAATCTCATTTCATTCCAAAGTCAATGGCTGTTCGCAATTCTTTGTCTTCGCCAACAGGAGCTAATAGCACTCTCAATCGTCCTGTCAGTACTCAAGGTGGAACTAAATATGAAGATAGAACGCTACCCCATGGTACTGAGCTAAATTCTAATGCAGGTATTTAAAATTATGAATATTTAAAAAAAAATTTAGTGTATTATTATGCTTCTTATTTTCTTAGTTATTTTCAAATAATTTGCCTATATCTGCATTAAGTTCACTACTTGAACTTGTTAATTAATATCAAGTCAGGAGTAATTGTGTGGGGAAATTGTAATTGCTTCTTTTCACCTTCTCTCTCGACCTAAAAATACACTGCCCTTTGACCTTGAAGCATTTGTTGGATGATAATGTTTTCTACGAGTTCCGCTTATTTTATTTTGAAATGACTTTGAATGCTGCAGATGAATGCTGACTTTGAATGCATCATAAAAAATTACCTCATCATTTTTTTTCTGAAACTTGGTAGAAACCCTAATCTATATGTGTACTTTAAGTATAAAAAAATAAATAAATAAATTAGGAAGGTAATATTTCTTAACAACTTTAAAAAAAAAAAAAAAATAACCCAGGATATTGAGGTATATTGTATTCCTTGTTGTTGGAATGTGCTAGTGCAAAGGTTTCTAAAAAATGTTATCATTCTTATATTTCATTATCTTAATTTTAAATATTATAAAAGCCTTTATTATACTAAAAAAAAAAAAAAAAAAAAAGACTGTTGAATGCTTCTTAAATATCAGAATAAGTTTCTATTTTCTACTGAAATTTAGGAATATCTTATTTTTATGGGCAAATCTTTCTGCAAGTGACAATTTCTTTTCTACAACAATGTCGCTGTGTCGTCTAAATTCTGCTACAGGGGTCAGCAGCTGCTTTGGTTTTTCATCAATTTTTCTTTTCTTTAAACTAGACCTGGAAATGAAATAGTGACTCATTTTTTCAATTCCAGTTTAGTTTTTATTGCAGCTTAGTTACAAGAATCTAAATATCGCCTGAGGGGATATTTAAAGTTGATTCTAGGGTAGCATTTTTTTTTTTTTTTTTTTTTTTTTTTTTTTAAGCTATCTGCCACAAATGAAATATCTGTTTTTGACTGCTTATATCTTCATAGAGATATATTCCAAGTTTAGGAGTGAAGTCACTATAGTTGATGGTAAAACATGATTGAGTAGTTTTATCAGATAATTAATCAAATGCTTCACAATTGTATATTTGCTAGTTTATATTGTAAAGCATTTTTATTTTCGATTTAGTTCATTTAGCATTATAAATATTGGGTGAGTGTGAAAGTTCTCCCCCTTTTTGGATATGCAAATTTGCAATGGAATTGACGTCACACATGACATTGTAATAACAAATCGTCTTCGAATCAAACGTGTGGATGCCTCACATATAAATGCATCGTGTCTCACAAAGTTAATCATCTAAAAAAAAAAAAAAAAATCAGAGAGTGAAACATGGAAAGCCAGAAGGAGCATATAAGACATTGTTATACGAGTTCGATAAAAAGAGTATGGCAGCCGCAGCATGTCACAACGTTTGTCAAGTTTATGTGGAGGATGCAATAGACAAAGGCACATGTCGACAATGGTTTCGTTAATTTAGGGAAGGAGACAGAAGCTGCCAAAATCAGGCTAGGAGTGGATGACCATCACACGTTGAAGACGACAATATTGGCCAAGCCATAAGGAACAACCTAAATCCAACCATGCAAGAATTAGTGGAGACGTGCAGCGTACACATGACAACTGTCGAGAGATGGCTGGTTAAGTTGGGTATATTTTGGTACAAAAATTAAGTGAATTTAGTTGTCTACATTATAAACGAATTTACTTGACTCCAATTCCAGGTAACTACAAAATTTAATGAAAAATTTATAAATTTTTCGAGATGTTTGCATGAGTCTCTAGACCAAGCAGTCAGTGGGGGCCCCAAAGTGGATTTGTGCTTCCCCTCAGTTGTAAGGTTAATCGGGCCCTGGTTGGGTTGTATAACACTATACAACCTATAACACTACAATTAATCATAACTTTTGAAGTCGGCGCAAAATGAAATAAAAATTGATACCGTTATTCAATGCAAAAATCAAATCCTATTCAAAATACGCATCTCACATTATCACCTGCAAAACACAGCCAAAAACTACTTTGATTCAAGAAAACAAATAAGATTTCGTAAGCAGCAAAAGTTGGCGAAGATGCTGGTATCTGACGTCCTTGGTGAAAGAAAAATGGCAAACATATTTAATTTCTTTGGGATATCATGATTATTTTGATAAGGTATATTAAGAGAGTAATCAAGAATGTGAAACAATAGTTCGTACAGTATATATTATGAAAATACACATCTTGCGTGTATATTTTTGCGTTACGTTTTGATCGCCAAATCCAAAAGCCACCAAGGATGATAGTTATCAAAGTTATAAAGTTTGTTATCAAGTTTGTTTGCAAAGAAAACTCTAACTTCCTAGAAACATAAATGCCACATTGTGAAGAATGCTCACTGTTCTGTGTAGATGCTACCAATGAACCAATTGTATACAGTGATAAAATAATAAAAGAAACATGAAAATGGATCATTCGAGACAACAGCATTTGTTGCTACTGATCTAAAAACAAACCTTTAAAAACTAATAAAATTTTATTTAATTTTGTGCCGACTTCAAAAGTTATGATTAATTGTAGTGTTATAGGTTGTATGGCGAAGAAAATTATTTTGTACTTTTAGACGCAATTTACAGTTTCATTTCATACCAACTTTTTTTTTTTTAGTTGTTTGAATAGTAGTTGCTTTTTGGAGTCGGTTCTATTTTTTTACAAAAAGATTTTATTCAATACACAACTCCATATTTCCATAATACCAGCTATCTCTAATTCAATTACTCTTCTGATTTCAGTGTGTAGAGGCAGTGGCATCGCTAGAAAATTTTTTAGGAGGGGGCAAACTTAAAAGTGCAAAATTTCAGAATATATATATATATCTAAATTTCATAACCTATAAATGCAAGTCGGGTTGGTTTGACTCTAAATGGCACTGTGACAAATTTTATTTGGCTAATCATTTCAAATCTAATGACATAATTTTAAAGCTTTAAATGTTATTTTTTTTTTTTCAATAATTTTTTACTTATTAGAATTTTCCAGGAGGGGGCAAGCACCCCCCCTTGCCCCTATGTGCCGACGCCCATGTGTAGAGGAATATACTGTTTTTAAATGTTTATTTAAATATTTTATGAAAGAAATTATTTGTTTAAATGTAAAAATGTTTTTGCTTTGAAATACTTATATAATATTTTCCTTATATCAATTTTTTCTTTTCTTGCAGCTTCTATACCTTACAGTAGGGTAAGTAGTTTTTAATGAAATTTTTGGCTGTAATATTTATTTAATGTATATAACATGCAAAATTTAAAGTGAGTTCATTAAAATAATTTGCTTTATGCAATTAACTTCAGTGTCCAAAACAATACCAGTTGGCTTCCTTATTGAAATTAAGTATTAAATACTAAAACACAAAACATTTGTACAAATCTAATTTAGACAACTCTCATATTTATTTAAAGAGATATAATTTAAAATTGGGTATAACTGAGAGGTTTTTATATTCTGATTTTTTATACATAAGTATCTATATAATATTTCTCTAAGGTGGACCAGTTACAATTAAATTTTGTCGAAGCGATGCAATAGTGACATGAGGTGTTATCTGATTGGACAATACAGTTTCATTTTTTCAAAGCAAAAATTTGGCTGCTATATAGATTTCGGCTACAAAACTTTAATCTAATGTGCTTGAAATGCTTATTCTTTTAAAGAAATTTTAAAAATATTAACTTTTTGCGAGGAAACATATGCTCAAAATCTCATATTTAGAAAGATATTAAACCCAGACAAGCCTAGCATTTTGGTTGGGTATTTGGACGGTGGTATCACCATCTATTGTTAGATATTGAGATAATCGTATTAATATGCATTTTTAAAATGCCATTCTAAATAAATGCTTGAAAGCCAAAATTCTATATTTCTTTTGGATTTTTCTCTTTAATAAAATAAGCATTTCTTTTTTTTTTTCTTTTTTGTTTTGTAGATATATTTTTTAACTATGGAGTTTTGGTTATGTATGATTATTTAGTAATTTAATTCTGTCAGTTTGATTTTTAAGATAACGGTAATTTAATTTTAATTCTCAGAATTTTAATGTAGCAGCAGGAAAAATTATTTTCTAAAATTAAAATTATACTGCAAATATTAAAGATTTAAATAAATTTTTATCGAGGGGGAGGGAAAGGGGGGGGGGAACTGAAACTGACTATACCACAGAATGGTGGTTATGGTCTCTATTGGCCAAATCATCATATTGAGATTTTAAATGCTGTTCTAAATAATTGAAAGCCAAAATTATATATTTTATTTTAGATTTTTCATTTAATTAAAATCATAATGCAAATATGAAAGTTTTAAATATCTTTTAATGGGGGGGGGGGAGAAAAATTGAAATTTTCCTATGATTTTATAAGATTTTTCTGGAAATGATATTAGGTAAATAGGTGCTATCATGTATATGTTCTGCATGGGATAAGCTAGTACGTTATTATTTTATAGATAAAAACATTTTGAAATATAATGCAATTTTATCATTCCAGAGCACAAATATATATTAGAATTATAGTATTATTTTGAAGTCTTGTAAATAAGCCTTTCCTTAAATATATTTAAATACAATTATTAATAATTCTTGTGGTAATCAAATTTTTCTCTTAACACTAAACAGACGGTTTGTATTTTCTCTCTCTTAGTTTCTGGAAATTTTTAAAAGAATTAAATAAACTTGTATAAGAGCATTGTAGATTTATTGAATAAATACTATTTTTCAATAAAATTGTATAAAGTTTTTATTAATTTCTTTAGTAGTCCTTACGAATGTGATATTTTATGAAACATTCACTCTTACGAAGTAGAACTTGCGTAAGTGACATATCATAGTCAATGACTTTTCCACACAACCCCACCCTTAAAACAGCAAATGTAAATCTATGTTGCCTGTCTTAGGCAGTCATAATACAAAGATGTAGATTTACATTGCCCGTTCGTTAAGTGTTAAGGAGACTCATCACCTGTTGTCAGTAGCAGCAAAGCACTGGTATTCTATGATGACAAAATTTGTAAGCAGAATTATTCATTATCCTGTATGTTCTTTAAAGATGTGTTTTCATACTCAGATAAATACTAACCATTAAGTTAATCCTTGTTTTTTTTTTTTTTTTTTAAATATATATATGTATATAATATACATATTTTTATTTTAAAGATATGAAGTGAGGAAAATACACTTAGTTCATATTTTAGACTTTATATCTTTTAAGATAAATATTAAAATAATAATAATAATAATAATAATAATAATAATAAAACACAATGTTTAATGTGAAAAAGAAAAGTATTAGGTATTGAGTTATTTTAATTACAATGGTTATGGTTTTTGACTGTTGGTGATGATAGGTGACATGTTCTGTTGACTTCAAATTTTGTGTCACTCTTATATCTAATATTTTTAACAGTCTGAAGAGCTTCCATTGAGTGAATTAAGTCATAATACAGAACCTCCTCCTCCATCACAAGTGCACAGACCTCACATGGGCGTGTTTCCTCCTGGAATGGTATGTTTAATATTATTTTTAATGAATTGGCTTTTTTATAAATTGAGATTTGTAGTATTTCTTTTAACACTCTTATTAAGAATTAACTTTAAAAAGCTCATTACCTCTTTTTTTTGTTTTATATGTTGTCACATATTTTTCAGAAGTTTTGGACCAATCTATTTTAGTCTAATTGTGAATTAACAATGAAATGTTTTTTTTTTTTTTTTTTTTATAAACTTTTTTTTTTCTATTCTCCCCCCCCCCCTTCCTCTCCCTTTTTAATAAACAAAAGGTAGCCCCACTAATTTTTGCTTAGCTTAATAATAATAATAATACACAAATTAACTTAACCATCTGACTGCCAGTGACAAGTATATCAGGAGCTCTTTTATCTACAATTCACTTATAATTAAAAATTATATAATCATAAATTTGCAGTTTGTTTTCTTTGTTTAAAAGTTTTAAATAGTAAGTATAGGTATCATAAGCATTGAAAACACTATGCAGTGAAAACATTATAATTTTGCCCTCTTTAAAGGTGGCCAGATGGTTGATATATTTCTGATATTAATGTGTACTAAAACTGCTTTAAATTAGTAAGTCTTTCTTTGAATAAAGCTATATTGCAATGCCTTTTAAAAATAAATTACTATGACTTTTCTTTTAATAATTTAAAGATTTGAGAAAAAGATTCTGCCGCAAGTGTATAATTTTAAAGTCATTTCTATACAGCATTAATAAGAGAAAGGAGTAATAGTCATGTGTGACACATTCATTGTAACCTAATTATATAGCAAAATTATTTCAATGAAACTAATTTACAATGTGGCTGTCGTGGGTGTTTTGTTAATGTATGAAATTGTGTATCAATTATAGGCTTCCATATAAATTATAACATACTATTGTTTTCAAGAAATGTTTCATTTATATGAAATGCTTTTTAAATATGTTAGTATATTTCTCTAATCTCATCAGAATAGAGAGAAAGAGAAATGTTGTATACTTTTTATCCCCCTTTCCATTTAACTAACAGCTAAATGTATGTATTTAAAATTAAGAAAAGTAATTTTTGTCTGTTTTTAATATTTTCTTGTATTGTTTAATGGTCAATGTTTCGACACGAGAATATTAAAGCTTGATTGTTTACTTTTTGTCTTGTAATGTTCAAATTATAGCCTTATTTATTACTCAATTTTATTAGATGAGTAAAAATCAAATTTCACAAAAATTAGTCTGTTGAAATTCATTGGCTGAATTGGTTATTTTTCTTTTTATTTAATACATTGAACTTAATAATGCTAAACATGGTGGATTTAAACTAATTTCTTGCTAGAAAATAATTTTGAAATAAAATGAAAATAATTAATAATGCTTCATTAACTATTTCAGTATATCTATTAAATGATTCATAAAAAAATACTTTGCAAAGTGCAAGTATAAAAATTCATTATTGATTACGACCCTTATTTATCTATTTTCAAGGGAAGAAATAATGTTTCAAAATTTTGTCATAATAACAGATTTCTTTTCTTTTTTTTTTTCCCAACCTTTCCTTTGTGGAAAAAGACAGAATGCTAAAATCATTTAATATTAAATTAAAACTATTAAAGATTTACTGTTTACTAAATATGCAAACTCTATTTTTCTTTATAATAACACTGCTCTGTATGAAAATCGGCCCCAACACTACTTCTGCAAATTCTTATTTAAAGGACCTGAATCTGAATATGACACCCATATTTTACCCTACCACTCACCATTTGTTAGGGGGCGTCCCCCTATTTTTATCACTTTTTGGTAATTTAATGGCTATAATTTGATTTGAAGGGGAGGAAAGGATTTTTTTAACTGTTAAATATCTGCTGAGGGACTGCAGAAGTTAAAAATTCTAAAACATGAACATTTGCAGCAACAAGAAAGTTTGGGGGGGGGGATTTGCCACTGAAATTATGAATTACATTTATCATATTTTATTGATCAATTATTTATTATACATTATATATATATTTTAAGTGTTAAAATAATTCTTTTCCATTCTCCAAATCAAATTCATGGTCATAAAATTACCGAATAGTGATAAAAATTGGGGGAAGAGGGTGGCGTCCCAAGAAAACAGTGGGTGATAGGGTGAAATGGATGTCATATTCGAATTCAGGGGGTCATTTTACATAGGAATCAGCAAAAATGGTGTCAGGGCTCATTTTTTTTTTTTTTTTTTTTTTTTTTTTTCCAGCACAGTGTAATTAAACTTGATAATGCAGTTTAATGAAAATAGAGCTGTATTGGTTTTATATTTGTAGCTAAAATTCATATAGTAGGATAAATCGTATAAAAAATATTAACCTTTTGAAAGGGGTTCTTACGAAATCCTATGTTGAAGCGTGACAGATGCTGTCACAGCCCCTTTCAAAAGGTTAATCTAATTTTTTTTTAAAGTAATTTGGATATCAATGGCTATTAAAAATTACGTAAAATCTATATATAGTTGAAATTATTTTAAATGATAAAGTAAAATAGGTTTCTGTTATTGTTCAATTGTCACAAGTTGTATTCCAGTTGAGTAATTTAAAATAATAATTAGCTATAATTATCATTAGGTTACCTATTAATAACTGCCTTTATTCTGTTTATCTCTTCTAACAAAAGTACGATGAAATCATGCTTGCAATATCTAAATTTTTATTCTATTCTAGCCCCCTCATGGGTATTAATCTTTCCTTCCTTTGGAGCTTTTCATAAAATGGTAATTTTCCTGCCGATACCCTTTTAATCATTGTTCTTTATCTTTTGCATGATTCTATAAGTTCTGTCGCTTTTAATGCTCTATGTTTTTCTTTTGTTTTTAATCAATAGGATTGTGAAATTCGTATACTAGAGCAAAATAAAACTAAAAACAGTAACTAAATGCATGGTAATGCTTATTTAATTTTGCATGATATAATTAATATTGTACTAACTATTATTATCACTTTCAATTTTTAATCGTTTAAAAAAAAAATCATAAATAAAATAATTAATTGAAAAGGAATATTATATGTATTACTGAGTGAATAATATTCTGAGGAAGTTTCTTATGTGTTAATTATATATATATTTATTTTTATTTATTTTTCCAAAATAGGGAAATTTAGTCAACTGTAAATATAAATAGTTAAATTATTATTTAAAAAAAAAAATTGTAGTAACTTTAAATTGCATTTTGGGTTTTCCTTACTTTTAGTGGTTTTGAAAAATGAAAACATTGTATACCGTTACTTCACAGCATAGGATTTAAGTTTTTTACAACTCTGAAAAATTAGTTAATTAGAAGAAAGAATATTTAGTGTAGTATAAAAAAGAGCAACAATAGAATATTTCTTGTATTAAGATATTTTCTAAAGAGAGAATTGTGAATGATTTTCTTCCTTTTTTTTTTTTTTTTTTTTTTTTTTTTTAATTAAGGATGAAAGATATGTTAATTTATTTGTTTTATGCAGATACACATAGTGAGAGAGAGAAAGAGAGGGGTTTTTGATGTTTGTAATGGTTGAATTTTTTTTTTTTTTTTTTCTTTCAGATATTAAATTGATTTTTATCAACATAAAATAATTGAAATAAATAAATTATTGAATATATTATGAGTTATATGAAGAATGTGAATTTTATAACAACATTTCATTAAAAAATGTATTAAGATTTCTTTCATAAATTTTAAAATGGTATATGAACATATAAACATTTAACATATTTATCTGGGGAAATTCAATATGATTAAAAAGAAAACAGTTTTAAATGATTGTCATGGCAATCTAAAAATCCACTATTATGAAAGATGTGGGCTTGTAATTTCATGCTTATTATGATATAGTCGTGGATGGTCTATAATGCTGTTTTGTCGTCTTCTACTTAACAGTAAAATAACATGTAGTCGCAACAACTTTAAATTGTAGTTGTTCAGTATCCACCCATAATATACTAATTTTAATCTTACTGGTAAAAGTTACTGCATTTTTTTGCTAAACCCTGTATCATAACAACCAACATCAAAGGGGAAATTATTTCTCTATTATTTTTCTTTAAAGTAAGGGTTAGGCTATGAGCCCTAGTTTACAAGGGGAGGTGGGGAGAGGGAAACTTAATTACTATGAATGGATTGTAAACAAAAAACATACTATCTATGAATAATATGTAAATTTCATCTGATTCATGTTTGAATCCTGCAAACAAAAATAGGCATATGTATTTCCATCCCTAATGTAGATACTGTATAAATATAAAAGATTGAAGTACACAGTAAAAGGTTAAATAATACAGTAGGTATATTTATATTATTTTACTCTTTATTCAATCTTTTTTTTTTTTTTTTTTTTTTTTAAATATATTTTATTGTAGGAAATATAAATTAACTGAACAACAACAACAATGTATATATATATATATATATATATGCATGTATAAATTGAACTTCAACTCCAATGGAAAAATTTCCTTATTAAAAAAATAAGTAAAGTCTTTTGCATTAACAGTCATTTTGAAAGAATAATATATCTGTTTTATTAGAGGTCCAATGAAGACATGCGTAGACATTTACATATTTATTTCAGACACACACACAATGAAATATACAAAGACAAGAAAGTAAATTAAAATATTATCTTCTAACATCTTCTCTGGGAGCCACACAGGCCTCGGTGTTTTAATTTGATTAAAACCCGCTGCACATTATAGTGTAGCTTTAAAAATAATTTCTCCAGAATCATTTTCTTTCCTAGTACAAACCTATTTACTTTTTATTAATTTAACATTTTCTGATTTATCAATGATTTCCCATACATTATACTTATTTAAAGAATCCATTTCATTTTGCATTGTGATTTTGTTGTGAAATTATTAAAATTTGCAACTGCAAAGTACATAGTGCAGGACATTTGCCTTAATCTAATATGTGTGTGAATTAAGAAACATAGAAAAATGCAGTTTTCAATAAAGATATAAATTTAATTAAAAAGGCTAACGTTTATTGAAACAAAATTGACAATTAACACGTTAAATTGATAAAAGATGATTTAAACTTATAAACTTAACAAAATAACTTTGGCATTAAAGCATTGCATGGCAAATGTTTCAAAACTATGTTTCATTTAAGCTAGACAATGAGTGTGGTGTTTCTCTCTGTTTACATCTCTTTTAAGGATGTGGCACTACTGTCTGTCGAGCCCTGCTGCATCGTTGCCATTGCAAGAATTAGTAAAATTGATAATTTTAATGCTTTGCAATATGCAGCGTATTTATAGTTTTGATAATTCGCACTTTTTATGACTTTGTCGAAATGGATGTTTGCTTTCTTCCTGGTGGGCTTTTGTTAATGCGGTAGTAATTTTGCCTGTAGTGATATCATGGCTGTGTTCTTTAATTCTGGTTTTAATTTTTCTTTTTGATTTTCCAATATAAGATTTACTATTACGTTGGTCGTTAGTGTATAGGGTTTTATGTATACCGGAGGTTTCTAAAGGGTGGATAGGATCTTTGTCACTTCTGATGATTTGGAAAATATTGGGATTGGGTTTGATGAGGGTATTAATGTTATTTTTAGTGACAATATTTTTAATATTGCATGACGCATCACGAACGTTCTGGATGAAAGTTGTGGGACTGAGAGGATGGGGGGGGGGGGATAATCCAGGATGTTATTAAAGGTTTTAATACATTTTTAATACCATTTTATTAACTAAACATTCAAGATAACCATCTTTTTTTTGGTATAGGGTTTAATGATGGCTAATTCGTTATATAAATCTTTATATTCATTACAAATAATTATAGCTCTATTGATATATGCTTTATATCACAAATGTTTTACCTGTAGGGAGTTTTGCTCTTAATGTGGATGATTTCATTACTACTAGTTCTTTTTCTATAAACTTTGGTATTAATTCGGTTATTGTAGGGTGCTATAGTAACATTGAGGTAATTAATTTATTGTTGCTTCTTTCTTCTAAAGTAAATTTGATGTTACTGTCAATTTTGTTCAAAGTATTTAAAATGTGGTTTGGGTCAACATTACAATCAATAACCGCAAAAATGTCATCTACATATCGGAACCAAAAATATATTTTGTCTTTCAGTATTTCCATAATTTTGCTATTCATTATGTGTAATTTGAACTCTGCTAAAATACCCGATGTGGGGGATCCAATTGGGACCCCTTTGAGCTGTTCGTAAACCCTATTGTTAAATATAAAATAGTTTTCATTGAGTAAAAAGTTAGTGGTGCTTTTAAGGTTTGAACTGTGTCAAAGTTACTAAACTGTTTGTCAATTTCAGTATTAGACTGGCTATTTCATTAATATCTATAGAAGGATATAAATTAACAACATCAAAAACTGACAAAACAGTAATTTTCTTTAATATTGATTTTGCGAATTTTTCGAATAAAATCTTCGTGGAATTAAAACTATGGTGTGAGGGGGGGGGGGGGGGGGGTGGAAATAAACTATTATAAATTTCAGCCATGCATTTTTCAAGGGAATATGTCAGTCCTTCACTTTTACTTACATAGGGTCTAATTTTTGGTGGGTTCTTGTGGTCTTTATAATGACCAAAAATGCAGGTGTTAAGAGCGTTATATGTTATGTCAGGAGGTTTATTATTGCTAGGTGCCTTCTTTGATAATTTTCCAGGGTTTTTTTTCAATTTGTTTATTAACCCCTTAACACGCGCTGTCCTTGCTGCGAGGATGCAAAATTGGTGATCCAGCTGTAAAAATTCATCCCAGAAATTTTTTAGCAAAAATTTACGTTTATAATATATCAGAAAAGGCCGGTTTTTTAACCTTAAAATTTAAAATTTCTTTTAGTTTAATTTAGTTCATGAATTCCGGTGGCAGTAAAATTTAATGTTTCAAATTGTCTTGCGCCGCAAAGGCTTAATGGGGTCTTTTTTAATTTCAATGGTACTTTTTTCTTTAATGTCTCCTCTATTCTGGTTACTACATAATCACCGCGGTTAAGTATGGCAATTTTTCTCGTTTTATCTGTTAAAGTACAAGTAATGTTGCTATTTACTTAAGATTTCGGATGGTTTTAAAATATTCATGGTTTATATTAAGATTATTAACGGTTTTGCAAATTTCTTGAATGGTATTATTTCTGGTTTTGGTTTGTATTTCTTCCGGCGTGTTTTTTATAGCAGATTTGATTTTATCAATGCTGTCTCTTAAATTAACAGGTTGATCTAAGATAAATTTATTGCCTAGTTTCAATAAGGCCCCGTAATGGCTATTAATCTTGATGTCTGAAAGGTTTAAATAGGGACAACGTGTTTTCAGTGAGGAGATTTATGTTGCACTTTTGAATCCAAAAATTAAGTTTTTATTCTGCCTTTTGAGTATAGTACCCCTCTCTGTGTAATTGTATTGATTAATTTTGGTTTTAAAAATATACCATTCTTCATTGCTGCAGTTTTCTTTAAGTTTTTAGTAAAGTTTATCCCATTCTTTCTTACTTTTATAAACATCTGATTTTTTAATGCGTATAATTCTTTTCAAGATTTTGTGTTCCTCTTAATAAGCAGTTTATTATTAATTCTGAGAAATTTCAGGGTACAATGTTGCAGAAAGTTGACATTTAATTCCAGTCACACAAGTTTTATATTTAAACATTTTAATTTGCAAAAAATATGATATAGATTCATGACAGTTAATGTTAAACAAAACGCCACTATATAAATCAGAAAAAAAAACATTTAAACAAGGACCAGTAGGTATTTAAAATTAAAAAAAGTCCTTAAAAACACATCCACTAAACGGAAGCAAAAATACTTTTAAAGTTCATGTGAATACATCTGTTAATAATTATGAATTCAAGATGTGTTGAAATTTTTTTTTAAAAACGCATCCACTAAATAGACATGGAAAAAACTTTTAAAGTTCGTACAAATACGTTTAATAATAATTATAAATTTGAGCTGCAGTGAAAAAAACATTTCAAAAACAGTTATTAAAAACGCATCCACTAAAGGAAAAATTTTTAAAGTTTATATAAATACTTCTACTAAACAGAAGACAAAACATTCTAAATGCAAAAGATAATTAGAGTAAAACAAAAGAAAAAACTAAACCTAAAATTTATTCAACATTAATATCTTGATAAGGCAAACAAAAAAAATGAAATTTAAGTAAACTTATGTGACATTTGAAAATGGCTTAATGTGAGCATGGGTGAAAAACTTCATTAACCACCTTACATGTAGTGCAGGTTTTCGACTTTAAACTTAATAATTCTATTCTTTATGTTGCGGACTAACGAATGGAAAAAGGTTATTTTCTCTGATGAAAATTTTTTTAACTTGGATGGGCCAGACGGCTGGGATTACTATTATTACGATTTACGTAAAGAGCCACGTATTCTTTCATGACGACAAATGGCTGGTGGCTCTGTCATGATCTGGACAGCGATTGGTATCAATGGGAAAACTGATATAATTGTCCTTCCGAGCAAATTAAATGCGAAAACATATCTTGATCTTTTATAAAGACATTTATTACCGAAGGCTCCCATTATAGCTTCCTGTAATTTCCTTTTTCAACAGCCAAAGCCGCTCTACACACGGCCAATACTGTAAAAACGTGGTTTTCTAAAAAGAAAATTATAATTCTTGACTGGCCAGCTAGATCTCCCGACCTAAATATAATCGAAAATCTTTGGGGCTACCTCGCAAGAGAAGTCTATATAAACTGTCAACAATTTTCTACAACAGCAGAACTTATACAAGCCATTACAGAAGAATGAGAGAAAATTCCTCAAAAGTATATAAAAAAATTATTTGACAGTTTACCTGATAGAATTTTTGAGGTTATCGAGCTGAATGGAAAATGCACTAATTTTTTATTTTTCTAATTTAAGACTAATTAGAATGTAATTTCCTGTGTTTCTATCTTTTTGTTGCTCATGAAAAACCCAAGATGGATAAAATTTATCATAAGATTTATTTATTTATGGAATAAAAATTGTTATCATATCTCCTATAAATATTTAGTATGTTTTTGATAATAATAAATGATCAGCAAAATTTAGATAATGTTATTTTATGAGAAATTAAAAAAAAAACTTTTGTACCTATCTTTTTGTCACGGAGTGTATGTTATTCTCTTAAAAATAAATGCAGATAATTAAAATAAGTATCATATAAGCATATGATTACTGGTACAACCTTTTTAAAACATTATTTTTTACAAAGTGATACCAAACTTTGTTTTTTCTTTAAATTTTTGCTGATCATTCTTTTGTTTTTAAGGCAAAACTTTCAATATGTTCTTTGCACTCAATGAAGTTTCAAACCTTTAAGCACTTTTAAAGATACTTGACAAAACCTCTATAATTGAAAAAATTGGGCCATTTGTTCATGTTTGTGAAAATTGCAAATGAATTTGTGATTATGCAAATTAAACCAAACTTACAGGAAATTTAAAGTGAGGTAAGGCATGCTAATGATTAGAATTATAAAGCGATTACACATGTGTTTAACGAGAACAGACTCCTTATCAGTCACTTGTTCCAGGCATATAAAGGATTGTAAAGGCACGTTGAAAACTGTTTATTGTCCTCTGTCTGCGGTAAACATTTCATTGTTGGTCAATATGCCTCTTCAGAAGCAAAGGGCACATACCGATAACTAACAGAGTTTGTACGAGGCCACATTGTTAGTATGTGAGAGGGTGGATTTTCGTATTGAGAAATCGCAGCCTGTACACAGTGTAATGCCACAACAGTGATGCAGGTTTGGAAGAAATGGACAGAGGAGAATCAAACAAGCCGACAACCTGGCAGTGGGGCATGTAATAGAACAACAGCACGAGACAACAGACACCTCATCCGCATGGCTGTGACTGACCGTACAGTGTCCTCTCCTGTGTTAGCGCAATGTTGAAGCGCGGTTACAGGTGTTTTGCTGTCTAGTTCAACACTTTGTCGCTGTTTGCTGCAGCATCAACTGCGGTCAAGGGTTCGTCTACGCAGGATTCCCCTCTCGCTGAATCATAGATGCCTCCGACTTTAATGGGCTCAGCAACACAGCATGTGGCACAGGATAGTATAGTACGCATCAGTCATTACAAGGGAGAATGTCCTCCCACAGTATGTTATCCAGCATCATGCTGCACAAATACCTAGCATCATGGTGCGGGGAGCTATTTGGTATAATTGTTGATCCCATCTAGTGCACATTGTGGTCAATCTCAACAGTGATCGCTACATAAGGGAAATTTTGGAGCCAGAAGTCCTTCCCATTCTTCGACGCATTCTGTGCTGTATTTCAGCAGGATAATGCCCGTGCACATGTTTCTCAGACTGCACAAGCCTTCTTCAGTACACAACACGTTTCGCTTCTTCCATGGCCTGCTTATTCCCTGTATATGTCACCCATCAAGCATGTCTGGGATTTCATTGGTCGGCGACTCGCTCGTACAGCTGGTGGGGGCACACAGTAAGATTGAATTTTAGTGTCAAGTTGAAGCCATCTGGAAGGCCATTCCCCAGGATTACATTCAGAACCTGTATGATTCAATGCCACAACGTGTACACTCTCTCCTCGCTCAGCGCGGCGGACGTACAAAGTACTGATTTCGGACGTCCTTTTCGTTTTTGTGTCTTGTACATTTGATCGTTTATTTGTACTGCTATCAGTAAATGTGTGGAATAAATTTCTGGCAATTCTTCCGTGGTGTTGCAATATTCACGAACATGCGTGTATGAAAAAGTAGTGCATATATATATATATATCTACTAATTTTTTTTAATCTTTAGGGTTCAATCCAGGTTCTAATTTTTGAAACTTTTTTTTTTGTTGGGGGGGGGGGGGGCATTTAATAATCACCATTTTATTATTCCATTTTAATAATCACACTGTGTATTGAGTTAGGTTATTCATTGAACCATGTATGGGCAGTAATTTAAAATAATACTAAAAGCATGAAATGAAAATTTTTAAGATATAATCATTTTTACAAAATTAAATTTTGTGAAAGGGCTGTTTTTAGGAATTTTTAAGTTTATGAAGGGTCTCTTTTTAAGTGGAATTTTGTGATGGGAAAACTAAGGTGCTCCAATTTTGTCCTCTATTAGCTTATTAGCATGTTATTCTAGCCTTTAGGTTTAAAAACTTGCTTATGTTATTGAAAAAAGAACTTGCCGTGTGAAATGCTGGATATATCCCAGGCTAAAGTTTTGTAATGTACATTTGATTAGGTCATTTGAAAAATTTAGGGAATCACAAAGATGTGAAATGTTTCAGTTATTTATTTATTTATTTTTTTTCATCAGGGATATTAAGGGGGAATGAATTTACATGCTATACTGTGTTTTTTATGTTTGGTAGATTTTTGTTGACCACATCATATGCAGAATTAAGATTGGTAAGTCCCCAGGTCCATAGTTCAAAGTAGCCTTGAATAAAGAAAAAAAATTATGCAATCATTACGAATGTAGGTAAATAAGGTATATTCAAGCAGTTTAAAGAAGCAGTTGAAGGAGGTTACAAAATATCAGAGCGCTTCATTACAGATGTGAAGTATTGAGGGAGAGAGCAAGCAACAAATCCTTTTATGTTTCTTCTGGCGAGTTACGAGATTGAATGCTGAGGGGGAGTGAGTAAAAACAAAGTTCTAAGTGATGCCAAAAATCATAGCAAAAAATTTTTTTTGAACCAGGGTGGCAAACGGTTTTTCTGTTTCTATGATTTTTCATGGAACATATATATACACTACCATAGGTAGATGCACTACCTTATGTTTTCATGATTTTTCTGTTTCTTTAAACAAAAATTTGAAATCTAAAATGACTGTTTAAAACAGCAACCCTACACTTACAAGGAAACATTTAAAAGGTGTTGTCTTCAAAAAATATATGCGATTCTACTCTTCCTAAAACACCAGAAAGTGAAAAAATTATCGGCTGAAAAGAATTACAGCGACCACAAAAGATTATCAAAATTAAGTATATTTAGCGATTTCACATTGTTAGACGATTGATTTTGGGTACTTGGCGGAGAAATGAAACACGGTTCTGTTCATACACGGTAATCTCGGTGCTGGTGAGCTGAATGCCTAACAGCGCTAAATCACCAAATATGCTTAATTTTGATAATTCTTTGTGGTTGCTGTAATTCATTTCAGCCGATAATTTTTTCACATCCTGGTGTTTTATGAAGAATAGAATCACATATAATTTTTAAAATATTTTTTGAAGACGTCTTTTGAATGTTTCCTTGTTAGCTTAAAATTAGTCGCCAAAGCCGATCCATTAGTTAATGCCGCCAAGACTGGAAAATTGTCATGAACAGCCGAAAATGTTTTTACATTTGCATTGTCTAATGATTTCTATTTAAATAAATGATGTTATAAAATTAAAAATTAATGAATTTAAATTCTACAAAGTGAAAGTTTTTTAGAAAGTGTTGCTTAACTGCAAAATTCATTGTTTGTCTATGAAGTTGTGTGTTATATAGATAATTGCATTATATAGAAGAATTGTGCTATAAAAATCTTCTACTTCATACAGTGTGTTGCATAAATATAAACATACCTTTTCCAATAACCAGAAATAAAATTTTTAAAAGAAGAATGTGACTTACAGTTATTGCATATGACTAACAACTGAATAAGGTGCTTTGAGCACATATGTTTAGACTCATGCAAGCTTATGTAAATGAATGTTTAAACATTTTCTTATTTTTCACTGTTTTTTGTTTGTTGTGCGAAATTAAACGCGCACTGTATTTTGCATTTAAAATTTAACGTAGCCACCGGAATTAAAACACAGATAGTCGTGTTGCTAAAGTTCTCTAAAAACAGTTTTAATGCTTGAGTGCAAAATTTACGGAGTTTGTTTAGGATGGCAAGAGGGAAAACTTTGACAGTAGACGAGAGGATAAAAATCAACTTTATGTGTGGTAAAGGCTTTAGCAATCGTAAAATTGGGTGGCAAACTGGAAGAAGTGAGAGTGTTGTGCGAAATTATATAAAGAAAGGAGCAATTACTGGAAAAAAGCGTATAAGAAGCAAAGAGAAAAGCTCACCAGTTACGACAAATGTCGAATATGCAACGCTGAAAAGAATAAGAATATTTCCTGTGCGAAGATACGAGAAGTTTCTGTGCCTCCTGTTCATTACAAGTTGGGTGTTCATCAGACAACCATATGGAGAACTATGAAAGCTGCAACATTCATTAAATTTTTTAAAACGAAGGCGAAACCACCCCTCACTCAAAAGCACAAAGATATGCGGTTGGAATGGGCATGAAAACGGATTCTAGATTGACTAAATTGGGAAAAAGTCATCTTCTCAGATGAAAAAAAGTTTAATCTCGATGGCCCGGATGGATTTCATAGCTACTGGCATGATTTACAAACCGAAGAAATGTACTGTTCAAAACATCAATCTGGAGGTGGGTCTGTCATGGTGTGGGCAGCCATAGGTTTTAAAGTGACTTTTGAATTAGAGTTTGTGGAGAACACTCTGAACTCTGTAGATTTATGTCCAGTTGCTCACGAGGAACCTCTGCCGTCAAGCAGTCAAGAAAGCTAGAAGAAATTATATTTTTCAGCAAGATTGTCAGGGGTTGATCCAGGCAAAATTTGGGTCCTTTTTGCAGTCCCTTCTCAAAATTCCACAAAGTAAAAAAGGACCGTTCATAAAATTCAAATTCATAAAAAGGAACCCTTTACAAAATTCAAATGTATAAAAAGGTACCCTACACAAGATTCAAATTTATAAAATGAATCCCTTCGCAAGATTTTGTTTTATAAAAATGATCCTTTTATTAAATGTTTTCAGTATTATTTTTAATTAATGCGTAATTTGGCGCAACGGAACTCTATTAACTTGATATTAAACATTATATAAAGTGATTTTAAAAATGGAAGATTTTGCACAATATTTTACTTTTTCACAAAAGTATTTTATATTTCACAAAAATAAAAAATTCACAAAAAAAAGGGACCCAAAAATTAAAACCTGGATCGACCCCTGATTGTGCATCTGTACATACAGCACATATCATGAAAAAATGGTTCTGTGGCAATATAATTAAAGTTCTTGATTGGCCCTCAAAAAGCTCTGATTTAAACATAATGGAGAACATATGGGGTATTCTGGTTTGCTGTGTTTATGTAAATGGAAGGCAGTTTAACACGAAAGATGAACTAAAATTGGCCATTCAATTAGCTTGGAAGACAATCAGCTTGGATGACCTCATACCACTATATCAGTCAATGCCAAGGCGTTTATTGGCTGTTCTAGAAGCCCATGGTGGCTTTACAAAGTATTTGATACAGTATTTGTTGGTCAGTTATTTATTTTTTACATGTGCGTTTAAATTCATGTAACATGTATTTTTGTCATAAATTCAATAACATTAATTTTCTAAATCATATTGGTCTTTCATTATTTTGACTCGTATTTTCATTTCTTGAATCATACACATACAGTTTTCATTAAGTGTCAGCTATTCATATTTTTTTATTATACTTCTATACCATTCTAATTCTTAAAGCTAAGGTGCGTTTATATTCATGCAACACACTGTATATATTTAACATTAAATCTTTTACACTGCCATTAAATTGTATGATTAAAAAAAAAAAAAAGTCATATTCTGTTTAAATAATTAAAAAAATTCTTAGTGATATAGTTTTAGGATTTTTTTATTATTTTCTTTTATTATATATTATCTATAGTTATAATTTAAAATTACGAATTAACATAATCTATCCATTAGAAAAATTATTTCTCTAAAATTAAGAAAGATGGCGTCACCACAAAAAGTCCATTGCTTTAAAACTGTATTAAAGAAAAATATTAATGTATATGATTTTTTATTTTTAATAATTTCGAATAAATAAATTGTAAATGTTGTTTGACTTATAAAAAAAAATATATATATATAAAATATTTTTTAAACACACATTCTTCTATTATATTTTATTTATAAACCAATATTCATTATTGCATCCAAGTTCTGAAAGATCTACAATTTGGAAATTTCTGTAATTCAGAATTATTAATATTTCTTGACTTTTATGAATTTTATGCTGTTTTAAAGCAATGGATTTTGAAATCTCAGATTCGGCTTTTGAGGCTGCCAAGCTTAACATATCATGTGAATATTTAAAAGCCTAATGTTTTGTTTTCATATATTGAGCAATAAAACTTTATAATTAAAAAAGTGGAAATTAGTTTTGCAGTAAAAAAAAAAATAATAATAATAATAATAAATAAATAAATAAATAAATAAGTTATATCTCCATGTATATATGTGGTAGCCTCATAAAAATTTATACAGATAATGAGATAAATACTCAATCACATGCAACAGCCAAAACACATTTAAACCATTACTTTTTATAGGGTGATCCAAAACATATTGATTTTTGTTTAATTTTTTACTGGTCCCTTGTTACTCTTCATGACACAACCTTTGCTGAAATGTGTGTGGTATAACATGTTCTTTACACTACTAAAGTTTCAAGATGATTCCTAATGACCTTTTCTAGATATTGTACAAAACGCCTAAATTCAAAAGTATTCAGGGTGGTGACAATCAGGGAAAATCAGGGTACTTTATCAGTCTGGAAACATCAGGGAATTTTGTAAAAGTACCTAAAAATCATGGAAATTTTCATTTTTGCTTAGCAAGCATGACTGAATAATTGCCAAACAGGCATTGTCTTAACCATGATTGCACAAGATTGGCTGCTTTCTAGTTGAATCTCACATAGTTAACATTTAAAAAAAAAAAAAAAAATGATTATAATAATAAATATTTATTTTTAGTGCAACAGCTTGAGAAATAATTTTATGTCTTGATGTTAATATTTTATGCAATTAAAATGAGTCATATTTGTATAATTTTGTTAATTTCTCCAAAATTATGAATTTTTCATTTTATTTACCTTTTTGTAAGTGAACAAAGAAAAAAAAATAAAAAGATTGAGATATTTTTGCCCATCAGTATAGTTTTTTTTAATTACAATGGTTTAGCAAGCATGTTAGATAAGAGTATGATATACACAAAATCTTGGAATGTATATAAAACTGTGTAGTCGCTCGGGGCGGCTAAGAATTACAAAGTTAAAATAGATATAATGAAATTGGCTACCAGTGTTTTAAAGGTTAATTCGGAAATTTATGTAATGCTATTTAAAATTAGTTTAATGTAAAATTAAAGACCACAGTAACTGTGTATGTATATACACACACAATGCAGCCTACCTTAATGAAATGTGCTTGCAATGAGGCCCTCGAGGTCTTTTGAGTTTGATAGGTCTGATTTGATTCCATTGCATGCATTTAAACTCTAAAAATTTTAAAACAAAATATTTAATTAGCCATTTTCAACAAAGTTTTTGTTAGTAATTTAGATTTTGAACTTTTTCCTATAGTTTTATTCGTTTTATATTTTTTACACCTCAAAATTTTTAACTGCCTCAAATATTTTATAACATTTTTATACTTGAAACTTTCAGGTCTAAATCTTTCATGCCCTTTTGTAGCCGTATATTTTTTCTTCCTTACACTTACGTTTTTTTTTTTTTTTTTTTTTTTTTTCCTCTGATTCAAATTTTAATTTAATTTTGTCTTTGCCGATTCTCAAAAGACAGCTGATTGAAGACTAGAAAAAACAGGTGAACAGTGACAAGACAGATATCTTGTAGGGGCTCAAAGACTAAAATACTAGAAGAAATTTAAGATCCAGTACAAGCAAGTATCAGAAACGTGCTCAAAGAAAGTTAATGGAAGACAAGAAGAAACTAGTGAAGAATGAAAGTCACATACAGTCCATACGCTCAACAGTCAGTGGCTAGACAATAAGATGAATCTGAACTGCGAAAAGAAAGCTGTTCAAAGACCAGAAGAAACTTATGAACAGCGACAATCTATGCTACATGTCGATGGTCAATAGACTGCGGCATGAAGACAAGAAGCAATTGAAGATCAGGCATAAACCAAATGTCAGGGACATGCTGATACTCAATGGACAGCGATTAGAAGAAACTTAAGAGCAACCCTATATTTGAATTGAAGCTGATGCCAGACGTCATACTGATATCAATCAAACATTGAATGCTGCCAATTGGATCCTATGTGCATTTTACAATTATCCTACTTTTGATTATGCTTTTCAAAGTATCGTCAGTATAGCAGGAGTGGCAAATATTTATTTAAATTGTACTGCACAAAAAATCTCAAGGGATGTGTTGTACCAATGGAAAATTTTGATTGCCTCAAATTTCTGAAATTGCCAGAAACTTTGAATAGTTATTTATTCGTAAATTCTATAAACACTAATTTAGCCATGGCAATGCTGGACAGACCTGCTAATGGCAAAATAAAAAAAAGTAGATAAATAAAATCGTGTTAAAAATTTATTTCTCTCCCAACAAACAAACCAACCTAGGGTAATTTTATATTCTGCACAAAATTTGTTATACACATATATGTTTCAGGACTTAAAATACCTTCAACATATGTTCTTTTTAGGAGGATTGAAATCGCCTCCTTTCATAATGCATTGAACACAAAATCTTCAAATACACCCATAGACCAAGTTTCTCACTTTCCGTGGTTGTGCACTACTTTTTGAAATTGTAAGGTGCAGAGGGTAGATGCTTGTCAACTAAAATGTTTTGTCTAAGCAGTGGCAATGTATAAGTCTGAGGGCCCCCTTCACTCCTTCTTTTAAATTTATTACTATAAAAAGACACTGAAATAAGTTTTAAGATTGATTTGGAAGCTCAACCCATCAAGAGGATGAGGGACATTGGCTTTGCAGGGTTTGCACTACAAGAAAAATATTGAGTAGGATTCTCCTACTCTAAAAAAAAAATTTTAAATGGGGTCTTTCAAATTTAAGGGAGAAATTACATAATTTACATTTTGTAAATTTCTTTTTAGAGAATTACAATTGCAAATTAAACAGTTAAAAGAATCAAGTAAATGTTAAAAATGGAAATTTATTTTCTTTCCCCTTTTGTGGATAAAGACAGATACTGCTTCAATATTCAGAATCTAAATTTTCATCAGAAATGCAGAAAGAATTGCTCAAGCCATTACTTAGTCTGTTTCAAAATTTATTTTCAATTTGATTTTGAATACTCAGAGTGCTTTACAGAAGTGCAGTAACTCTAATAACCTAAATTATTTAATACAGTAGAACCTTGATCCATCGTTTTTCATGGGGTGCGTGAAAAAAAAAAAACCTATGAAAGCGGGAAAACGATGAATGCGGGTTAAAGTCAAAACACGAATAAAACAATGTTTATGAAATAATACACACAATATATATACAATACTACTAATAAAAACTAATTTGTTACTCTCCAAACTGTGAATGAGATAAATCTAAGTTGTAGAACATTAAGTGATATTTATTTTTTAAAATCGGTAACTTTATGTTGGATTTTTTGTTCATTTTATAAATTAAACGACATTTTCCAGATTTACAACATTTTTTGGTCCTTTTCTGTAATCTCATGTGCATATAAAAAAAAATTTGTGCATTTTAAAGTGCCGTAATTACATCAAACACACTTGGCACTTGCTTAGGCTCAGTCACAGGAATGTGAAAAAATGTAGTAGCTGTCCATACTGGACGCATCCATTCTCCTCTTTGTACAAAGTAGAAAAACTTATTTGCCAAGCAACAACACATGATCTGTATGCAGTAATTCATAGACACATGTAACAATATTTGCGCAATCCCTGGTCTTCATCTAAAACAGCATAAGGTTGAGTAATTGAGGTTGGTTGGGTTTTACATCACACTAGTGCTACAATATGGGCAAATGGCGACGGTCTGGAACTCACTTTTGTGGATGGTCCGAAAACATGCCATCACAATTTTGACCCTCCATGGAGGAGGGAAAGAGTTTTTTTAGGATAAATGAAGCAATTCCAGTTTGAATGCCACATGGAGTTGCTTGCTTTTCAGTTTCATTTCAGTCAGAAGAAAAATTTTACAGCGATGAATGCGGGGGAAAATGACTTTTTGAAAACGATATATGCTGGTTCCGTTAACATTATTTAAATACAGTTTGTGCAGGGACCATAGAAATATAACGATCAATGCGGGGAAATGATGGATGCAGGAACAATAGATCGGGGTTTCATTGTATATAATTTTTGCAAGTTTTAACTTTCACACTTAGTAATTGTTTATTGATATAATAAACACTTCATATATCCTCTTATCAAATATTTACAATTAAGAAGTACTTTGAAATAATTGCATAATATTTCCGCTTTTTTTATTTTTTAATCAAGAAATTCTAGAAAAGTTAAAAAATAGATAACTGCAGGCTTCAAAGCAATTCATATATTACCCAACTGAACTAAAAAAAATTGATGAAATACTTGTCGCAAAATGATAATTTTGTGCGAGACATTATTAATTAAGAAGGTAATCTTATTTGTAGGCTAAAAATTTTTAAAGAGGTAAATTTATGAATTACTAACTTTTTAATATAAATTTGATTCAAAATATGTTTTAATTATTTTTGTAGTGCAGATTCATTTTATCTATTGTGGAGAAGGCGATGATGAAGAAGACGATAAAAAGAAAAAATAATAATAAAATAAACAATCTTTAATTTTAGTTTAGGAATAAAAAGGAAAGAAGGCTTATGAACTTTAATTGTCAGGTTCTACATGGTATGAACATCTAAGCTAATGAAATCCATTTGGATCTGGTTCCTGGTTAGCCATCTAAAATTAAAGAAAACTAATCCCAAATTGATTATGGCCTGTAAAAATTATATAAAGTTATTTATATGAATAGCATATTTAATTTTCATATTGAAGCTGAGGATAAAGTGTGATCATCATACGGTGAGAGCCCCGTCACAAGCCGACGATCAAATCTAGCTGCTTGCAGAAAAATCGGGCTGTTGAAGACTGCACACTTTTGCATAACTGGCGAATGCCCAAACGTTAATGCTCAGAGTGACCAATGGGAAAGAACCATCACAGAGAGAATGGGATGACAAAAGAAGGACGTTGTAGCCACCCCACGCTATACTCTATTTCCTTTACGCAGTCGCCTCAAGGCCACGCTCAGACGAACTGTGATTTCACCTTCCCCGTCCGTTGCTAGGTTACTGAAGAAACAACGATATCTCACTGGATAGAATTGAGCACGTGATCTCCCTCTCTGAATTTCGTGGCCTTGAAGTGCCTCCGGTGAGGAAATGGACTATAGAACTGGGGGAAGAGCAAACCTCAAATGAAGAACCAAGAGAGAAAGTTTGCGAAGGGCTGATGTGAAGCAAACTTATGGTATAATAACGGGAAAGTGTTAAATAATTAAATAATTTTGATTAGATAGGTTGAACATATACTTTTGCCAAAATAGAAAAAAACATTGTCATGCTTCATGACAATACTCAATGAGTAATGTGAAAATATGGGGGGGGGGGGAATCCACCATTATGATATATTTTTTAGTGAGATTTTCAAAATATTGCAAGATTTTCGCAATTGCACCCTCTAATACAAACTGGGCTTCGCTTGCCTTGCCTTAGTCAGGCTTTAAATAAATAAGTTTTTTTGGTTTTGGAGTTGTCATTCTATGGTTACTTTATTTGTACATTAAAGCTCTTTAGACAGGAACCTACTGCTTAAAATAGAATTGCAGCGAATGTTTAAGGTTAAAATAATAGCACTACAACTTCACCAGATACATAGACTTAAAGGTTAAGTTTCTTTGGAGGCCCCATTCATGACCAGAAGCCTGGAGGCAACTTGCTACCTCTGCCCCATGCTTGGTACGACACTGTGACTTTGGTAACTAAAATCTTTTGCCCAAGGCGGCTAAAAGTGTAGGGACAGCCTTGGTTATTTCTACTGGTCTACTGGATTTTGTTAAAAATCTCCTGATTTCAGAAATTTTTATGTAAATATAGAGGAAAATATCTTGAAGATAATGTAATGGAATAAAGTTTATTAAGCATATATATATGAAAAATAATCATTTAATCTTATTTCTTTTAAAGTTATCTCAATTTTGCTAGAGTTTTTAAACATTTTTCATTCTAAATATATAATTATGTATATTTGTAAATTCAAAATATAAAATGATTTTAATAAAAACAAATAAAAAATAAAAAGGATTATTATGTCATGCAAAAATCTGCTTATGTCATCATTTTAAGGGTGAGAGCAAGAATTTTTTTTTTGAGCAATGTTAACAGGTATGATTCTCTATAAAGAAACTTTAATTTTAGTGTTAAGATACTTTATATTTTATTAAAGTGTTTTTTCAGTTGTAAAAGAATGTTGTTTTGAATCTTACTTGTTCTTAAGGGAATGTAGTAAATATTTAAAACTCAAGAAATTCTATTTGCCGATATGCTGACTTTTAGATAGCTTGTGAAGTAGAGCATGCATTTTCTTTAGATCTGCCTCCTCCTGTTTTGTTTTTAAATAAAAATCTGTATGTGCTATTACCAGAATAATCAATTATATAAGCTTTGCTGCATTTTAGAAACATTTTGCTAATATAGCAGATTGTTTTATTGTTTTTTTTTTTTTTTTTAAATATGTACCGTCTGTTCTTTTTTTATATATATGTATGTAAATGTTGTTTGCTTTGTATGTGTGTTTAAATGTCGTCAATAGATGTGTATGAATTTAATTTCCTGTCATTATTTCTCTCCTTATATTTGTTACATATCTTAATATTTTATTATTATAAACTTTCCTTTTCAATTGTGTTTCTGTATTGTTTATTTTCATTTTTTAAAAATAATTTTCTTTTAAAGCAACAAGCCCGGTCCCCTGAACCAGTATATGCGCAAGTCAACAGAGAAAAAAAGAAAGGGCGGCATATTCTCTCAGATATCCAGCTTCTTGCTAATGAACCTGATGGTATGCCAGCTGGTGACTCATGGGTGTGAAACTCCATCTCCCAATTTTGAATACAAATTTTGCTTCCTAACTGCAAATGTATATTTAAATTTTCAAGTGAAAGTCATCTTTCTGCAGAGAAAAGAATTGTAAAAATTATAATATATTGACTGAACAAATAGCTGTGAGCATTTTTGTCAGCTATATGTTTCTCTGCAGAATGTTGAGTTAATATACCAGAAGGAAAATTTCACTTGTTCTCTTCTCGCAGCTGGTGTATTCAGTTACGGGTGATATCAAATAAAAAATGCAGGCCAAGCATCACTAGCAATCAAGATGTGAAATGGTCTGTGACAGGAAACTGGTGTTGCGAGTAAAACTGTTAAAGATTACTCGTCATGTGCCTCCTTAATCTGTGTATATGAGTCATTAGACAGTGTTAAACTTTTTCCATATTTCTTGCCCATAATGACTGCTCTTCGTGCCAACCATGAAAATGCTTCTTGTGTTCCAAGTAGCTCTGCTGCACCCAAAACTATGCATAAGGCTTAGCGACTAAGCATTTTCAATTGTCTGCTTTAATTTTTTTAATATCATTTTTCTCCCACTGAAGCTCAAAATGTTACCTTTCTCCTTTATTTCTTTTTTGTGTTTACAAAAATATTGGCTATTCATACCAGAATAGATAGCCTTGCCTTAAGCTACTGAAAGTGTCAACTTGAACTAGAAAACTGATTTTAGTCATATTGGTCACCTGTTCACTAAAGAAATTAGGAGGATTGGGAAGCATGTCAAGCTGCGACCAAATAATTTTCAGACATGTAATACAAATAGCATGAGTTGTGGAGTAATGTGATGTTGTTTTTATAGTTTTATGTAATATTTAATTGAAATTATTTCATCATGACATTTTATTTGACTGAATTTTTACTTTTACTGTTTTTGTTAAGTACTTTTATAACTATTGTTTGCTATTTAATACCACTGATTTTACTTTTTTAATGTAAAGAAAATTAGTTGTGAAAATTTTTAAAATGTTTTTATAGCTACATGCGACAATACATCACCTGTAGATAAGAAGTTTATTATTGAAGTTTGGAATTTCATAGGAAACCAAACGTTGAAAAACCCTCTGCTGATACAGCTTCTTAATACACATTTGTGCAATTTAATATAGAGTTTTTATATGCCAAATACTGAGAGACACCTACATTGTCATGATATTCATTATAGTGTAATGAATCTCAGTGGCTTTAGTTACAAAATAGCTATTTACTTTGCAATTTGGTTAATTATGGGTACCAAATATTAGTAATCAATTTAATAACGCTCTACATAATTTTATGGTGTGAATGCTCATTTTTTTTACCATTGAATCAGTGATAATTTTAACTTCTTGTATTGAGACTATCTTTATTAGTGATTGTGTATGTTTGTGTGTGTATGTGTAAAATAAGCATATAGATGTGTATGTATATGCAATGTATAGATACATTTAATATACTTACTAATATATATGTTTGTAAATATGCACACAAGTATATACATTCACATCTTTGAGTATACACACAATTATGAGGTGCTACATTGTATACATCAACAAAACTTTTCCTTTATTTCACATGTGCAGCTTTTTATATTATCTTTACTTTATTAATTTGTTTTATCACGGTTTATTGCTAAAACATTTAAATAAGCATGGATATTTTAAGTTATTGAATTCTTAATACAACAAGGTACATAGTTAAAGATGGGCAGGATGTTTTTTATTTCAAAATTTTCACTAATGAAGTTGACCTGTTTACATGTTTAAAATGTTGAATTTTTAAGTCATTTTACATAATATGAAGTTGTGCAGATTTCAAAAGTGTCAAAACATGTCTAGTTGAGAAACTTGATTAATAAATTTTGTCATGAAGATTGTAATTTGTTTCTCATTTGTTTGTCTTTAATTTTGTTTCAAGATTTCTTATATATCAGTTTAATACATACATACACACACACACACACACACACACACAAAAAGAAAAAAGTTTAAAAATTAAATGATTGGACATTTTTTAATTATTCAAAGAAATTGATTTTTAATGTGAACTTATTAGAAAGCTTATTAAATTGATTCAAAAAGTTATTGCTTTAAAGTATATTATAACAATTAATACAAATAGTAATTTTATAAATTCCCAATCATCAATATTTTTTTTTTTTTTTTTTTGGAGGGGAGGGGGGGGGGGCGACAGGCCAAATTATACTTAGAAATTAAGTTTTGTTTTCCACATCTGGTAACAGAGAAATTGCTCATTTTTCTGAGAGGTAGATGCATACAGAGTAGAAAAATATGTTCCCCAAAAAACAGTTGCACATTATTATTTTATAAGCAAAAAAGAAAAAAATCTCATACAATCATTCTTTCATAAAGGCTGCTTTCAAATTTTATGCTTAAAATTTTACAATATATTTAATTTTATTTCCCTAAAGAAGAAGAAAGAAAAGTGTTTTAAAACTGGAAAAATAACTTTTTCTCAAGTAAATTATATGCGTTTTAAGTAGAATGTCAAATAATTACGCAACAAAAAATATTTTATTTTTTAAACCCTATGTTTTTAACTAAATATAAAAAAATAATTTATTTATATATAATAAAGATTTATTAAGTGTAGTAAAAGCCAAGCAACAAATACAAGATCACTGAAACCACAAAGACCAATAAGAATAAATAAATAAAAATTATGTAGGAGAAGCTCAGAAAGGTGAAAAAAATTTATCAGGGGATGAAATACACATATTTAAAGAAACTAAATTTATTAATTAACAGCCTGCAAAACAATAAACTAACTCAACAAAATCTTAACAGAAAAACTGAAATGAAATTTATGAAAAGATAATTTAAGCAACTTAAGAAAGGAAGGAAGGAGGCAAGCAGGAAGACTTGTGACTTGCCCGACAGCTTGTAACTTTTTCAGATCATTTTGTTTACTATTTACAATATTTTCAGAAATATAAAGAGTATTTAGAGAGTTTTTTTTTTCTAAAATTATTATTTTCAAATTTTGAGCTTAAATAAAGAATGTAATTCAATGTAATTTATGATGCTTGCAAAAAAATATATGTAATATAAAAAATAAATATGGTGAAAATATTTGGCTGTTTCAGAGAAAAACGCAACAAAATAGTTAAAATGCTTTAAAAAAATTAACAAAAAATTTAATAATATTAAAAATAATATAAAAGATCCAAACAGAAAAAAATTACATATATACTTTTCTTTTATCGGGATCAGATTCAGGTACAGTGAAAATAATAATAATAATTTTTGGTCATTTATGCATTATATCTCTTTAAAAAAAAAAAAAAAAAAAAAGAAAGAAAGCATCATTCGCCGAAGATTCCCTAAAAAAAAAACTGAATCAGCTGTGTTGTATATGAATTAGAATATGCAAGAGTTGGGTAAACTTGTCTCTCAAAACGACTATTCACCCCAAAACCTGACACGAACCAGCAGCTTCAGATCCACACTCGACCCGCAGTAATGTATAGTTAAATTTGTTAATAATAAGAAACAAAATTAATATTTTAGTACATAATATACAGTTAATTATTGAGCAAATCTTTTAAGGGATAAAATATTACTAATTTAACATAATGAAGTTTTGTTTATTGTAAAATTAGTAATTTTTAATATAAATAATAACGTTAGAAGTATATTAATAATTACTAATCTAGCTATAAATTTCAGTATATCATATTGCAAAATTTCTTATATATTAAAACTTAAAAATTCACTGCTCGAAATATTTTGACAATATATAAGAATAAAATAATGAGGCAAATATACATTCGGTGGCTAGAAAATTTAAAATATTAAGTATTAATAATTACGCAATTGCAATTTAAATTCATGTCATGAGTCATGTTACTTAGAAATGTCATCCAATTTCTGCATCCAATATGTTGTTACATTCATCATAAAAAAGAAAAAGCATTAGAAATTCTTCTGAAAATAATATATATACATATATATTGCGTGTGAAAAAATTAATGCAAATTCGAGCCATACCAGATCGGATTACCCGACCCGATGTAATACTGTAATAGAAATTCCTGTTTCATTTGCATACATATATGTACATAATAAACTTACATATATCGCAGAAGAAAAAAAAATGTATATATGAATTGTAAAAAATTTAAATTATGTCACTATACAAAAATCTAAAAAGTAGGACTACAATGTTGCAATATTTTCATTGCACAATGTATGCTTTGAAAGTCAAAAGAAAAAAAAAAGCATCTTTTTGAAAGAAACATGAAACTACTTACAGATAAGGTTAAGAGGGGGGGGGGTGGACTCTATTAAAAACTAGTTTCCCCTGAAGGTTCACTCTGAACTGTCCTGAAAGAATTCCCCCCCACCACCACCACCACCACCAAAGATTATTAATCACCTGTAATTACTTCCTCGAGTTGTTTGGGATGAGAGGCGTGGTTTTACATAAAAACGTAAAATTTTTAGCAAATTTTCATACTTCAGTACTGCTTTATTAATACACATTTAAACTTAATTTTTTTAAAGAATTAATAATAAGCTTGATCCTGTCTATTTTAAGCTATTCGATACAGTAGTTTGTTACTTTCTTAAGACCAATGAACAAAATCAAGTGAAATTTCGAATATTTCAGCTTAAAAATAAAATATTAAAGATAAAAATAATCATTTTTTAAAAACAGATGGCTCATGTAACAGTTGTGAATTTTCTGAATGTGAAAACGGAATTTAAATATATGCATTTGTTAATGAGTTATAAGGGGGCGAATTTTCCCATAGGATTACATTGGCTTTGCTTTCCGGCGACGGTGACTGAAGTAGCCTCTAAAGATAAGGGACTGCTAGAATACATGGCCAATGGAATGTTGTTAGTAGAGGAAAGTTAGAGGAGGGCTGCTCGCTGAATATCTATTCACTCCCTGGAAGTACAGAAAATCTTCCAGCGCCCAAGGGAGGACATGGCTCCAGGGTGATCACCGGCCTGTAAGTGGCATGGTGTGCCATGCAACGCCCTGTGTGCACGATAAGGATAGGTGCTGCTAGTCATTGCCCTAGTGGGGTGCATAAATGTCCTCTTTGCAGCAGATGCTGCTTTGCTAAGGTCGCTCAGATACCCTCTCATCTTGGGATGCCCAGGTGCACAGTAGTGCCTCCTCGAGCGAGCTACTGCCCCAAGCTCACTTCAACAGTCAAAGTAGCACTGCAGCTGCCCCCTACCACATCTCTCCCATATGCCACGCCAGAAGAGTGTCAGCTTCTGCAATGTGTCTGAGGAGTCTGCATTACACCAAGGTGGTGGTGCCCTTGTTAACAGGGTCCAATCTAGGACAGGGCAACCCAGGCAATTGCTCGGGGCAGCAAATTTGTAAGAGCGGCAGTTTCAAGTGGCAACAATATTAATTTTTAAATAAGTGAAAAACTCAGGGAAGAAAAATGAATGTTTTTAAACTTTTTTTTTGGTAAAAAAGAAAACACCTTTCTCAATAATTTCAATGGAAAATTTTCTTTTTGTAACAAATGCTTTCTCTCTTTGTTTCTTTCTCAGAGAAAACAGCAGATGAGATGGCATTTGAACTTTGCATGCGAAAATGAGTAAGGACGGCATAATGGGGTTCAGATAAGAACTAACTACTTCTCATGCTATGTTGAACCACTAGTTTACATAGAGGACAGGTTGACACATTGTTCGACCCAATAGACTGGACTAAAAGAAAAAATACTCGAAAGGAAACATACGACTTTCTTTCTTTTATTTTTTTGTTAGGATAAGAATAAGAGGACAGGAATTGGGAGTGGGATAGATTGTTCTTTTGTGTCTGTTGTGTGTAGTTTTGCTATAGAAACAATTTTTTGTCCCAATGACTGACCTTTAAAATAATCAGCATGGGTGGGAATTTGTATGCTCTAGGGATAAAAGTAAAACCTTGATGGGACTGGACGAACACTGTAAATGTACATCATCGTTGTCTTTTCATCTTCCAGTCATATCATTAGTGCATACTACACTTGATTTTTGTATTTTAAAAGTATTAGTTTTTATAGCAAAAGTATTTCATGTACTTCACTTATAAGACCAGCTTTGAAGGAAAGAAGTTTTCAAGGTAATTATTTTTTTTCTATTTTATATAATTCTGTTTCTCAAAAAATATCCTATCTATCAAAATATATGTATAATTAATCTTCGCATTTTGATTATTTTTCGTCCTGAAAATCCACTCTAAACACTATATTTTAAATATTTACAAAAGAACCTTTCTCTTTATTCTTCATAGGAAATAAAAACTCTGTTTGATATAATAATGCAGTTGGGATAAAAATACCATTAAATTATAAATATTTATGAATAAAAATGAGTTCAATTCGTGAATATAAAGTAAGGAATTTGAATTTGAGAACAGCCTTAAGTAGATTATTTAACCATTATTAGTTTCTCATCACTAGATATGGAGAACTTGAATAATCATAAAAATTTATAACCTCATTTTTTTTTTATCAACAAATGATCGCAGAGATATCACACCAATTTTAAGATATGACTTAAAATACTAGTAAGAACCGTATTGATTTACAACATTTTAACTTAAAAACTTCACAAGTTCTTCAAATTCAAGATTCTTTTAACACAGGAGAAACGGCAGACTAGCATTAAAATATCAGTTATGAAATTTCAATTTTGAAAACATCACAAATTATTTTGTTTTTATGAATTTCTTAACTTTGCAGAATAGGGCAAAATTACACAAAAACATGCCTTTTGAGGAATAATTTCATCTTAAAAATGTCAGACTACTTTTAAAATATCATTTATAATACTGGATCGAAACCATTAATTTTGAATATTCTAATTTGAAAATTTCATAAGTTATTTGGAATTAAAGATTTTTTAAACATAGCTGAATAGAGCAATATCTGATTATGGTGAACATTGCATTGAAAATACTAATATAAAAAGGCAAAATAAAATATAAAGCTGAACCCAAGAACATTTATTAACAAATTAGGATATGGCAAGTGTATGGAATTAAATCGTAGGTAGCCTATTAGGTTAGGCATTTCAGTCTGTCACAGTGTTGAGCGATCGGTCAAATTCACTTCTCTTAACATGAGTGTAGTACATACTGTATTTGAAATTTATAACAAATGAGGGGGAATTGAGTAGAGTTCACCTATACAGCTTATTCCTTCTACTTACATATATCTTTATATATATAAAAGGCAAAGTTTGTGTGTGGACAGCATAGTGCAAAGACGGTAGCTCGGACAGTCATGTATTTCGGTATGAAGGTGCCCTCCAAGGGGTCCTTGTGCACCTCGAAGCCTGATTTTCGAATTTTTGATTTGTTTTCTTTTAATTAATTAAAATATGAAAATATTAACTTCATAATAGCTGTAAAAATAGCCATTAAAATTTTATCCTTAATTTAATTGTTGCCAAAAAAAATTTACGAGTTCTTTTTTTTTTCTTTTTTTTTTTCGTCAGGAAAATAAATACGTTTACTTAAACGTGAACAATAAAAAAATGAAAAAAGTTACATTATGCATCTCATAAAAATTGATGCCAGTATCACTTTGAAAATTTTATACACATTGATAAAGTGTTAATATAATTTATGGAACTATTATATGTTGTCCTTTTTTTTTTTTTTTTTAACTATTATTTCGTAGCTTTTTACTGTCAAGTTATTTAAAAAAAAAGAAAACTGCCCATGACGTCATATTTGACTGCATTGAGTTTCTTTACTACAATAAACTCTATGAACTATAAATTTATTTTATCAGTTTTATTTACAGATCCTACTGGACGATTTTTTAAATTTTGGCATAGAAATAAACCGAATGTTTTTCGCCAAGAAGTTTAATTTAGCAACAGCCATTTTAATCCATTTTAATTTAGCAATAGCCATTTAAAGAAATTAAACCGAAATAGTAGTCACATAAATGATCTATCTTTATCTGAATAGATAATTTTATAGGGGGGAAAAAAAAAACTTGTAGTTTAAAGAATAGAAAATTTATTTCAAGCACTATTTTAAGCTTAAAAACCATTAAAAATATAAACAGAATATGAAGATTTCTTACAAATTAATTTTAAAAAAAGGTGTCTATAAAAGTATCACCAAAATAGGATCCCCTCTTTTATACAAGAAATTGTATTATAGAAAAAAAAAATCATCACTAATATGGTGACAAAAATTCAAAAGCCACCAAGGGAGAGATTTAATAAAGTTGAGTAGCACGATAATGTTTACATATATATATATTTTTTATATATATATATCAATCACTATGCTAATTTATAATACAAATATACGAGCTGCTGTGTGTAACTGTACTTGCATACTGTCCGGCAGAAATATTTGATTAATTTAAATTAATATTTAAATAAGAATAAGAATACGTTTAATGGGAAATATACAGTGCGTTAAGAAATTATAAGACCACAAGCGTATTGGTGCATTTCTGAAGATGAGAGCATAATATGCAAATTTTTAGTTGCATATTTAAAATTGATAAGAAAACGCATCCTATACTAATTCCAACTTTTAAAATTAAATTAAATTTCATTAAAACTTATTCATTTTTCTAAAAATTAAAGACAGTGACTGTTAAGAAATTATAAGACCACCTGAGAAAATTAGCATATTATACATGACGTCAAACTCAATATGAAGCGCATGCGTCAGTATTTCGTAAAAGCATTACCTAAGAAGCAAAGGCTTAGGTTTTGAATGTGTTATAGACAATTAATTTGACGATGCCTCGAGGTAAAGAATTATCGGAATGCGAAATGAGAAAAATTTTATTTTATAAAGGTTCTGGTAAATCTGAAAGAGATATTGTGAGGTTAATGAACTGTTCTAAAACTGCCATTCATAATGTCATAATTAGAAAAGATTATTCAAACAAAATAAAATGATCTGGTAGAAAAAATATTTTGACAGCACGTGGTAATAGACAAATTTTTCGACTGTCAACTAAAAAAGTCTCAACTTGTGCAATTTCGAAACATTTCAGCAAGAAAACTTCACATGTAACAGTCTGGAAGAGTCTTAAATTAAATATTAATACGAAATTTATGAAATTGAAGAAAAAACCAAAGTTATTGAAATGCCTTCGAGAAGAAAGATTAAAATGTGCTAAAAATGTCATGTCATGGAATGATGAGTGGAAACAAATTATATTTTCTGATGAAAATAAATTTAATCTTGATGGTCCCGATGGTTACAAACGCTATTGGCATGACTTGAGGAAGGAACCAAAAGAATGCTTCAGTCGACTAATGGGTGGAGGATCAGTAATGATTTGGGGAGCTTTCAGTTATGAGGGGTTGTGTGATTTACAGCAGATTTCGGGTCATATGAACTCTACACATTATCAGTCTATGCTATATGATCATATGATACCGTTTGGACCTTTATTAGGTGGTGCTAACTGGATGTTTCAACAGGACAATGCTGCTTGTCATTCATCTAAATCTACACAGGAGTGGTTTAAAAAAGAAAAAAATAATGTTTTGCCATGGCCAAGTCGAAGTCCAGACTTGAACCCCATGGAAAACATATGGGGTATATTATCTCGCAATGTTTATGCTGCTAATAAACAATTTTCATCTGCCAATGAACTGGAAGTAGCCATTGTAAAAGAATGGTACAATATTTCTACAACTGAACTTAATCACCTGGTTACTTCAATGAAAAACAGAGTGTTTAAAGTCATCAAGAAAAATGGAGGACCAATATCATATTAATTTTTTACACAATTTTGTTTTTTGACAAGTGGTCTTATATTTTCTTAACAGGTTATTTTTCACTTATTTCTAATATGTATTTTAATTAAACATTTATTGCATTATACCAAGTTATTGCAAACTAATTATAAAAAATATAGAGCAATATGTTATTTTATGTATTTAAATTATGATTAGAATCTTTATTTTTCTTATAATTTAAAAAATTAAAGTGGTCTTATAATTTCTTAACAGACTGTATATAACCATAAAAATATGAGTTGTCTAAAATGCGGCAGAAATAGTGCTCTTAGCATATTGTTATAAGGGATTAATTCTTTGCCCTGCATCATTAGTACTGTTGCAATGAAAGCAGTTTTACAGGCGAAGGGAAAATAAAAGGTCAGTTCATTCATTCACTTTCAGTAGGGTCAGCCTTGGCGACAAATTTGGTGAGTGGGCAACCAAGTTTGATGAAAAATGGTACTTTAGAATTCTCCAAGTTTCAAAGATCTCCAACATACAGGAGCACAGATTTCGAGCTTTCCATGGGATTCTCGATGGAATCATTGCAAGAAGTTATAAATAGGAGTGAGTTGATTTATGCGAGAGAGTATGTTCTCACTGCAAATTAGAGTTATTCAGAAACCTATTCTGAGTGATTGCACTTTAAGGATTGAGCTCTAAGCGAATAAACATTTTTCTTGAGCTTGCGAAGATTTATGCTCCGTAGTATTTGACGTTATTTGCTTTACTCCTGTGGAACAAGTGACTGTTTTCCAGAATGTTCGAGAACATTCATCGAATAGTGACTTTTGCTATATGAGTAACAGCTTAAACCTATTTCCAGAATAGTCGAAGAATAAGCTTTACTATTGGATTGTTTTCGAGAATATTTGTTTTAATAATAGTTTTGTAGTATAGATTCGAGAAGCTAAAATGATATTTAATATTACTGAGCAGATCCCATACAAAAGCTGTGGTGAAAAAAGTCGTCAATTGAAATATATTTATTTAACCATTTCAATTATTCAATTAAATAGAAATCACTTTAATGTAGTAACCAGCGAAGCTGGCAAAGCCTGCTAGTAGTATGGATGTTAAAGAGGAAAAAATAATATGAAAGGTTTAAAAAACCAAAAATTAATAAAATAAGCGATATTATTAAAACTAAATTTATATATTTAATACGCAAGAAAATTTTTCAAATATTTTACATTTTACAATACATTATATATATATATATATGTATATAGCTATCATCCATCAGTATAAAGCACAGAAACCAGGAAGTAAAAACATGATTATTAAATTTATAATTACAATAAATTTATTTAAATTTCAAGTCAATATTTCTACTTTCATACGGTAATCCTACTTACTTTTTTCTCAAATAAAGAGTTCTGCTTTTTTATTTCAATCTATTATATATCTCCTTGTCGTATTATAATGTTTTTTTTTTTTTTTTTTTTCATGTAAAATAGTAATTTTTAGTTTATTTATTTTTAGTTTATTAGCATGTTTATTTTCTCATCTTTTAAAATCTGTTAAATGAAAATTCAGATATGAAAGTGTTTTCTGTTTATTATTTTTTTAATTTCTTGTTTTAATGAGGTAAAAAATATTATTTTTAAAAATATATTGTTAGATCAAATAATTTTTTATATAGTCTGGATAAATTCTTATAATTGATACTTTTAGTGTATGATTTTTTTTTTTTTTTTTTTTTTTTAATATTTATCAAAAGAAACACAAAATAAGAAAGATAAATTGAAATTCTGTCCAACATAGAATTTAATTTAGGACAAAAGGTCTACTGTTGTATTAGTCAATTCTTCCTTATAAATTTCTTATTTTTAAATAAAGCCTTATTAAAAGACTATCCATGGAGTACACACAAAAGTGAACTTATATGAAATATAACTATAAACAGGAAAAATGTTTTCTTTGAAATTGCATGGACACTGGGATTTATCGCAATATAAACGGATTAATAATGCGTGACGGTAGCCTTATACTGATGTTTGGTTGTATATATTTAAAACCAATCATGAAGGGTGGCAAAATTATACTTTGCCCGGGGCGGCGGATGAGCTAGATCGGGCCCTGCTTGTTAAGTGGCTACAGCCGATTCAGCATAGGACAGCGGCCTCGTCAGTCTGCCGCTGTTGCTGTCCCTCATAGCTGACATTCAGCAATATCATGGTCGTTCGTAGGGCCTCATTAGCTGGCTTTGGCCTGTTCTTAGAAAGCACCACTTGGTGGTGGTTTTAGGTCCCCTGACAACCTTACCACTCATGCCTGATTCCTGGCATGAGTGGTAAGGTACACCTGACTCACTTAACCTGACCTCAACACCTCACTTAACAATTTAGTCACCTTACTCACTTAAGAGTATGTCAGGACCACCAGGGGGCACGCTCCCCGATACAAGCTATAAAGCTTCTCAGCATGACTATTTCATATGCATTTCTTCTTTGGTAGTGGTTTTTGTTGACTTTTCTGTATGCTTAGTAAGAATAAATATAAACTACTTTTCTAGCATTATTTATAAAATGACTTTCTTTTCTTAAAAAGAGGATCTTATTTTGTCAATTCCTTTTGTGTAAATGTTGTATATGGATCTATCTAGGAAAAATTTCTCTCTGAAAACAAGCCATTAAAAAAAATTGACAAACTTAAAAAAAAAAAAAAAAAAAAAAAAAAAAAAAAAAAATGGGTTGAGAAAATTGCTTATTTCAATCATTAGCCACACGTTTCAGTAATTATGACACAAAAAAGCAGGAATGATTTGTTGCTAGAAAATCACTAATTTTGAGAAATATCTTAAAATATATAAATTTATATATATAGAGAGCCAGAAATCTGCCGAAGTCTGAAATTCACATAGCTTGTCAGATATGAACAATGAAATTCAACTATTGATATGTTACGGAACTGCAAATCAGTTTTCGAAAAAGATCTTAAATGCAGATCCTGTACTTGTATTTTATGATTACAAATAATAAGAAGAAAGACTGCTAATAGAACCAAGTTTCTGGTAATGAAATTAGTGTCATTGTATTAAATTCATCAAAAGAAAATTATGATGATATCAATGAGTAATTATGACAATTAGTTATGACAAACTAATTTTTAAAAATATCTAATGAAGGCTTAACTATAAGGAAGAACTCACTTAAATTCTTAGAATACTAAATATGTGTTACGAAACAAGAATTGATAAATATTTACACTAATAATAGACCAAATAAAAGTATACTTTTAAAAAATTAAAGAACACGCTTTTATTGAAATGTGAACTAAAGAGCGCAAAATATCATCCAGTGGCAGATCCAGAACTTGACTTTTGGGGGGGGAGCTAAGATTTTTCAAAGTGTTATTCTAGACCAATAAAAAATTTACAATTGCAATATTCAATTGGGAATGTCAGTGTTTGGAGGAGGAGGCTTCAGCCCCCTAGCCCCCCCCCCCTTAAATCTGCCACTGTATCTATCTTTATACTATTAAAATGCAGTGTAAGAGAAGATTGTGTGAGTGACACACTATTATCGTTACATACTTTTAAATATTTAATTAATAATTTAGAATTAAACAAAAACCATTTTTAAAAAATCTCTCCTGACTGGGCTCGAATGTTAGACCTGTAGGTTCGTAGCCTGGAGCTTTACCTCATGGCCACAGCATTCATGTAGGGAAAGTCTTTTTTTACGATATAGATTTTTTGTTTGCTCCCAGAGTGGTTACAAACATACATGCAGGTGAAGCTAATAAAAGCGTGTTAAAAAAAGAAGAAAAAACAATCTCAATGATATATGTATGCTTAAGTGTAATTTAAAACAAACTACATGTGTACAGATTTTATCTATATTTGACAAATAATTTTTCATTTTTATTTATTGTTTTTAGTATATAAATTTTAATGTTCAGTGTTATTTTAAATAATTTAACATTCAAGTGAAATTATGTTATTATTCACTAATATGAGTTTGAATAATGTTCTGCTTTTATTATTCAAAGTGAAAATCATTTTTATGGGCTCTGAAATCTGCCAAATCCTAAAATCTATGCAACCTCTGGACCCAAGCTGTGCGGATTTTTGACTCTCTACTCTATGTATATGTTTATGTGAAAGCAGTTGTGGTCATTCAGTTAATTAACTACTTTAATACCTATTATTTTTATCTATTTAAATTTAATAAAGATTAATTATAATACAGTATTTATAGGATGGTAGTAGGTATTAGTGTCATATAGTCAAATAGTTAAAAATGTTACTTAGTCTTTATTTAGCGTCAGTTCCATAAAGCTATAAATCAACGCAACTTATAGAAGCTTTGGCTATTTCGTCTATTTGAAAGTATTTGTCTAATACTTCAAAGAACATTTTAATTCACGGCAGTTCATCACATGTCAAAGAATGGGCAGCAGTGCCGAGTTCTGCAGTTGCCAAAAGTTAAATAACGTCTAAGTTGCTTCAGGTCTCTGCTTCTAGACCCTGTCCATGGGAATGTGTGCACAGGAGTGGTGACGTCCTTCTGACATCACGATTATATCATCTATCATCAAGGCTGTTCGTTTGCTCGCTGCTGCAGTAATAGAACTCATACAGATCATGTTTTGGAATGAAATAATAGAACTAGCATGGTAATTCCACCATAAATTCGGCCATCTTTTCACGGCTGGTCCTCCAGTTGGTCATACTGAAAAATACAAAAAGAAAAAACAAACACAAAATGATAACAGGCACATTTACAATATATACAATCTTGATTTTTAAAAAAATATATATATATGGTTTTTCACATCACCCAATTTTTAAGAAACTCAGCATGGGCGGATGTGCAAAGGGGACCTTCATAATATCCCTCTTTAACCACATCATGTTTCCACCTTTTATTTTTACAATCTTATAGGATCCAAAAAATTTTGACTTCAATTTTAGATTGGGACCGATTGTGTTCACTTGATGGCAGCTAGGTTGCCTACTTCGTAAGATTTTGGTTTTGTAAGTAATAAGTAATTTTTCCTATTTTCTTCCTGAACCTTAAAAATTTGTCTTTTTGCATGTTTGAAATTTGAACTCTGGTATTTCTTTCATCTTACCATTTCCTTTGGTGTTCATTTTCGGACCGAACAATAGTTCAAAAGGCGTCATGTCGATGCTTCTTTGGTATGTAGAATTTATTGTGCATTGTAATTCATTTACATGTTTGTAGGTACGTCTTGTTTTTTACCCCTGGATCTTTTCCTCTTCTTGGCAGGATCTCTAGAGACAGAACATAAGATAGTTATTGGTTTTCCTTTTAATTTAGCATTTTTAGTTTTTTCTAAAGCCTCTGCAGCATCTTTTTTAGTCATAAAATTTACCGTAGCACTCTTATGTGTAGGGGAAACTCCTAATTGTATTTACACAGCTTTGGGAAATAATGCAGCTATTTTATCAATTGTAGCCTCCATTGGAAGTGATGAAACAAACAATTTTTTCAAATTTATACTGGCAGTCTCCTGTTTTGGGACATTCTGTCTTTTACAACCAGTGAAATCTATTGTGAAAGGTTGTCTTAATTCCTTGCTTTTAAGAAGTTTGAAATTTTCTTCAACTTTTGCTTCATTGGCAAATCCTAAGAAAGCAAATGCAGGTTTCCTTTTTTTGGTATGAGGATTAATATTAACGTTTATGATATCACTTGATAATGCTTTTAATTCTGATTGGTTTATATCTTTAGGCAAGTTTCCAATGAATAGGGTTTTTACGTCTCTTTATCTTTTATGCTCTTCTGCTAACTGCAAAACCTTTTCACGTGTGATTGGTTTTCGTCTTTCTTTTCTGATTTTTCTGGTGAAGTTTTAACTTGTTCAGATTGTTGTTTTATATTTTGCAAGAGTCTGTTCTTTCTTTGAAGGAGTTTTTTCTTGATTTTGCGATTTCATTCAGAAATTGTTCATCTGATTTTGTCTCCTTCGCCGAGGCCCCTCCTCTTCCTCACTGTCATCATCCCCTAAAAGCATCTCCTTATCATCAACATTTTTACTTGCAGCTTTTTTGAAAGATTCTAATGATTTTTTTGACAAGTTAACAAGTTGAGGGGTTTTATTTTTACTCTTTTCAACACTATTTAGTGTTTTATTTTTTTCTGGGAACTTTTCAGAAATTTTACTTTTAAAGTTAATGGGAGCGTCATGAGCAATATCTGTTTCAACATTATTTTGATATGCATTTATTAGAAGTACTGTCAAAAAGTTAATTTCGATAGGATTGGGTTTATTTTTTACAATTATGCCATTTTCATTTATTACTGTTTTGCCTAACATCAACACATTTAAACCAATGACTACGTTGTGAAGTATTACATCATTATTTACTACACAAATATTAGATTTATACATTAAAAAGTTTTTAAAAAAGGATTATAATTTATATTTATTAATTAATACCTTATTAGAATCCGTAATAGTTTCGAGCTTTCAATATATTTCGGCCTCCAGTTGGGGCCATCATCAGAAAACTCGGTAATGACTTGAAATGTTAAGGCTGGGCAGTTTGTTTATTTCTTGACTCTTCTTCATCACTTTCTTCACTTCGCTTGTTTTGGCAACAATGCCGTTATGACATCGAACACAGCATTATACCACCCGAATGGCAACAGTTATACAACCAAAACAAGCAAAGCGATGAAGAGTCAAGAAATAAACAAACCGCCCAGCTTTAACATTTCAAGTCATTAGTGAGTTTTCTGATGATGGCCCCGACTGGAGGCCGAAATATATTAAAAGCTCGGAACTATTAAGGATTCTAATAGGGTATTAATTAATAAATATAAATTAGATTTATATTTGAGATCATTAATTTTAAGATTTACGTTGAATGAGCCTAATGGCTTAATGAAATTTGTCCCGACCCCCTTCAAAGTGGAGTTTACTGTATTTAGTTTTTTAACATTCAATTTATTCAAGGCACTTTTACGAAACAATGTGGCCTCACTCCCTGTATCAATAATACCAGTAAAATTCACATTATTTATTTGTACTGTTTTGTTCAAGTTTCAATTTAAACTAATGCACAGGGATTCAACTTCGGGTTTCGAACCCAGACATTCTGAACTCTTGTGCTCAAAACATTCACAATTAAAACACTTTAAACCTTTAGCTCCATGGAGGCAGTTTCTAGATAACTGATTTTTCTCACCACAATTATAACACACTTCATTTTCAATTTTAGGACTAAATTTTTTGTCTACATTATGTCTTACGGTTTTCAGTTTAGCATTATGCCCGGTGTTATTTCAAATTTATATTTAATTTTATCATTATTTTTCTTAAATTCTTCATACATTTTACTTTTCTGTTTAAACTCTGATAGATTCTTTGCCCCATAAAGCAAAATTTTGTTCTCACATTTATCATTAATGCCTTGGAACACATAGTTCATTATGGCAGCATCATCAGTATGCCCATTCTTACTAAATTCTTTAATTTTGATAAAATACTCAGTTACTTTTTCGTCATATTTCATTTTTCTTTTACACAATATATCATGTAAAGCAGCTGAATTATTTGTCTTGAATTCCTCAATAAGCACTTTTTTTAATTTTTTATACGTAAGCAGCACTTTCTCTGATCTCATAAACAATAGAGAATTTCCACTCAAAGATCTTTTGCAGAATATAATTCTCTGCAATTCGTTTAATTTAAACATCTCTGAAATTTCTTCAAATTCAGTGAACCACTCGATAACATTTTCGTGCAGCTCACCGCTAAATTTACTAATGTTATTTTCAAAATCATTAAACGAAATAGTTGCACTATGTGTTCCAAAATTCTTAATATTAACACAGTTATCATTATGGCATTGCACTGAGGAATCAATTTTAGTTGCTATACTATCGTCACTTTCGGTTTCAGTTTGATTCATTTTCATTTTCTGAATTTTTATTCTGCATTAATAATGTTAAATCACAAAGCATCAACAACAGTCTCAGCTACTTCTTTTTTTTCGCCATCAAAAGGCACATTTAATAAATTACTAATTACTATGAGTTCATTTAGTGTGAAATTTTCATCAATTAATTTCAGTTTTTATTCATAATTTTGATCGCCAACGGCGAAAGTGAAACCTGTAAATTTGATTCTGCTTCTATTTTTACGGTCTCCATCATCATCGAGTAGCAACCGATGCAGAATTTTAATTTTAGAAAATTTTACGTTCCCAAGTGCAATACTTATTTGAGGAATACCCCCCCCCCCTCCCCCTAAAGAAATCATCATGCAGAAATAATAAAAACAACCTACTTTGGAAGAACAGAGATATGCACTGTGACTTGTTACCTTAATGAGATAAATTGCATACTAAAATTTTCGTTGATCAATTTCTGTTGAATTAATCCGTCGTCATTATACACTTTAATAATTTGCACACTTTAAATATTTGCAGAGAAGCTTCAATGTAGTTTTAAAGTCCAACAGTTTTAAAACCCAATTAAGTTCAGTCAATATTCCTTCTATTTATAATAAAGTTCAACAATGAAAAGTTTATTTTAAATAAAGTTGAGCAAATGTTCGAAATAATTGTTTTTAGGCCCATCCCACTTCTGACTTTTTGTGGGAGCGGTTGTGGGCAATCAATTAATTACTTACTTTAATACCTATTATTTTATCTATTTAAATTTAATAAAGATTAATTATAATACAGTATTTACAGGATGGTAGTAGGTATTAGCGTCAAACAGCCAAGTTTTATTCATAACTTATATCAAGAATGTTCATACGAACTAAACAGTCAAATAGTTAAAAATGTTACTTAGTCTTTATTTAGCGTCAGTTCCAAAAAGCTATAAATCAACACAACTTATAACGGGTGATCAATAAAAATCCGCAATATGTTAACTTTATTATATTTTTTATTAAACGCAATTATGATACAAATAAACATATGCAAATTATAAGACTGGATAAATACTAAATACTGATAGTTTTATCTCTGTTCTATTACACCATTCCTGCGGATATAATCAATTCTTTTTTTTTGTATCGACTGCGAGCTTCTGTACAAGGTCTAAATTAATTTGTTTTATGCAATATCTGATGTGATTCACAAGTTGATCGATATTTTCTGCCCGCCAAGCTGTTGCATAAACTTTCCCTTTTAAAAATAACCAAAAGTCCTCAATTGATCTTGCCTCTGGAACATTAGCGGGATTATCTTCTTTAACGACAAAGTCAGTTGATTCTTGAAGGAGATAATTGGTCACTTTTTTAGCATAATGAGAACTGTCCAAGTCTGACCAAAATATATATATTTTTTTGGTAATTAGCTCGTATATAGGGAATTAGACGCTTTTTGATACATTCCTCAAGATAAACATCTTGATTGATCGCCATATTTGAACTTCCAATGAAAGGCTTGCTCATTCCTTTTGGACCAATGGCAATCCATACAAGAACTTTGCTTTCAAACTTTTTTTCGCTGAATATTTAACATCTGGTGGTGTATCTGATATATTGGAAAGATAGAAACGATTATTGCCATTTATTGAGGAATTTGAAAGAGTAAAATATGATTCATCATCAAGAATCCAAGATCTTTTTGAAAATTTTCGATAGAGACGTCCACACTTTGTTTTTGCTGAAATTTGGTGCTTTTCATTTCTTTGTGGAATGGTTTTCTTCTTTCGGCAACTTATCTTTGCTTTCTTAAGGATAAAGTTAATCATTGATTGTGAAAATTTGTACTTTTTTGCTGCTTGACGCTGAGAAATTCGGTCCTTGTGATCAAAATCCTCTTTCAAATTTCCAATTTTTTTACGTGTGAAGATTTTTGCAACTCTTCCACAGCCAGATTGGCGAAAAGCACTCAAACCCCTTTCATAACGTTTCAAAATGTCATAAATAGTTCGTTGTGGTATTTTTTCTTTCATAAAATGTTTCACAGTAAAAGATTTACCTGACGAAAGATTTTCTGAATAGAGCTCGTACACACGAGATCGCAGATTGTCTTCATTCGAAGTAATATTACCTGAAAAAAAAGAAAATGTTTTGCAAATGTGAATATGTCTACAGTAACTAGTAAGGTTAAGTAATAATTCACATTAAAATTTTAGCAATTTATATCATTTATTGACAATTTGATTGCTGTTAAATTTATTGCGGATTTTTATTGATCACCCGTTAGAAACTTTGGATATTTCGTCTATTTGAAAGTAAAGTCGTCCCCATTTAATTGGGTAACGGATAATCGAATACCCCGCTTATAAGAATATAAAGTTATAGAACCAATTTTTTTCCCATAGAAGTAATGTTAAATTTCCTCGTTTAAAGAAGTTTTTTACAACGTCACCCTGCTTAATCGCATAAATACTCAAAATTTCTTAAATAAAATTCCTCTATTTCTGGGCAAATTTTTCCTCTCATTCTCAAAAAAAAAAAAAAAAAAAAATCCGTTCTTCTTTTAAAAACCTTACATAACTAAGGCATGCTCTTTAAACATGAGACGGTATTCCTGCCGAAGTGATAAAAATTGTTTTGCAAAAGCCAAATTTATGAAATCAGCAACTGATGAGAAAATTAGAAATTAAAATACAAATTATCTCCAGGAATTAGAAATCACAAATTTCGAAAGTTTTCAGATGATTGAAAAATAACTTTATGAACTCACAGATGTGGATAAAAATGGAGAAACAGAAAGACATGAAGAGTTTAATCTTCCAATAAAACCTTTAAATGAAAGTGATAAAGAAGAGCAAGCGAACGATAAATGAAGTTGCAAAATCCTTTAACATTATTCATCATCATTTTGAGTCTCGTGATTATAATCTATTTATGTGCTTTAGAAAAAGAAATAAAAAAATGTTTAGTTAAGTCCATGTTAATCAATCTAATCAATCATAACTGATTTTTTTTTTTTTTTTGTTAAAAGTAAAATTGTAAGTGCACTTTATTTTATATTTATTCCAGCATTAATTGCATTTATAAATTACTATAATATTTTAACTTAGTAAAAGTTTTATTAAATATTTAAATAAGAAAGAGATATGTAAGCATAAAACCATTATAGTTATACGTGCAATTGCGTTTCTAGTCTTACCTGCATAATTGAATACCCCGCTTAATCAAATTAATATAGTTGGAACGGTAGATATTCGTTTAAACGGGGCCGACTGTATTCGTCTAATACTTCCAAGAACAGTTTAATTCCCGGCAGTTCATCGCACTTCAAAGAATGGGCAGCAGCACAGAGTTCTGCAATCGTCAAAAGCTAAATCGTGTCTAAGTTGCTTCATGTCTCTGCTTCTTGACCCCGTCCATGGGAATGCGTGCGTAGGAGTGGTGACGTCCTTCTGACATCTATGTCATCTATCATCAAGAATAGAGCCTCTTAAATAAAATATATAGGCCGGCGCATCGCCGCCATTTTCTTGCCTCGGATGAGGGCAGAATTCCCGCTTGGTGTCCTTATCGCTTAACTAGCGATTTTAAGAAATCTTGATCTGAAGATACGATCGGTCAAGTGTAATAAGTAGTGTTGCAAAAAAAACCACAGTTTTTGAAAGATGGGAATAAACCCGAGAATTTTGGGGAATAAACCTGGAACTTTATTGGGAATTTTAAAAGTAATCAAAACCAGTAACTCTCAAAAGGGAAGTTAGGGCTAACACATTGATTATGCATATACATAATACTTAAAATGTCAATGAGTATTACATAAATTAGTTTTAAATGCAGGAGCAGTTTTATTTTCAGGCAATCTGCTTCTGTTCATTGCAACCATTACATAATACTTTTTAATGTATTTCCAAAAGAGAAACAAACTGGCAAATTTTTAAAATTTAGTCTTTTTTTTTTTTTTAATTATTTCTAGCAAAGAAAATAAATTTAAATTATGTAATATGTTCTGTTTTAAACTTATATAGTTTAAGTAATATTACTTGATCAGAAAGGTCTTTAAAATATTACTTAACTAAAATTATAATTTTAGCTGCAATGATTTTGAGTGATTAATTATTATTATTATTATTATTTTTTTTTAAGGTTTTTCAATAAATATTCATTTTAAATGTTTCACAAATAAGTACAGTCAGCTCTCTCTTCAATCTGCAATTAAATTTTTAATGTAAAAAAAAAAAAAAAAAAAAAAAAAAAATTAAGACAAATTACTATTACATCAGTATTTAGCAAAATTAAATATAAACATGAAGAATGTTCATTTCTGCACTTAAAAAATATTTCCATTTGTATATTTAAAAAAAATATGTATATTTATATTTTATTGCTACGCATTGTTTGAGTAAGCTTAAATTATTTACCTTTATAAATACACAATTTTATTAACATTGAAGGAAAATTTTATTCTGAAATGTATTAGAAATAGTGTTTCTATTTTAATGTCTATTAATGAAATAATGATAATAACTGACTATTGCTTTGTATCTCCAAAAGAAAGAAGAGTTGATTTGCTTTTCACAGTTATAGTTAAAAATGCTAAATAGGAAATCATTAAAAATAATAAAAATGAAAAAGGTGTGTCCATGCATCAAATTATTTCAAAACTCACAAAAATTTTCTAAATTCCCAGGAATTTTCAAAATTTCCCTCCCAAAAAACCCGGTTTATTTCCGGGGAAGAAGCGGGTTTTTTCCAGCCTTTGAAACACTAGTAATAAGTAATATCCCTAACAACACATTTATACACAGTACATTCTTGGTATGTTTTTTCATCCTCAGGATATTGTGTGGATGTACTGGGGATAAGATACGTTGTTAGGACTATTTCTGTCTGTTTCAAATACAAATCATAACTTTTTGAAAAAAAAAAAATAAATAAATGAGCTTATTGTTTAAAAGTGGAAAATCTTTATTTACTTCCTTTTTCTGTTATTTCTAGCATATACTATTTATTTTAAAAAAACGAACCTTTAAATAAATGTAATTACGACATGGAAATGAAACAACTTTGGCGACCGCAGAAAATGTCACCAAAACTGAAACGCACAGTAATAAAAGTTCTTCTTTAATTAATTTATGGTTATCAACAATAATATTATGATTAAAATAGCACATTCTTTGTATTTTTACATTTGAACATGTGAAAAAAACAGAGAAAACTATAAGTAAATAAAAGTTATATTATTTTATTCTTCCTAAATTATCTTATGGAAATCTGAACATTTTATGTTCTTTTCTTGAGTCATTACAGCAATATATCACTAAACAATCAGCTATATGATAATTTACCGAGCTAAAATTATGAAAATAATTAAAAAAGTAACTCCAAAGTAATGCATGACGATAGAAATAATGGCTGCCATTTGTTTATCTACGGAAAAGGCTGGGTGCCATGTGGCAACCCTTAGGCAACAAAATGCCTGATGCGCCAGCTCGTATATATAGGAGCCTTAATCAAGGCTGTTCGTTTGCTCGCTGCTGCAGTAATAGAACTCATACAGATCATGTTTCGGACTGAAATAGTAGAACTAGCATAGTTCTTCCACCATATATGTAATTTTTATCAATTAGTAGTCAAATAATTCCTTTTCAGTAATTCATTGGTGGTGAAAAATAATCATGTTAAACCAATTAGCTAGGCTCAAATAAAAATTTTGTCAATCAGTGGCAAAAATATTCTATATTTCAATAATCAGCTGCAAGAATATTATGCATTTACTGAAGCAGGCATCAAAAAAGCAAATTTTAAAAGGATGTTGGTTATGATAACAGATTTTGGCCATCAGTTTAACCCTCCGTTAGGCGCACAACTTTTAGTAACGTGTTTAGGCCTGCGGTCTACACTCAAAGACCAAATTTATTTACAGTTAAAAAAACAAAAAAAAAAAAAAAAAGATTAAAAACTGGTTTATTCTTTTCTTTTAAGTATTTTAAAAAGATAATAAAGTTATTTAAATAAACTTCATAAACAGCTACTGAGAAGGAAGTACGGGAGCGTGCCATCTACTAGGAATTACGTTACTTAAAACATACCTGGTGTGCGATTGTAGATCGCATGCCTAAAGGAGAGTTAAAAAAAAGTGCATAGTTTGTTGATTAGCATTAAAAATAAATATATATATAATATCAATTGAATAAGGGAAATGACATATTTTATAAATTAACTGTAGAAAAACTACACAAGCCAATGTATCATCGGAAAACATTGACTTTTACGAGAAATGTTCCTGTTATAAAAAGATGTTAAAAGTCACAGCATGGATACTGAAATTTAAAGAAAATGTTTAAAAGCCTAAAGAAGCAAGAGTAATGACAAGTTTAACAGTTGAAGAAAATGAAAAGGCTGAACTTACGATCATGAAGTTATTCTTAAATTTTAAGAAAAACTTATTCTCTTTGCGCACATTTGTTGATTAAATGGGAGTCATCAGAATCCAAACTATAATATCAATGAGAAAAGATTCAGAAAATTTTAGATATCCAGTAGTTTTGCCAGCGAGCCATAATGTAACCCACAGAATTATTGAAAATGAACATATAGAAATGAATCATGCGGGAATACAAATTCTTACGTCAGCAGTTCTTGAGAAATTCTGGATAATAAGATGCAGAAGTCCCTTAGAAAGATTCTGCATAGATGTGTCCATTGTCAGGGATTCTCTTCGAAAGCTGCTGACGTGCTGAGTTCACCCCTGCCTGAAGACAGGGAAGCTGGTGTTTTTGAAATTACAGGAACAGATTTTTTTTGGACCGCTTTTCTTAAAAGATGGCAGCAAGTGTTAGGTAGTTCTGTATACGTGTGCAGTTTGTCGAGCTATTCACCTAGAACTGACGACTTCCTTAACAACAGAGAATTTCATACAAACCTTGAGAAGATTCAATGCACGCAGAGGATGACTTCATATCATCTACAGTGATAAGAGAACAAATTTAGTTGCGACAAGAAAAGAATTGAATTCTGTAGATTGGTCACAGATTGAAGAATTTGCCATTATAAAAAGAATTAAATGGAAACTCAACCATCCAGCCTCTCCGTGGTGGGGTGGATTTTGGGCGAGATTGATTTGCATTATTAAATCAATGTTGAAAAGAGTTTTAGGAAAAGTCCATTTGAACTATGAAGAATTATATACAACCATTTGCGACACAGAAAGCATTGTGAATTAACGACCACTTACATATGTATCTGAGGATATTGAAGATTTAACACCTCTCACACCTGAAATGTTTTTGAAAGACGTCCGTGAAACTGGAGTACCTGACTTAAATTTTATTGAAAGAAATAACCTGAGAAAAAGATTTGAATACCGACAGAAATTAAAAGATGATCTTCGCAAGAGATTTAGAACTGAATATTTGGGATCTCTTCTAGAATATAACAATGTAAAGAAACCTCTCCTAGCAACGATATTAAAATTGGAGATTTAGTTTTAGTACAAGATGACAACTCAAAGCGCATTCAGTGGCCATTGGCCAAAGTGGTGGAACTCTATCCTGGTAGAGATGGAGAAGTTCAAGTTGCCAAACTGAGAACCATGAATGGTGAAATTTTATTATCACTACAGAGGATTTGTCCTTTGGAACTTAGTGAGACAATTTGAAAGAATCAAATACAGACTTCTAGAGTGGGTAGATTCATCAAACCACTGGAAAGACTTAATATATAAACTTTTTAAACTGACTCTAAAATTTTAAGTTCGAAAGGACTAAAACATTTTTCTGAATTAAGAAAACTTGTATACAACTTTATATTACATTGTTTATTATATTTGTTATTTTTAAATTATTTTTATTTTACTTAGAATATTTTAGAAACAAATTTTCCTCTTTCTTTAATATTTTGTTGAGCATGTACAGAATCTTTCCATGCTCAAGGTGGGAGGATGTTGCAACATCACTGCGTTCCCCCCCCCCATCTTTCAACTGTGTAATTCGTCACCTGGCGCGACAGCGGAAATGGTTTTCTTTCTTTCTTTTCTTTTTCTTTTTTGATTTATTTTATTAGAATAAGAATTACTTTGAATGTTCAGTAGAGAAAGATGTAGACTCGACGAAAAAAAAGGCTCGTTTTTCTGTATCTTAATAATAATTATTATTATTGGATTTGATTTGATAAAAGAAAACAGAAGATATTGAAAGTATAAGAATCATTTGGAATAAGAAATAATACTGATAATTTTCTGAAGAATATTGATTAATCTCTCAAATTTTTATATATTTTTTTCATTGTAAATAGTACATCATCAACTCCTATTTAAAAACTATGAAAAAGACAAGGGACTTTATTTATTTTGGTTCTAACTCTTCATTTTTCAAGTCGGTCGTGAATAGAAGAAAGGGTTAGTACCTTTTAGATAATTAGTTGATAAATAATAATGAATTTGTTTTTTAAACTGAAAATATTTATCTCTAATTATAATTTATTAGCAAAGAACCCTTGATAGTATAACTTAAGTCATCAATACCTTTGTTTTTATCTCGCTGATCTGGTGAATATCTTTCTCTAATAGGTGCTCCATTTAGCAACATGGAAACCCCTTGGTATTTTTTTCTTTTTAACACTTTCCAACAAGGTTGAAAAGTGTTCATGACTTCGGTTTGTCTGTCTGTCCGTCTGTTCGTCTGTCTGTCCGCGCTCTAACTCCCGTAAATATTTATGGAATTTCTTGAAACTGATATATGTTATTCTAGTTCACTATCGGACGGTCCCTATTGAAAATGGAGTTTATACCTCTACTGGTTTGTGTACAGGGACACCCGAAAGTATTTCAAAGCATTGTGTTCTATGAGAGGTATTTCTATAAACCATAATTTTATACCTTTACTGTAGACGTACCTTCATGAAATTAAAATATGTTATTCAAGTTCATTATTGGACGTTCCCTATTGAAAATGGAGATTATACCTCTACTGGTTTGTGTACAGGGACACCCGAAAGTATTTCAAAGCATTGTGTTCTACGAGAGGTATTTCTATAAACCATATTTTTATACCTTTACTGTAGACATATCTTAATGAAATTGAAATATCTTATTCAAGTTCACTATTGGACGTTCCCTATTGAAAATAGAGTTTATAACTCTACTCCGGTTTGTGTACAGGGACACCCAAAGTATTTTAAAGCATTGCTTCTATGAGAGGTATTTCTATAAACCATATTTTCATAACTATACAGTAGACATATCTTAATGAAATTGAAATATGTTATGCAAATTCACTATCGGTCGTTCCCTATTGAAAATGGAGTCTATACCTCTAAGGGTTTGTGTACAGGGGCACCCGAAAGTATTCCAAAGCATTGTGTTCTATGAGAGGTATTTCTATAAACCATATTTTCATACCTTTACTGTAGACATATCTTAATGAAATTGAAATATGTTATTCAAGTTCACTATCGGACGTTCCCTATTGAAAATGGAGTTTATACCTCTACTGGTTTGTGTACAGGGACACCCGAAAGTATTTCAAAGCATTGTGTTCTATGAGAGGTCTTTCTATAAACCATATTTTCATATCTTTATTGTAGACATATCTTAATGAAATTGAAATATGTTATTCAAGCTCACTATTGGATGTTTCCTGTATCAAATGGAGGAAATACCACCATCGGTTTATGTACAGGGACACTCAAAAGTATTCCAAAGCATTGCGTTCTAGGAGAGATATTTCTATAAATCAAATTTTAATATCTTTACTATCCACGAAGTTTTAGGAAATTGAAATACAGTAAACTCTCGCTACAACGATACCCGATACAACAATAACTCCCTCTACTACAATAATGTTTCGTGGTCCCGGTGATTTTGCATATAAACTAATGTTAATCTCCCCTCAATATTGCGATATTCTCTAGAACAATAAACCTCTATAAAACGATTTTTTCAATCTAAATTTCAGTATTATTTTCTCCCTTTATAATAATATTTTGATTTTCAAATGCTTTTTTTTTTTCTCTTTCTTTTGTTATTTTTTCCGTCTATTAAGACTCACTGTGGATTTTCAACTTATCCCTGAATAAATAGCTATTGTTCAGATTTCAAAACAGATGAAGACCATCCTTTTGGGAATTGGAGTGGGGGAGGGGGGTGAAGTGTAAATGCATGCCTAGTCTCATTTCCCAGTAAGCTTTGGAATTCTGATAAGGTTCAAGGACATCTAGACCTGTCTGGTCACCTTGTCACAGAACAAGTGCCCTTTGTTAGAGGAACAGGGGGAGATGGAGGGGGGTGTTGTAAAGTGACGTACTGAAAAGTGAGTTCAAAGGTTGTTTTGCTTCTGATTGGTCAATTCACAAACTGCGAAATCTTCTAGGATATCGGATTCTTTATGTCTGATACAGGATTGTTGCAATTCAACTTACTTTGAGAAATTTTGTTATTGTAAACAAACGGGAGTGTCTACTGTCTTTAACGATTTTGAGTTCTACGCGAAACATTTGGTTTAAACTTTTCTTTCTTTCACGCGATATTGTTCCCTAAGATGGCAGGGCGAAAGCAACTATCTTTTCGAGATAAACTGAACGTTATCACTGATATTGATGAGGGAATGAAGCAGATTGATGCGGCTAAGAAACATGGATTATCGCAATCTACAGTTGCAACGTTCCTAAAGAAGAGAAAGCAAATCGAAGATGCTGTAACTTCAAATGAAATTAACCCAGAGCGAAAACGACTGAAAGTTGCGACAAATGAAAACATTGATGCTGCTGTTTTAAAATGGTTTCAAGAGATGAGAGCAACAAATGTCCCAATAAATGGACCTTTATTATGTGCAAAAGCACGGAAATTTGCAGCAATGCTAGGGAACGAAACTTTCAAAGCTAGCAATGGTTGGTTAATGCGTTTTCGAGATCGTCATGGAATAACTTTCCAAGAAGTTCACGGAGAGAAAAAGTCAGCCCCGATAAACGACGCAAATGAATGGCGGCAAAACAAGATGAAAGAAATCTTACAAAAGTATGCTCCAGAAGACATTTATAATGCAGATGAAGCTGGGCTGTTTTTCCAACTCCTACCCGATCGAACATTGACATTCAAGGGTGAAAAGTGTTATGGAGGGAAGAAATCAAAGCAGAGACTGACTGTTCTTCTGTGTACAAATAGCACAGGAACGCATAGAATACAACCTCTCGTCATTGGTAAATCATTGAAGCCAAGGTGCTTTAAGAACGTGAAAAGTCTTCCCGTGGAGTATAAAGCAAATAAGAAGGCTTGGATGACGTCTAAATTTTTTTCCGAATGGTTACAGAAGTTAGACAATGAAATGAAGAAGAGAAAGAAAAAAATCGTTTTGTTGATAGATAACTGCGGTGCTCACACGTCATTTCCAAAGCTACAAAATATCGAAATCGCTTTTTTCCCTGCCAATTGCACTTCAATTTTACAGCCTCTTGATATGGGCATAATTAAGTGCTTCAAAGGATATTACAGAAAACGGTTGGTGGACTCCATACTTGTAAACTTTGAAAATAAAGTAGAAGACCCTTTCAAAGCTGTAAATGTCAAGGAAGCGTGTGACAATATTGCTGGAAGTTGGTGGGAAGTAACAGAAAAAACCATTCGGAATTGCTGGAAAAAGGCCGGTCTTTGTGTTATGGAAGATAAGAAATCTGATAATGATGAAAATTCCATAGACAATGATCTCTCAGATGATCAAGAATGTGTTTTGCACATCAAAAAATCCGTATCCCAACTTGAGGAAACAAGCGGTAAAAAGTTTGGAATTAGTGTAGAAGACTATTTAACAGCCGATGATGATCTTATGCTTTTCGCAGGAGTTACTGATGAAGATATTCTCTCTGAAATAACTGATGAGATAGGAAACAATGATGAAGATGATGATGATATTGATGATGATGATAATACAGGTCCATCGCAGTCCTTATTGTCATCCCAGGAAGCTCTTCAATCTGTGAATTCTCTACGGACATTTTTTTAAAGCCTTCCGTCGACAAATGAAGAACATTTTCGTGCACTAGACTCAATGCATACAGTATTGGTGAACTTAACAGTTAAAAAAATGAATAAACAAACAAATATATTGGATTATTTTCAATAAAAAGTGTTTTCAGGTATGCGAATTATTTCTGTGCTTATTTTCTGAATTTATCTTATTTATTTATTTTTTTAGTATTTAAACCACTATTATTAGTATTTTACAAATTAATTTCTTCTAAATATAGACTTAAAAGTAGTATGTTATGCACCTTAAACTAATAATAATAATAATAATAATAAAAAACTCTTATGAAATGCTCAAAATATGTGGGCCCGCGATATAACAATATGCCTCTCTACAACAATATATTTATTTGGTCCCTAAAATATTGTTGTAACGAGGTTTTACTGTATGTTATTTTCATGCACAAAAGAATGCTTTGCATAGAATGTAGCATGATTAGCATTAGATTTACAGGGTGGCACAAAAATATCCAGTGATATTAAGAGGTATTAATAGAAAATTGCTAGAATTGTACTTTCATTTAAGTTAAGCGTTTTTAACACTTTCTAGCATTTTTTAAGTGTGAATATGATTTCCGTTTTGTGTATCTGCCTGTCCGTCCGTCTGTCTGTCTGCCTGCCTGTCTGTCCGATCTCTAACACCCGTAAATCTTTATGGAATTTCTTAAAACTGATATATGTTATTCAAGTTCACTATCGGATGTTCCCTATTGAAAATGGAGTTTATACCTCTACCGGTTTGTGTACAGATATACCCAAAAGTATTTCAAAGCATTGAGTTCTATGAGAGCTATTTCTATAAACCATATTTTCATACCTTTGCTGTAGACATATCTTAATGAAATTGAAATATGTTATTCAAATTCCCTACTGGATGTTTCCTTTATAAAATGGAGGAAATACCACCACCGATTTATATACAGGGACACTCAAAAGTATTCCAAAGCATTGCGTTCTATGAGAGATATTTCTATAAATCAAATTTTAATGTTTACTTTCCACGAAGTTTTAGGAAATTGAAATATGTTATTTATATGCACAAAAGAATGCTTTGCATAGAATATAGCATGATTAGCATTAGATTTACAGGGTGACCCAAAAATATCCATTTATATTAAGAGTTATTAATAACAAAATGCTAGAATTGTACTTTCGTTTACGTTAAGCGTTTTTAACACTTTCTAACATTTTTAAGTGTGAATATGATTTCAGTTTGTGAATCTGTCTGTCTGTCTGTAAGCCCGCGCTTTAACTCCTGTAATTATTTATGGAATTTCTCGAAACTGATATATTTTATTGAAGTTTACTATCGGATGTTCTATATTGAAAATTGAGTGAATATCTCTTCTGGTTTGTGTACAGGGACACCCAAAAGCATTCGAAAGCATTGTGTTCTCTGAGTGTTATTTTTGTAAACATTATCCTTATAGAATTTTCCCCATTTAAAATGACATTAATAGGTCCTGTACAACTAGTTTGTTTACAGGGACAAAAAAAAAAAAAAAAAAAAAAATGCCAATGCATTACGTTTTAGGACAAAATTTTTTGAAAGTTATATTTAAAAGTCTTTCTACTGTAAAAATCATAAAAATATTGAAATTTATTGTTAATACTCTAAAATAATGTTTTGTATAGAATATGATATGGTTAACTTTCTGATTTACAGGGCTACACTAAAATATTCAGAGATCAAAAACTGTAATTATAGTCTAATGGCTACATTTTATTTGGCGTTAAGCCTTTTTAACACTTCCCAAAATACCTAAGAGTAATTTTAAAATCAATTAATCTATCTGTATATTTTTTAGTCCTTCTGTCTGTTGTGTGATAACTTAGGCAAAGAATATTGAAAGTTATTCGATACAACAATTACGTACAGTTGGAAAGTGTTACTAATCAATGCGTACTGCATGATTTTTCTTTCTTGTTTTGCCTTTATTATTCCTTAACAACCCACAAATGGCAGCTCAGATTGAGTGTACGACAAAGAGTAAGAGTGACTTTCTAGAAAATCTGAATTCTCCACAAGAGGAAAGAAATGCAAAAATTTCCTACACCTTCCAGCAAGTACATGCTCTATTATAAATATACCCTGAAAACACAATTTCTCTCTCTAAGATGGAAGGTGCAAGGAAACTAAGAGCATTTATATTGAGGAAATGTACGTTAGGGCAAAAGGACCGCAAAACATTAGGGTCCTATAATGCATTAGAAATAAGTGTGGTCATGAAATTGGAGAAAAAACTTCTTGAATTCCTGCACCTGTAAACTTTTGCACAATACACAAAGAACTAATATTCTGTTCTCCCTCCACCCCCCCCCCCCCCCACCAAAAAAAAAATAAGTTTACTTTTTTGCTTGCCAGTCTAAATGATAGTAGTCAGATGCCTGGTTGCCCCCAATAAACTCCTCGCAGAAAAGCATTTATTGCATGTTTATCCGATAAACATCCTGTTTAAAAAAATATGAGACAACAGATCAATCTGTGAAAAACCCTAGTGTTTCTTTTTAGAAACAATTTATTAGTAAAACTTTGAAAACAATAATTCAAAACTCTACAATTTTTATTTATTTTTTATTTAAAAATAAATAGCGTGCATTATAAATATTTTATTGCTAGACATTTTATCTAGAAAAATAGCTGTCACAATGGAAGATATTTTGGATTTCTTTTGGACATTGCCTTTTCTAATTTTTGTTTTTAAATTTCTTTCAGAAAGCAAAACATGGGTTGGGTTGAATAATTTTTTTCTTTTGCAGTTCAGGTTGAGTTGACTGATTTTTTTTCCAACGAGTCGGGTCAACTTTAGAACAACTTTCAAAATAATTTTACCATAATAAACAGAAGTTTAATACAATTATAACTGCATGACTGATGCAAATGATGATATAATCATAGACATATCAGCACGCAAACATAAGTATGTGTGCCCAAATTATTATAGTAAAGTAAATAAACATATCAGACAAAAGCTGTTAACAAAGGAACATAAAGTTGTTATTATTAAGAATATAAACATGAAACACTAAACTTGAAGCCTATTTTGTACACTTGAAGTACACGACACACATAAATGTGTAAAATTATTAATCCATTTTTCAGATTTTAAAACTTTTAACTTAATGCATTAGTAATTGTATTTTTAATTATTTTAAAATTATTTACCAGTTATATGGCAATAAAAATTTACTATATAAGTTAAATTGCACGATTTTTTAATGAATTATTAATTTTCATTTAAGTTTTGGGTTGGGTGTGGGTCATTAAAATTCTCTATTGCGGGTTTTGTGGATTCAGGTCGATTTTGGGGTTATTATTATTTAGTAGTGTAAATATGTAAGCATGATTATAATCCTAGTATAATCATTTATATCTTTAAAAAACATAATTGTCTTCAATGAAAATCTATAGGCATTCTAACTTTTGTTGCAAAATAGAGAAAAAAAAAAGTATTTTCTTTTTTTACTTAACATTTAAATTTCCTAAAATGTGTGTGTGCTTAAAATACTCTCTATAACAAAAAAAAAAAAAAAAAAAAAAAGCGACGCACCAAGAAGGAGTAATGCAAACTGGACACAAATTGGCATGCATACAGGTTTCGATGGAAAATGTAAAATTTCAAAGTTTGGCTGCCATCGAATGAGCATGTGACGCTGCAGCGCATCTTAACTGCGCAATTGGCAAAATATTAAAAATGAGAAATTTTGATTCCAGGTCATAAATTCTTCGAGAATTTCATTCCGTCTACTCAGATAGACAGTAACTGTGCCTCGCATACAGGTGCGCAAACAATATGCGCAGATGTCAGCGTTTGAGAGAGGTGCGTAGTTGGGCTCAAAGAAGCCAGTTGGTTTAATCAGCGAATTGTTTGAAAATTGGATAGGAGCGATGCCACTATAGATGATATTGACAGGAATGGGTGAACCATAGCCGAACACAGCGTCAGGGAGGAAGCGGTCGGCCTAGAGAGAGAACAGAACGTGAGAACCGAGCAATCGTCAGAGCGGTACTCAAACTCCCAGTTCAACATTATCATTGATCCTACGCGCAACTGGTAATTCTGTGATTTCAAAGACCATTAATAGGCGGCTCAGAGAAATGGGGTTGAGCTCACGGAGCCCCTTGTGCGGACTACTATTAAATTTTGTGTACCGACAAGCACGTTCGCAGCGATATCAGGATCATTCGAACTGGAATGTTACTAAATAGAGTAGAATTCTCTTCAGTGATGAGTACCACTCCGATTTGAGCCCCGATGACTAGCAAAGACGCCTCGAAAAGAGGGGGGATTCCAACTCGACTGTCGCCAACTATACGGCCTGACAACCAGGAGTGATTGTTTGGAATGTCATTTCATTTAATAGCAGGATCCCTTCAGTTGTCATCCATGGCACCTTTACGGCACCGCGGTACGTCGATGACATTCTATGTCCCGTTGTGTTTCCTTTCATATCACGCAATCCTGACAGTTTATTTCAGCATGATAATGCCCGCCCGCGCACAAAGATAGTTTTTACTGCTTGTTTTCCTGCTTGCCTAACATTATTTTGGCTAGTAAAATCGCCGGATCTCTCAGTTGCTGAGGAAGTTTGGAGCATCATGAAAAGGGTCCTACAACCAGCTCGGGATTTTGCCAATCTAACGCACCAATTGGACAGAATTTGGCATATCTCGCAGGAGTATACCTGACAGTTCTATCAATTAATGCCAAGCCGAATAACTGTTTACATAAGGGTCAGAAGTGGACCAATGCGTTATTGACTTGTTTACTTTTGTGAGGCCGTTTCTCTTGATTAAACCTTTCAAGTTTTCTGAAACTGTACTCATTTTTTTTTTCTTCGCATGTACATCACATCTACCAATTTTCGTCTCATTTGGATAACTCCTTCTTGGTGCATCGATTTTTTTGTTATAGAGTACACTAAGCGACAAAAAAAAGCCGCACTGCAGAAAAATTCACTTATACCTTTAGGGTTTGTAATAATTTAAAAGCTAATGATTGCAACAAATAAAATTGTTATGTTTGTATAATACGGAAGTCATAAGATGATACCTATGTACATTTTCGATTTAATAATTCGTTTTATTACACTCTACGAAGTATTTAATAAAAATCTACATAAAATTTTCTTTTTAAACGTAATATAATAAACATATAGGGGAAAGTTGGATAAAACGGGATAGTCAGACAAAACGGGATACGTCGCCTAGAGACCCGGCTAGTACTGCTATCGAGCGGATGACGACAGAAACTTGTTCTCGGCCATCATTACATCATTCTCAGTTCGTCCCGTCTGGAGACCACTAGTTGATGGAAAGTTGTAGTTCTTTGAACTTTTTTATTCTGCTTTCTTGGCACTTTCAACATTTACAAGCGTTGTTATCTACGTTATTCTGCCTACATATATGGGAATACAATTCCGATGAATATTACATTTGATTAACATTTATGAACGAATATTCTCATGTGTAGTCTATCTAATTTTCCTTTCACATTTAGGCAACAGCCATGTTTATTTTGAAAAGTGTCGGAGTTGGACAAAACGGGACACTTATGAGTTGGATAAAACGGGATACAGTTTTTTATATACTTTTCTCAAGGGACATCGTAGGAGTACACCAGCCAATAAACCTGTCAGGAGACAGTCTACGGACAGACCAACCTGCAACATCCTCAGGGGAGGAAGGATTAAAACTCTCTTGTTATCGACCTAAGCTACCCTTTCCCATCTCTCTAAAGTTTGTTCTACCTGTACCTCAAGTAAAAGGACCTCGCCCAGAAAACAAGGCTGATACAAGAAAAAAGAAACTGTAGTAATAGCATCATCTCCATATAAGAGTGAGTTAGAAATGAAAGGAATAGAAAGGATGATAAAACTACAAGAAAGAACCAAGAAAATTAAAGGAAAGGCTGCTAAGAAATCCTTCTAAAAATTTCAAACAGAAGTTTATTAGAAAAGGAAATGGAAAATAGGAAGAAAAAGAGCTACCAGGTCCAGCCAAACCTGAAAGTAGGCCTATAAAAGAATCCAAAAGAACGCCTAATCCTGATGTTAAAAGTCAAAACATAGAAAAGTTTAATAAACCTTCAGCAAGCAGCCAACAATGCATGTTGTCATTGTCTGAAGATGAAACAGAGGGAGGAGAAACCTGCATATATTGTAATACACTGTACATCGATTCTAAGGCTAGTGAAGGTTGGATACAATCTTCTGGATGCCAAGAATAGGCTCACGAAGCGTGTTCTAATGCCTTTTTATGCAACTTTTGTTCTGCTATAGACCTAAATAAAAGGTCTTCTTTCCCATTTTGTAAATAAGAACATAAAAAAACTCTTATTTTAAATCTATGATTACTGAAGACATTGTTCTTTCAAGTGGAAATTTCGCTTTACAGTTTTCTGTCAGTTAATTATGCTTTTCAGTTAGTTTTACACAAAAAATTAAACATTGTAATCCCTATCCCGTTTTATCCAACCCAGGTATGCTAAAACGGGATGTGTAAGAGTTTGGTAAATACTTTTTTTTACTAATTTAAAATCATTACAATTAGTTTAAAACATGTTTTTTGTGTGCTTCAATAAATGTTGTAGTTATAAAAAAAAAAAGGTGTGTGGTTTTCTTCAACATATTTTCCGTAGTAAAAAGAAACAAGAATGGTATCCCGTTTTGTCCAACTTTCCCCTACTTTGTATTCGGTCATGATTTATTGTATGAAATAAACAAGTGCTATTTTAATGTATGAAATAAAACTATATAGTTGTTAGATCTAAGCAATTATTTAATAAAAATATATATTCTGGATTGGATAATTTCGCCTTTATATGGAATTACTGCTTTAATGCGCAATGGCATGGTATATTACAGTTTTTTAACATGAAACTCCGAAATTTCACTGTGCCAAATATCATAAATATTTTTTTCTAGTTCTTTCAAAGTTGTAGGTCCCCACCCTCTTTTATAGACTAAACATTTTCGAGCGGATTGAGATTAGGACAATTTTCAGGTCTAATAAAGAGGAAATCCTGCGATATTCTTTGTGGGATTTAATTTTAAGTAAAAAAAGTTATGATAACTTACAACATTATAGATGCTTATGAGAATGGATAAGAAATTTTAACAATTTGAATCAAATAAATGTATCACAAGCGCCATTTAACAAGGTACATTATCATCTTGAAATGGTGATTATGGAAGAGTCTGACATATCCCCAGAGTAGTCGGTCAGGTATCAATTTTTTAAAGGCCAAGTTTTATTTTGGGTTAATTGATCCCTTGAAAATGAAAATTTGCCAGACTCATCGAAAAATTATGCGTAAAGTTCGATTTTCTTTAAGGGCCCTCTTCACTCACCGGCGCCGGAAGCCCGAGCCAATGTTTTTCTATGGGGAAATTTTCTTTACAAATAACTTATTAACTAATACATATTTTTAAATTCTGTTTTCACATTCTGAAAGTTCCCAGCTGTTAAATTGACGCACCTTTTCTAAAAAATTATTTTTTTATTTTTTTATATTTTATTTTGAAGCTGCAAAATACGAATTTTCAATATGTGAAATTTTTTCATTTTGCAATTTCGAAATAAAATATTAAAAATTAAAAAAATACATTTTTAAAAAAGGTCCGTCAATTTAACAGTTGAGAATTTTCTGAATGTGAAAACAGAATTTAAAAATATGTATTAGTTAATAAGTTATTTGTAAAGAAAATTTCCCCATAGAAAAACATTGGCTCGGGCGTCCGGCAACGGTGAGTGAAGAGGGCCGTTAAGTCAGTCATATTTTTGTGATCAGATCTGCTTGTTTCCGTCAGTTCGAAATAAGTTAAACTTGACTCATCAGAGAGAACAACTTCAGCCCAATAATTAATTGATCATATTTTAAATTTTTTAACCCTCTAATGTCTCGGTTTTCTAATTCTTTTCGTTAAGAATGAATTTTTTTCAGATTTTCTGGTAATTAAACCTGTTTGTTTAATTGTTATTTCACTGTATTTAGGTAAATTATGTTACTAAACAGTTTTTCTGAATCCCTGCTATGTTCTAAATGTAATACAAACTGATTTTTTAAGCGCTGGCTTTCTAACTTGCGGTCGTCTCGACTGGATGAGTAACGTGGCCGCCTTAGGACAAATGGGCAGTTTAAACAGCCAAAAAAATATTATACCTTGCTAAAAACCAGATCACTAATATTTTGTTAACATTTAATCATTTTGACATCCCACTTATTAAAATATCTTTTTGATTTTCGCTCTTAAAATATTTTTTGTGGTATCTTTAATCGTCTTATTCTTGCCAATTTTTGAAATACTTTCTAAAATTACAATTTTCCGAACAATTGCATCTTGTTTTTAACACTTGGCTCAATCCTAAATTGCACGTGGAACACAACGTAATTAAATCTGTTAAAAAATTTACTTTTGAAACAATAAAATTAGTGATTACAGAAAGAAAAATAGAAAATATCTAAGTGCGGCTTTTTTTTTTTTTGTGCTTAGTGTATATGTTGTTAATCAAAACAGTATTAATGTGTAACTGAATGAACTAATTTTTTTTTTCTTATTCAGAATGTATTCTATTTTGAAGAATAGAAAAAACATCCAAATGCAAAGTTTGAGATGTATAGTTATGTACTTTAGTCTAATAATTATATTCTTAGTCTTTTCGTGGTGGTGGTGGTGGTGTGTGTGTGTTTGGGGGGGGGGGATAGATTAGAAAAAAATTGATAGATATACTCCTTTCCTTAATGCAAGGAAAATAAGTGACAATGTTCAAATCTCCCCTAAAACTAGTAGTTGCAGTATTATAACATTGCACAAATTGTGTATATGATTGTGTATATAATTGTGTTGCAGTTATATGTGTCCGTTTTGGATTGATTTCCATTACTATTTACTTAAATGTTTAATAAAAAAATGTTTTCATGCATATATATATATATATATTAATTACCTAATAATGTTGTTAAACAATAATTTTAAAAATAAAGGTGGTATATTGATTTAAAAAAAATATATGAATATGCCAATTCAAAAAGAAAGTTTGGATATATCGATGAAAAAGGTCATGAAAATTGTTTTGAGGTCATGAATTTTTTTTCTGTCAAGTCAGTAGACAACCCTGTGCGTGGAAAAATTGGAAACACTAGAAGTTTTTTTTTTTTTTTTTTTTTTTGGGGGGGGGGGGGTTGTACTTATCCTGTTTTTGACTAGATGACATCACATTCGGTCAACATTAGCCTTGGTCTCATTGACATTACATGAATATGAATTTTTGATAATTTATAAAGTTTCATGGGAAAACATGTAAATAAGGTTTTCGCAATCTGTGAGTTTTTTGACGTCATTAAACTTAATATTTTCTATCTAAGCGGCTTTTGCGAATGCAGTGGTGTTTTTATTAAATTTTCTATCAAAAAAATGCTCTTAATTCTGTTTTTATTTATGTTATTCTTATGTAGCAACCATTTGATGAGTTATTTTCTCTGGTAAAAGGAATTTTATGTATACCGGCAGTCTCTAAAGGATTATTCTTATTTTTATCGCTATGAATACGTTGCAAAATATTTGTTGGCTAAATTTGCTATTCTTTGATTTTTCCAGTCAGCGTTGCAAACATACATTTTTTTTTTTTTTTAAACTTCCGGAGGTCTTGTTTATTTAAAATTATAATTTTGCATAATCGTATCAAAGTGCTAATTTTACTTACCTTTATTTTATGCAAAATAACTCAAAATCCAAAAATGCTGCTTTGTTTATATTTTTCTAACTTCAAAACGTTAATTGGTACGTGCTACTAGCAAGCAGCGTTGCTTTTACAATCTTTGTTATTCAACTTGGTTCTTGTTATCACAACTCTTTAAATTTTCTTTTCTACTCTAAATCATGTAATAGTAAAAAATTTAGTGATAGCACTTAAATACGAACATTAAATCATCAACCAACTATTATTTAGTACTTGCATATCAATTGATGTCAGTATAATTAACTGTTTCTTTAACCCATGAAACGTCGTTACATGAATCCCGCTGAAAGTTTTTGAATTTTAGTATATTTTGGGTTTCAATGTTTATTTCTAATCATACGTAGTTTAAATAATTAAAAAAAAATTTTTTTGTTAGAAGATATGTTTCCAAAATGGGAGATTTGGCACCTAATTGGGGTAGAACAGATGTTGAAGAACTGCAAAACCGTTTTAAATTAGTTTTCTTGATTCCTGCTTTTTATAATTTAGGAAAAGAACAGTTTTATTTCATATCCATTGTTTTAAACCCCTGCACTCGAAGAAATTATTTTTGCTGATTTTTTTCTTTGTGATGGTTTGTAGAAAAACATCTTTGTTTGAATAGTTAAAAGAAAAAGAAGTAGGAGTTACATTAGAAACTTCTTTAAAAAATTACCAACGAAGCTATTCACTTCAATATTTAATGAAAAAAAAAATATATATTTATCTTAATTTCTTGCAGAGGTAAAAATTAAATAAAAATTGTTCCCGCAGCGGGAACTTTGGTGCCTAAAGGATTAACTGCCAGCAAATTTTCTAGACAGGTTTGCGGCTTGTTTAAAAGGTGTGTGTGCTGAATATTTTCTCTGCCAGTCTGCTATGTTTTACTTTGCCGATTGCATCTCATGCGCTTTTTTTCTCTGAAAATTTTAATACAGCAGACTCGCATTATAACGACCCAACACGATATAACAACCTTTTGAAAAATCCCGATTGACTTCCTAGGTAATGTTATTTCATATTTGATATAACGACCAGGAAAAGACAAGACTCTTAATATAACGACTCATAAAACGACTGTACTTCCTTCAATTTATAGTTTAAGGTGTGATCTTTAGTTAAATAAAACACCACCACCAAAAAGAAAAGAACGCTTTCGCCTCTTCCAACTGCTGGATTGTTTGCGGCTCTTCCCGCCTGTGTGCAGGTCTACCACACACAGAATATACTTATGTTTTTTTTTTTTAACTTGCTGGCTCAATCGGTCCTATAGTATCAATATTTACCACTTGAAAGGGCAACCCTGGTCTAACTGCTGGAGTAATTAGTGGTCTGTCTTTTGTTTTGATAGGTTTTCTTAACTGACATTCCATGTATGTGGCACAATATTTCTGTATATCTTCTTTCATATCCGGCCAATAGAATGAGTAACGAATTCTTTCTGTTGTCTTCCGAGCTATTAGATGACTTCCAAATACTGAATTATGGACTAACTTTAATACTTCTTTTCTTCGGCATTTTGGTACGACTAACAGTCCTATATTTTCACCCACCACTTTATCCTGTTGGAAAAGTTTGATATTGCATCACAGATGGGGGCGCCTGCAATGTTGCGATCAACGACGAACCTGGGCGCATGAATGGTGTGGCGTCATCTTTTCAGGTGAATCATGCATTTTTTTTTCTTTTTTTTTTTTTTTTTTTTTTTTACATCATCATGATAACCGCTTCCGTATTCGACGGCATCGTGGAGAACACACATTTCCTGCTTGCCTTTGACATCATCATACTGGCCCATTTCTTGGCTTTAGGGTATGGGGTGACATTGGATATCCGTCTCGATCACTTCTTTTTCGCATTGCTGTCACTCTGAATTGTGACCGTTACATTTTACATGTGTTAAGGCCAGTGATTCTGTCCTATCTTCGGGGCCGAAGTAAAGCTATGTTTTAGCATGACAATGCACACCCGCATGTTGTCTGAACTTTCCTTGATACAGAACATGTTCGATTGTTGTCTAGGCCAGCACGTTCTCCTGACTTCTTACCAACTGGAAAAGTCTGGTCAATAGTTGCCTAGCGAATGTCACCCCACTACTCTCCAGGTGCTAAGGCTAATGAACTGCGACATCGCGTTGAAGCTGTATAGATTTCTATGTCCATAAATGCCAATATTTGTTCATCTTCATGCCTAGGCGGATAAGTCGTGGCTGTTATTGTCGCCAAAAGTGGCTTTTCTGGGCATTGACTTCTCAGAATCTATACTTCCAAAATTCCTAAAATTTAATCGCTTGTTCTTTTTACTTTTATGTATGTGTCCAGTAAATATAATTCTGTTATTTGTCTTCCTCCCTGGTATAGCAATTTTGATATGCAGCAGTGTAGTAAATAAATTATTAAACAGTTACGTATTAATAATTCATTAACAATTTGCCTGCTGTTATTTTTGCATATTAATATTCCTGCAATTTTAACTTAAGTAATAACATTTTAAATTAATAATATTGAGCAGTATTTTTTATAATTCCGATACAAAATTCCTATATTTTGTAAACTTTTAAAAATTTCTTCCCCAAAAAATTCTGTTTATTTCCTGGTTTAAGCCTGGTTTAATTTTTAATATTTCAATGATACGTGTTCCATCTTTTCGGCTAATAGACTTTATCGTTTTATGTCATAAAACCCTCCACATGTGACCACTGCAAGGAAAACTGCAACATTATAATGTTTATATTTGTATTGTATGGGGAAATGTTTGTATTCTATAGAGAAATATTTGTATACTATGGGGAAATTAACAGGAAAATGGACAATTAAAAATCGCATGTTGAGGTAAATAATACATGATTTAGTCTCAAACCCAAAAAATGGATACGGTCCATTAGTCTAAGCGTTCTCCTCAATTCAAACGCGAATAATGAGGATTGCATTCAATGATATTTTAAAAAAAATTTCTTCAAAAAAAATAAATAAATAAATAAATAAATAAATAATAATAATAATAATAATAAAAATAAAAATTATACAGACACGGCATTATTTCATTATTTAAAACATGAAAATCTGACATTGACAGATTTTAATTTAGTGCCAGAGGCGTACTGCTAAACTTGTTAATATCGACAAATTCTTCTTTAGTTAATTCGTGACGATCTAAATTCCATGATAAAGTTTTCATTAAATCAATCCAATGTGTTTCAGCTGCAGATATTGTAACAAATAACGTTGGAAGTCCAAACTGTCTTATAGCCGCAAAACAACGTTTTTTCTCTTTTTCCCAATGAGGGGGAGGTGTGCCTTGGGGGGGACTCATGTCAAAGGTGTGCCTTGGGGGGGACTCATGTCAAAGGTGTGCCTTGGGGGGTACTCATGTCAAAGGTGTACCTTGGGGGGACTCATGTCAAAGTTGGGCCTTGGGGGGACTCATGTCAAAGTTGGGCCTGGGGGGGACTCATGTCAAAGTTGGGCCTTGGGGGGACTCATGTCAAAGTTGAACCTTGGGGGGGACTCATGTCAAAGTTGTGCCTTGGGGGGACTTCATTCAATAAATCCCCATTCAATAAACCGACTGAAATAGGCCCTTAGCACTATTAAGAGTATATTATAAAAATTCGACAACGCTGTACCGACTGAAATAGGGGTACCTTGGGGGGGACTCATGTCAAAGTTGTGCCTTGGGGGGACTTCATTCAATAAATCCCCATTCAATAAACCGACTGAAATAGGCCCTTAGCACTAATTAAGAGTGACGTATAAAAATTCGACAACGCTGTACCGACTGAAATAGGGGTACCTTGGGGGGGACTCATGCCAAAGTTGTGCCTTGGGGGGACTTCATTCAATAAATCCCCATTCAATAAACCGACTGAAATTTGCCCTTAGCACTGATTAAGAGTGTATTATAAAAATTCGACAACTGTACCGACTGAAATAGGCCTCTAGCACTAAAAACTGCGTTTTTGTCGATGACGTCATGCGACATCATTTAAGTAGGCATACAGAACTTTAGAGCACAATAAATACAGGCAGTCTCATATTTCGAAATCGCATATCAAAAACAAAAATTGATCTCTTCTTTCTTAATTCATCTTTTTTTTTTTTTTAAATCTTGCCATTTGAAATTCATTTCGTATATGGTTTAAACTGAAAATAGCTGAACAACCCCCCATAATTCCAAAAACGTTTTTGATAAAAATCGCGCAAAAACAAGACAAGTGGACAACAAACTGAGTTGGGAGTCAGCTACATACTTGTAGATAAAAAAAAGTACCGTCGCTGTCAGTATAAACAGCATCATCTTCATACTAAAGAATATAACTTATAAAATCCCAAGACAAAAGAATATAACTTAATAAAATTATGTTCCTTATTCTCCACTGTTAAAAAATTCAGCAGAAAACTACTGGCAATCATCTATCTTAAGTCTTAGGTAAAATTATAGAGAAAAATAAGCGGAGGTGGTAAAAATTTTGTTTTATATATATGCATTATAATAACTAATATAATTAATTATTGGCGAAAATGTATCTGTGACTTAGAATGCTTTTTCTAAAGTAGGAGCATTCATTTTAAATTTTTATTGAGAAATAAATTAATAAAAATAGCTGTAAATACAGAATAAAGATTAAGAATATCCATTACTTATTTTTACCTAAGAACATTGTAAATTTACAGAGACTTTGGATGAACATTTCAGTAAATTTTAGTAAAATTGAGTAAATTTACAGAAATTTTTTAGAGTGTGAGGCATCGTGTGTTGGTAGATGACAGCACTCAACTCAGTCATCCATCCAGACTTGCCAACCACCTCATTAAAAACCGTACAATTGTTAACGCCCCCTGAAAAAACGCCCCTTTTCTCACACCACTATATTTTTAAAGTAATTCTCTCAAAATGTTGTTACGATTGAATAAGACTAAAATTACTCTAAAAAATTATTGGTGTGAAAAAAAAAGGCGGGTACTAAAAATTGTACGGTTTATAATGATATGGTTGGCAAGTATGTCCATCTCTAAATTTATCCGTTTTCGAGATAAGAACACTAATTCCACGGTTTTACACAAGGTGGCGCTAAAAGCGTTCGCATCTTTCAGCGTGTAGCCATTTTACTATACCCAAATATCGTTTTTATGAATATAGCTGCAGTCGTTCAGCAGTTGGGGTCAGAATGGACTTTAGTGGGCAGTGTATATTTAATATATTTTACATTTTATGAGCGCATTCTTTTGCAGTTGTGATTTTATTTTGAGATAGAAGAGACATTCCTTTATGTATATATAAATTGCGTATGCAAACTCATAACACATGAAAAGCTTATATATCTGAATAGAATTTAAATCCACTTTTGTAACAAAAAAAGACAGAAAAAAAAAAAACATAATGCAAATATTTTTAGGTAATTTTTATATGGTTTTCACCATTCTCTTGTTATTATGGTGTGTAGTTTATGGTCTTAATGGTCTGGAATTTTTCTGTCATTTCGGAAAAAACACAATAAAAATGTGCTTTCTTAGATGCTTAGAAAAAGAAAATTAAAGCTTTGAGAGAATTTAATACTTGCATTTTGATGTATTTTGTTTTTCAGAGTAAATACATCTTTCCAGATAGATTATCATAGATTTCATATACTCAAGACCTGTGATATTCTTTGTCTGTTCGCCTGCAAAAATGAAACAAAAGAATTTTTTATTCGTATAGAGATGACTTTTGGAAACAATGCTTGTTTTTTCCATCAGCGCGTAGAGCATTGTTTTATTTCCATTGTGCAGATCTCCTAAGTCTGTAAATCATTTTACTTAACCTTCCAAGAGCCAACATTATTTTCTGAAGGTACGTATCACTATTCCCTGCGTGATTTAAACAAAAACATTCTTTTTGTTCAAATTTCATGTTCACATTTTCAATGTTTGATGTGGATAAATTTCGTGTGAATAGAAAAGTAGTTAAACTAAATTTTTATTCTAAAACCTTCGATTGATTGGTGTATGTGCAAAGTAAATATATACATGTAGAAATATGTTTAATCGATTAATAGACATGATAATATTCCTGTTACACGTTATTCCCATGGAAAAGCTGCTAAAAGTGATTTGCTAATAAAAAACGAAATACCAAATCAGTTCATACTATATAAATATATACATTTGCTGAAGCTCGTTTGGTTACTAATGTTCAAGTTTTTCTTACTAGTTTTAAATATGTGTGTTACTTTCATAGTCTAAATTATTACAAATGAAACGTTTTGAAGAAGATATATTTTAAGAAAAAATATAATTAAGATTACGAATATAGAAAGAGGAATTAATGCATTAGTTACAATGAGAAATTAGATCAAGCTGTATTCCATACTCATAGTTTGCTATTGTAATCTTCATGGTCGAAAAAGAACAACCGGAACATGCGAGTTCGACCAGAGTCGTGTGGTCACGTATTGCTGCTATGTTGGTTTCCATAGTGTTGGTTGCTGTTGTTTTTATATTGGTAGCATTTTTTGGTGGAGGAGCAACTTCATTCAAACGTGAAGTGCCACACATTATATTCATTTTGGCAGACGATTTGGTAAGTAATCCTTATATTATTTATGAATCGGTTTTCTTTCTTTCTGACACACACACGAAATAATGTCTCATGGGATAGAAGGGCAAAGGTTTATCCATTTGATTCTTCGATTTTACAAACTAAAATTCTGTGTGCTTTTCGAAATGTGTTTCATTTTGTATATGAACGGCATATTTAAGTATGTGTGAAATAATATGTTCTAATTAATTTACAGTCGGCAGCAAAATTATTGAAGCGCTAGCAATAATTCGTATTTAAAAAATATGCACCTAGTACTGTTTTGTTAAGTAAATATTTGTCGTGTCATGATCTTAGTCTTTATGTTGGTTATAAAAAAGTAAGTTGATAAAAATTAGCAATCAAACTAAAACAAACTAGTATGTTGTGGCCACCACAAGACTTTCTTCTATATATTCCTATATACATATTCAATCAGTAACAATATTTAAAAAAAAAAAAAAAAAAAATACGATTTTTTTAAATTTTTTTTTTTTTGTTAAAAGTAATACATATTCAACCAGTAACAATATTAAAAAAAAAAAAAAAAAAAAAAAAAAAAAAAATACGATTTTTTTTCTAAGGTAAAAAAAATCGATAACTTTGTTTTAAATTATCACAGATTTATAGCTCAACCATTCGTTTTAAAGGTATTGACGAGATCTTTCGAAAGATACCCATCTTGAAAATTTACACCCCCCGGGGGATACTTCCCCCCCAGGGGGGGAACCGGTGCCCCCACATGCACAAAATTTTTTTCGTAGTTAACTATTACTATTATCAATAATTCATATTAATTTTACAATCACAAGTTTAAAATAACTCTAATTATGCACATTAATACGAAATTTTGTCCTATATTGCCATGTTAAAAATTTAGAAAAAATGCGATCACAGCGCCACCTGTTGAGCTATTGATCCCTAAATGTAATCAGCACCAGTTTATGTTGGGGACCAACTAAATACCAAGTTTCGTTAAGTTTCGTTAAAAAAAAAAAAAAAAAAAAGATTTTGCTGCCATGTTAAAAGTTGCCAAAAAAACTACCATGTTAAAAGTTTACATAAAATGCGATCACAGCGCCATCTGCTGGGCGATTGATCCCAAAATCTAATCAGAACCTTTCCATGTCAGGGTCCAACTATACACCAAGTTTGGTTCAATTTCATTCATCGGTTCGTGAGATACGGTGAAACATACGAAATTTTGCGATCACAGCGCCACCTGCTGGACGATTGATCCCCAAATCTAATCAGCACCATGCCCCGTCAGGTTCCAACTATATACCAAGTTTGGTTGAATTTCATTCATTGGTTCGTGAGATACGGTGAAAAATACGAAAATTTGTCCTATACTGCCATGTTAAAAATTTACATAAAATGCGATCACAGCGCCACCTGATGGGCTATTGATCCCCAAATCTAATCAGCACAATGTCCCGCCAGGGTCCAACTATATACCAAGTTTGGTTGAATTTCATTCATTGGTTCGTGAGATACGGTGAAAACACTAAACCACAGACAGACAGACACACAGACAGACAGACAGACAGACACACAGACAGACATTTTCTAAAAACTATCAATTCGTGTTCAGGACATCCCAAAACATGTAGATCCGTCAAAAAACGGAGGTCGAAAATTTTCGCGAATCCAATACTTTCTCTATATTACATATAGAAGAAAGTAAAAATTAAATGGAGGTTTCAATAATTTTACTGCCGACTGTATATGTAACATGTATTTTAACAAACGAATTTTTCTCCATTGTAGAAACGTGAAATTCTTCATATAGCACCTCTGGTTTTATCTAAACATTTTCTTAACGCATAGGTAGTTTTCTCCGAAACTCGCGTACATACAGGATAGGACCCATTAGAAAGAACCCCATAGAGGTCAATTCCTCATGGATGTCCTAGAACCCTCGTGTTGTCATTCGACCTTAATTCTCAAAACCCAATCTTAACACATGGAGTTATAAACTATGTACACGTAATAAAATTAAATTTTTTGAAATATTTTTTATGTATGTATATAAATAAGGATAAAATATTTTATCCTTATTTATATATAATTTTATATGATCATATGCCAGAATTTGCCACAAGAACCAAACATGGATCTATCCGGTAATGATTTACCATATATACAGGAAAAGCGCCCCCTTATTGATTAAACGCCCCCCCCCCCCCCCACACACACACACTTTGACAGGAATTTCGTTTGTTCTGAAAATACTCAATAAGCGCCCCCTTATCATGAGCGGTAGACTACATGTTGCGAAATTAAAATTTTATTTTCGCAAATAGCTAGGATTAAATGAACTTACAAAAATTGCGATAGTCTTGAAATTGCGTTTCGCAATTTGTCCGACACTACGAAGTTAAATGGATATATCTTTCTTATATTATCACTGCTATCCGTAACCCTTAAAACATCGTAAATGTTTTTCCTTTTATATGTCATGGTTTTTTTTTTTTGTATTCGTGCAGTTTGTTGTAAATGTTTTTTACAATATTTTTATGTTTTTATATTTCTATATATATTGTGTAATTTTGCAATATTTTCCATTTGGCATTTCGAGCTGCAATAGTTAAAATTATTTTTCTGTTGGTAAGATGTAGGGGGGCAAGTTACTTTTTTGTTTTTGCTAGTAGCTCTTGAAACATGTTAATGTTTTGTCCACCCTGGATTGAGGTGCCTCCCTAATGATCACCTCAATGTTTTTTGGGTTAGTTAATTTTATCTGTCTTATTTCCTTGTTGTTTTCAGGTTGTATTTATTTTAAAAATATTTTATGTTTTACTTTATATTTAAGTTTACATAACTTCTATTTGCTGCATTTTTTTGCGCATTGAGAATGTAAATTTAGTTTTAATCTTGCTTATTTTATAATTATTATTTTTTTTTTCTTTAAACCTTTCATATTATTTTTCCTCTTAAAAAAATGTATATATAATGTGACAAATATGGCAGGATGTTAGAAAACAGTATTTTAAATGTCAAGTACCCACTAGATCCAGAAAAGAGATTGAAAATTTAAAAAACAATAAATATATATACATAATGTGTATACCCTTTCCACGTGAATTTGTTTTACGAGAATAGAAATCACGTAAATATAGTCTGTCAGTAAACTGACATATTGAAGGAAAAATATTGGAAATATTAAATGCTAAGAAAAAATTTAGAAATACATGTATACATATTTTTTCACATAACTTAAGAATAAAGTAATTAAGACATTTTAGAAAACAGAAGTAAGTTTCATCTGATATCACTATCACCACTGTAATTCAAAACAATAAGCCTTTTCTTTACAATTGGCATAAACACGTTATATTCATCGCTAGAAATATATTTGTAAGTTCGCCTTAATTTTTATTACAAATGTAAATTTTTACCAAATAAACTTTTCTCAATATTTTTTTTTACTAAACTTTTATAAATTTGCTTATATTCGCTGCAACATTTCATTAAATTTTGTAGAAATTTTAAGGCTTTTGAATGTTTGGATCTTTGTCTGGAATGGCTAAATATTTGAATTGATCTATGACTATAATGGCTAAATATTTACATTTTTGGCTAACTCAGAGCTTTACAAATATTTTCCACATTTAACGAATCTAATTCGTCGTTGCCATTGCTACATCTACATACATCATAAGTTTAGGTTTCAGATATGATACTCATTAATTCAGTATTGGTTAACTCACTATCTGCTAATAAACCATTAATATCACACTCGTTTAAATTAACAAAACATCCTATTTCAAATTCATGTGATAAAGTAATAACACTGGTTACTCCTTTCCAGTTGTTGGAACAGTTGTTAAACTGTATAAAACTGTCAATCCTAAAATTAATAGGAAAATATGTATGTTAGTATCTGACTAGTGACCTCGTTAAAAAAGATCGCGTAAATCACTTCTGTATATAAAATGTTCTGCGTTAACTGAGATAAATTTGATAAATTTAAATACACTGCATAAAAAAAGTAGACGGACACTTACTTGTAATACTTTAAAGCCGTTTATTTCTTTAATTAGAAATATGAGGTTCATTTCTCTAATATAATTATATTCTTGAGACATCATATATTATTATTTTTTGGATATAGATTCAATCCTTTTGAATTACGTAGTGGAAAAATTCAGGAAACAAAAATGGTGCATATTTGCACTGTAATTTTTCTTTAAAAAAGTAGACGGACACATCTTGTATCTCTAAAATAAAACGTTTTTAGTAAGGGGTTCGTCTCCCATTTGCTTTAATAAGTTCGTATACTCTGTTAGGCATCGAATCAATGAGATTCTGAATCTTTTTTTGACAGAAAATTTCCCAGATGTTTGTAAGAGCTTCTTTGAGCTGACGAATTGATTCATACTGGCGTCCGTCCTCATAAATTTTATGAACAAGTATAGCCCAAATGTTTCCTACAGGATTCATATCCGGACCCTTGGCTGGCCAGTGTAAAACATTAGTGTTGTTCTCATGAAACCATTTTTTAGAGTTGTTAGCGGTGTGTATTGGCGCACCATCTTGTTGGAGAATCCAGTTTTCTCCTCCAAGATCACACGCAAATGGCAAAAGCTCACTGCTTAGTGTTTCAATATAATCTTTGTGAGTCTGCTTCTTACTAACACTAAATTTATCCTTCCACCATAGCCAACAGCTAGCCACACCATCATGCCACCACCACCAACTTGCCGAGTAGAGTACACTTCGTCTTCTTTCTCCAAACTGTGCCAATAATAATGATATCCATCTGGTCCGTCTAAAATAAATTTTTTCTTATCTGAAAAAACTACAGATATCCATTCTGTAGTCCAAAACATATGGTTTTGAGTCCATTGTAGGCGTTCTGTCACCTGGTGATCCTTCCAGCATGGATGATGTTTTCTCTTCTTATATTGGAAGAGCTCTGAGTGCTTAATGTAGTTATAAATTATCTGAGAAGTTACGTTAGTAATTCATGTGCTTATTCGAACTCTGGGAATTGATGCTCCAGTTTTTTTTCAGCTCAGTAAAAAATTTTCTTTGGTCTCTAAGCGAAAGTTTCTTTGGCCAGCCACTCTTTTTCTTTAACCCATGGGCTTCAGGAGCACGTAGAAAGTCGCTGATGCTACTTTTGCTTATTAGAAGTAGCCTACTAATTTCTCTGACTCCTTTATTAATATTTTTCAGCGCTATAATCTCTCCTTTCTTGTAATCAATTAGAGGAATTCCTCGTTGCATGGCGCATTCATCTCCAAGATATTATACTAAGTAAAACCATCTTGTCAAAGACGTTAGCAATTGGCAAAACGCCAAATGTACATGTACATGCAAAACTGGTATTCCGCAAGAAACACCCACTAAGATAAATACAGTTTTTGACCAGTGTCCGTCTACTTTTTTTAAAAAAAAATATTGTGCAAATGTATATCTTTTCTCTTTTCGTCTTTTCTGCATTTCCCTACATTAAAATGATAAATAATTGAAAACTTTTATTTGTCGGTCAAAAATGTGAAGGTTGATAAGTATAAACATGTTAAAGAATTTTAATTGATATTTCCTATTAAACAAAGACGGGGTTTTAAAAAATTGTAAAGAAGTGTCCGTCTACTTTTTTTATGCAGTGTATAATAGAGATAAATTGAGATAAATTTAAGATAAATTTGTCTTAAGATAAATTATAATTATATAATTGAGATAAATTTAAATATGCATACAGATTTTAAATATCTGTATGTATTAAGATTTTATAGGTTTACATAGATTTACATAGATAAGATTTACAAAGATTTACTTTTTTAAAGATTTACATACATATTTACAAACAGACAGTCTAAAGATTTTTTTTTTTTTTTTTTGAAGCGAAAATTTACCAGAGAATTAAAATTCTGTCATCAAAAGCTGCTGTTGAAAATGTAGTAAGTTCTCTAAGTTCACTTCCGTATTAGTGACTGCAGCAATTCGGTAATTAAATATTACGATGCTTCTTTTTGGCCAAAAATTATGCTTATAAATTTAGTATAGTTTTATTATTTGGTGTGAAGTGTTTCACATATATATAATAAATATATATATGCAATATAATGATTAATAGGAATATTTTTTATGTATAACAAAAGAAGTGTCTGTCTGTCTGTGGGCACTCAGGTCACTGATCCCAGGGTTAAAAACTTTACAGATGGGTAGCTTGAAATTTGCGTAGGTGTACCTCATCGAGATTCTTTTTAAATTATATAATTTATTTTTTAAATTATTTTTAATTGACAAATTTAATCAGACGGAGGGGGGGGGGAGGTAATCATCATTATTTTTTTTTCTGATTTAAAAAATAATTATCCCCCCCCCCCTCCATATGATTAAAATAATTTATAATGAAAAGTTTTTTACTATGTATAAATCAACCTTTCTTGAAAAAAAAAAATCCCTTTGTTTTACTTCCATCCAATATTATGAAGGTGTTTCAGAGAGCTTTGCTAAATAGCTAAAAACTGTTATAATATCTCCATTAGTTTTAAACTCCGACTACGTATTAGACTTTCTAATTTAAAACCCGCTATTTCCCTTCTTAAACGTACAGGTATTATATATTGTATTAGTATAGCATTCCATGTAAAAATTGTAATTCTATCGAGTGTCCCATAAGTCTGTAGACATTTTAAAAATTTATAAAACTCGAAGGAACTGGAAAATTTGAACGCGGTTTGCGAAAAAGTTATTCTCGTGAAGGGGGAATTTTTTTTTTCTTTTGTAGAGAAAAAAATAATAGTTAAAATTTTCGTCGATAGAGGGCGCTGTACGTGAGCAAATCACTCATTTCCGTGAAAAACTACACTTATTTGTGTGAAAATGTTTACAAGCATATAAATTCCATTCCATGTGTCCGCCATCTCCACAGATTGCAGTTTGCAAACGAGTTACAATACAACACCGCTAACTGTAGCTTTAGTCGGCTGCTCTTACACAGGGAAAATATCTTCACCAATAACGTTTTATCCACCAAGTCAGCATCGCAAATAAAACAAATTCATATTTGCACAAGTAGGAAGCAGAACAAGAAATAAGCTGTGTGAATCGTAAAATCGTGCAATTTACATGACTCTGATTTACACATTTTTCGTTACGTATCCGTACAGCACCCACTATCGACGAAAATTTTAACTTTTTTTTTTTTTTTTTTTTTTTTTTTTTTTCTTTTCAACCAAAAAAAAAAAAAAATCCCCTTTTACGAGAATAACGTTTTCGCAAACCCCGTTTAATTCAATCAATGGGACACCCAGTACTTATATTGGTTAAACAGGCAGAACCGACGATATCAGAATTAAATAACACAAACGGTCATATCAATCTGGTGATTTTAAAATCTTAAATTAGTAAATCATTCATTAGACACTGATCATATTCTAGATTTCTGTAATGTTAAGATCCTAGCACGAATTAACAGTATTTTCTACTCCGTGGATCCTTGCCTCCAACGTAAATAATTATGACTATCGAATCTTCTTAGAGGGCATGTTCACGAGATTACAATCCTCTCTTTTGAACAAGGCTAACCTCCTGAATATTCAATTTTATTCTGATGTTTTAATACTAGATTTTTATTGTTAAGCATTACACTGAAGAGAGCTAATTTTTAACCGAAACGTTTGGCATGTGTTTTATGTTTTTTAAATAAAGTGTGTTTATATATTTTTAATTATCTCATTTTAAAAGTTTTTGAATTTTAAAATAAATAAAATATTTTTGTAAAAATATAGAACCGACTCCAAAGAGCAACAATTATTCAAACAACTGACAATGAAATGAAATTGAAAATTGCGCCTAAAAGTATGAAATAAATTCTTTCGCCAAACAACATAAACAACACAATTAATCATAACTTTTGAAGTCGGTGCAAAATTAGATAAAATTTAATTTTTTAGCAATTTTTTTTTTTAAAGACCGACAGCTACAAATGCTGTTGGCCCGAATGATCCATCTTCATCGTGTCATTTAATATTTTATCACTGTATACAATTGGTCCATTAGTGACACCTACAGAGAACAGTCAACATCCTTCGAAATTCAGTAATTACGTTTCTGAGACGTTACAAGAGTTTTCTTTACAAACTTGGTATATGGCTTTGATATTTATCGTTTTTGGATTTGGCGATCAAATCGTAATGCAAAAATATATACGCGAGATGTATATTTTCGTAATATACATTGTACGAAATATTTGTTTCATATTCTTGATTGCTCTTTTAATATACCTTATTAAAATAACTATGATTTTTGAAAGGAATTACATATATTCGCAAGATAATTTGGCGATCTCTTTTCCTTTCGCCAGGGGCGACAGATACCATGTCAACGCCGCAGACTTTTGCAGCTTAAGAAATCTTAACTGTATTTGAAATGAAATAGTTTTCAGCTGTGTTTTGTAGATGCCAAAGTGAGATGCGAATTTGAAAACAAATTGATTTTTTATTGAATAAAACTATCAATTTTTATTTAATTTTGCACCGACTTCAAAAGTTGATTAATTGTGTTGTTTATGTTGTTTGGCGAAAGAATTTATTTCATACTTTTAGGCACAATTTTCGATTTCATTTCATTTTCAGTTGTTTAAATAAATGTTGCTCTTTGGAGTCGGTTCTATATTTTTACAAAAATTTATTTTTTTTTTTTTTTCCTTTCTGTGGGAATGTATTCATAGCAGAACATAAGAAGGCATTCGATTGCAGTCTCACATATCGGAACTAGTAAGGAAAATGAAAAACTCTAAAAATGGTAATTTCGAGTATATGTCACTGGAAAAAAAAAAAAAAAAAAAAAAAAAAAAGATGAAGTGCCCTAATGTGCACAAAAAACGTTATGTTTCCATCTTGAAAATTATCCACTTGAGAGGCAGTTGTGTTAGTTTTACTCAAGTCAGTGCTTTATTTTAAAGCTAATTTTTCTCAAATACTGCATTTTAAGTTTGTGTCATTTCTTCCCCTACTTCATAATGTTTTCGAGATAGAAACGCTATTTCTGCAATTTTCCACAAAGGCGCTGTAAGCGGTTGCATCTCGTAGCGCATGGTCACTTTATTATACTACTATTATGAGTATAGCTGCAGCCGTTAAGCATTTAAAAGAATGTAATCGGACTTTTGTAAGCAACCTATAATTCGCTTAGATCTTAATGAAATCATAATGGGACCTATTTCATGCCAAGATATTTACAACAAAGAATGTAATGAAATCGAAGCATCTGTTATGAAATTATAAGCTAACAAACAACAACAGAAATAACAGAAATATATGGTTTGAATGAAGAACCCTTCCTGTGTTAATTCGATTAAAAACGACAATGCGTTATACGATGTGACAACTTACAGTAACCGTATTTTGAACTGCGTAGCATACGTGTGCTACGCTACAACGTGTTCAATGTAGTTCAAGTGTGCATAGTGTAAGACATTGCGAACAAACAAATGCACGTTTTTAGCGTTCTATTTTTAGCATCAATGTGTACAAACTGTCTTTTTGTACTAAATCGATGATACTCTTCAACTTTGTAATTCATTTTTTTTTTCTCTATTTTGAACCGTTTTCAAGATAGGAACACTAACTCCGCTATTTTCCATCAGGTGGCGCTGTAAACGGTTTCATCTTGAAGCGCATGGCTATTTTACTATACATACATACCCCTTTTATGACTATAGCAGCAGTCATTCATCAGTTAAAAGAGTTGGGACTGACTTTTTTGGGCTCCCTTTATTTTCTGTAGATTGTAAAGATATTACAATGGGACCTACTTCAGACCAAGACCTTTTCAAGAAAATAAAAAGTATCAAAATCGGAGTATCCGTTCAGAAGTTATGAGCTAACAGAAAAAAAAAAAAAAAACGCTTTGAATTGAGAACCTTCCTCCTTTTTGAAGTCGGTTAATAAGTAAGCAAATATTTTTTTTTTTTTAATTTTCATCTTTTGGTACATTCAAAAGTTTCTTACCTGGATTATTTTGGGGGTTAATCCAAGTTTCCCCATGAAGCTACTGTTCAATTTATTTTATTTTGATGCGTTTAATGCGATTTTACGCTTTTAATATTTTTTTCTCATTTTCAGCATAAAAATGTACTCTATTTCCGTCCTCCCCCCCCCCCTTTTCTTCTTTAAGTTACTCTTTTGAATTAGTAGTAGTTCGGATTGAAAGATTTTTAGCGAGGAACATTTCAAAACAAAGCAAAGTAGTCAAAAGGAAATGAAAAAAAAAAAAAAAAAAAAAAATGTACATTGCAGGAAGTTGTTTGTATATAATTCATTTTGGTTTTATATTTGTGAGTAATATGGCATGTAAAATCGCTAGAATAATGTATTCCAGCTTTTCAGATTCTTACAGGTATCCATCTGACAGAGATTGAATAAGCCGTCAAATGACTTGATTGATTCAAATGATTTTTTTCATAAAATTATTTATTATCGCTAGATGTTCATAATATATTGAAAAAATTATAAAACTAAATCATGTTTATGGTTGTCCTGTAATTATATCAGCATAGTCTCCCGTTTTTAAGAGAGACTTAATGCAGGAAAGTTTTTATATTTGTTTTCAACTTATTTAATTGTTGAAAGTGTATGTGACATATTTCTTGTAAAACACAGTGGTGTTAAATCTGATTAAAAAATTAAAACGGTTGGCAGCTATGTATCAGAATTTGCTCGTAAACAGTTCAAGATCACTAAGAGAAAATTTGTACTTAAGTATAAATTGAATAGATTTTAAGTGAGCGATTATGTTTAGAATAACTATGATCTAACTTAAAAGTAACATATTAAATTTATGGTTTATTATTCTGCATTTTAGGGTTGGAATGACGTCAGCTTTCATGGATCACCCCAGATTCCAACGCCGAATATCGATGCACTGGCTGCCAGTGGTATTGTTCTCAACAATTATTATTCTCATGCCGTATGTTCCCCATCTAGAGGAGCTTTCATGTCAGGAAAATATGCCTATCGTTTGGGTATGAAGATTTTATGTATATTTATGAATATTTTTTCTTATAAACATTGTGCGTATATCTTATTAAAGTGCTTCAACGCAGACGACAAATAGAGTTGTTGAAGAGAAGTAGGAGAGAGGAGTAGGAGAGTAGGAGAAGTAGGAGTTGAGGAGTACTGTAGGAGAAGGTGGGCCGAATGGTTGACCTTTTACACTTTTGATCCTTTTTAACAAAAAAAAAAAAAAAGAATAACATATTTGAAACAAATAAGAAATCAATGTTTAAACATTCATGTTCTTCTATTTTTTCGATCTTTTTGTTCATTGGATCTTGAAGGGAAAGTGGAAAAAAAAAAAAAAAAAGCGTACGCATAAAGTGCTTTACTAAGCCCATTGTGGAAGTAAAACAAAAAATATTATTGTACATGTACTATAAATATGTAAATACTTTAGTAATATAAAAGTAAAAATGTCTTACTATTCTAGAAGAACATTTCAATACGTTTAATCAGGGATTCAATCTTGATAAAATTAAAAAAAATCTCCAAGATGGAAAATTTATTTGAATAACTCAAAACATAAAATTTGCATAAAATGACTATTTTGGCTAATTTTCATGTGATTTTTGGTTTTATGGACAAAGTACCATGATGCATGCCTGCCAACATTCTAATTAATATACCGTAGCATTATTAGTATCCACCCTTTTTTCTATATTACTTTATTTTTAGAATAATTTTCTCCAAATGTAATTACGATTAAATAAGAAGAAAAATATTCTTTAAAAAAAAAAAAAAAAAAAAAAACTACTGCGAAAACATTAAGGTGGTACTAACGGTACTACGGGATATTAATTAAAATGTCAGCATTGGCTGTTATGCATGGTGTCTTCTTTAAGTCTTCATTTGAACTAAAATGGTTAAACATTTAGATTTAAATGGGGGTGGTCCACATTGTCTCATTCTTCCCTAATTAGCAGCTTAATTTGATTATTTAATCATAAAAACTTCTTCACGCACCATAAAATAATGGGGGAACATTGCAGGTTTCGAAAGGATGTGGTTTTTCATCTCCCGGTGCAAAAAACATGTGCTACTTACTACCTTGGAAGCAAAAGCAAGACGGTCTTGCTTTTATGGTAGTGCTTCCTTTTTTTTTTTTTTTTTTTTTTTTTTTTTCTTTTAATGGTGTTTGGAGAAGTTTTTATGTTTAAATAATTATTGTACACCAGTTCTTTAATTTGTAATTTAATTTGAATACTTAAGTTTTTCGTTTGGAGTATGACATAATACTTATTGAAGGATAATTTAGGTATTTAATCGCTTTTAATTTAAGTATTATAATTAAATAATAACTGGACTTTGTTTATATATATATATATATACAAAAGAAGTAATATGCTTATTTTCGAAAGTTCTAGTTTTATTTTAATTTGTAATTATTTTTCAGATTTTTAAAACTTTAGTTCAGTATAGGGTCGGTGCTCCAGTAATTGACATCTATCCCGAAATAATTAATAAATAATAAAATAATATATTTTGCAAATAAGAATTTTAACATTTTATGTCAAACACTGGAGCATAGGGTGCTAATAACAGGTAAAATGAATAACTAGCAGTGCCAAACACTGGAACATTGGGTGCCAATTACTAATAAAAGGGAAAACTGACAGTGTCAATTACTGGAACATTGAGTGAGTGTCAAATAAAAATTCACAAAAAAAAAAAAAAAAATCAAATGTATATATTTTAACATATATGTGGTTCTGAATGTCTTTCATGCCATATGTATTAACTTAAAATTTCTAAAAATATTTTCTGATGACTAGAACATTAAAAAACATCAGAGATTGCTCTAAAAGTGTCAATCACTGGTGCACTTACCCTATATTAATGATTTTAATAAATTAAATTGAAATAAAATACTTATGCATTTGTGCACGTAATCACATAATTCGTGCGTTTTTTGTGCAATATCCTAACTGCTTGAATAACTCGAGCATTTTATTCTAATTGACCTTTTACAATTAGTTATTGTACAGTCGGGGGAAAAAAATCGCAGCACTCACTGTGATTTCATTATTAATTGACGCAGAAAAATTTAATTGACACCATTCAACAGAAAATTAAATGCACTTTTTGAAAATTCTGACGAATTTTGAATTAGGGGTTATCTACATATTGAAATGAGCTCCAACTTTGATTTTTTTTTCAATAGAAATACCCAATTCTGACTTCATATTCGAATTTCTGAGAGTCTGGCAGTGCGGAAAAGTATACTGTTTGTATACTTTATCTTTACTATTTATAGAGTTGTAATCAAAAATGTGTTAGGGGGTTATCTATAAATGTAGAAAAATAAAATTAAGATCGTATAAGAACTAAACAAAATTTTAATGTTTTACACCGGAAATCTTTCAAGAAAAAAAATAATTATAAAAATTAACAAAAAATTAACCTTTTCCAGTTCTTTAATTATCCTGTATTCAGTTTCTTATATTTGTATATGTTACCGCTAAAGTGCAGAAATCAGTTAATCTGCAGATTAGCTAGGTAATCTGCACATTAACTAGGGCGATCCGTTAAAGTGAGGAAATTTTTTTTATTTCTCAAATTACCTAGGTAATCTGCGAATTACTTAGATAATCTGTACATTACCTACTAGGCACTCGTTAAAGTGAAAATAAGATATCTGGTGTTGTAATTTTACAGCACGCTGTGTTGTATTTGTTTTTTTTTCATTCGGAAAAAAAAATTAGTTTTCTTTCCTTTTCTTTCTTTCTTTCTTTACTTATTTTAATCTGTATTTTTTCTTTTTCTTTTCTTTTCTTTTTATGTCTTTTAAAGTTATATATATACATATATATATATATATATATATATTTTTTTTTTTCATCTTTTTTATTCTGTCAATATAAGTTTGAAGATGTTATGCATTTTTCATATGAAATATAATAACTTTAATAGCTTTCAATAAATTCTATTTTATAAATGGATGTTTGAATTGTTATACAGTAACGATTTCTTTTCAAAATAAAAATATTTAACCATTTATTTATTTATTTATTTATTTATTTATTTTTAAGTTTTATTAACAACTTATATTGCTATTATTATTTTTAAAAAAATTATGCACCAATTTTTAATTCGCTAAAGAAATATTAAATTAGACAATTCAGAAGCATTATTTAAGAAGTACTTCAAATAATTAAAACTGTTTTAATAATTTTTAGAACGCATGAAAATTAAAATAACTGTTTTCCAATGCTTTATTAAACTATATTTTGCAGCATACATATATCTGTACAAGATTAGCAAATATATTAATTTTACAATTAAAAAAAAAAAAACTTTATTGACACATTTTATGTGATAAACTACAAAGAAATTATCTAAAAAAGCGAACAAAATAAAAATGAAAATATAATCATGATATATAAAATACATAAAGGAAACTTGAAATTGAAAGAAATAACAACAACAACAACAACAACAACAACAACAAAATGTAATGAAATGCTAAAAAATGTATAAAAATTTAATATTAAGTATTTATTAAAGAAAGCCATAATATTGAATGCCATATTTTTCAGAGTTAAAAATTAATGCTTTTTTTTTCTTTTTTTTTCCAGTAAGTAATAGTAATTTAAATAAATTAGTTTTAAAAAGTTGTGTTTTAATAGTTTTATTTCGGGAGGAAATAATTACTGTGTTGTAAATTTTAATACTCATAATTCAAAATGAAGTTTCACGAGAAAGAGCGTTTAATTAAGATTAGATTTCAATAATAAAATGCAGTGCAGACCCCTTTCAAATTTATATTGTGACAGAATTAAAAAAGAGAAGAAATAAAATCAAAATTTAAACAATTATAACTTACTTGTTACTTTAAGTTTTGTGTTGGTCATAATAAGAAACCTATAATAATCATGCAGAGCTGCCTACCTAATCCAGCAAATTGCTAGTACCGCCCCTTTTTCTACACCAGTCATTTTTTAGAGTTTTTTTCTTCTTAATTCATCGCAAATGTATTTGAAGAAAATTACTTTAAAAATTAAGTGGTGTAGAAAAAGGGGCGGTACTAACAATTTGCCGGATTAGGTTGGCAGGTCTGATCATGACTTCGATGCTCCACGTTTTGCGTTTATCTTATCATAGCGGAAGCGGAGTGGAAATGATAGAAGTTTTAGTTTGTGTTTGAAGTTCATTCGCGTATCTGTTTCACATGACTGTTTGCGTCATAGTGAATGTAAAAAAAACTAAGGCTCGAAACAAACATTTGAACTTTAACGACACAGAAGCCGCTGATGTGCAGATTACCTAGTTAAAATGCGGAAAACTCTTGATTCTGCACTTTAACGGGTCATTTTAGTTAATCTGCAGATTAGCTAGGTAATCTGCACATTAACGGATTTCGAGCTTTAACGGTAACATACATACTTTAGTACTTTTTTAGATAATTTTAGGTCTATTTAAATGCATTACACTTGCGATTTGTCCAGAATGTACTCTTTGAAAAAAGTGCAATATTTTTCAAGTAAAAGTGTCTATTATGGCTGTACTGATTACCAATAAAGCTTAAATTTTCTTTCGTAGGTGTAACATAATATACGAAATGAAATGAAATAATATATATATATATATATATATATATATATATATGTGGGAAGTTCCTCATACAGACAACAGATGGCGCTGCTTCCGATGCTCATCTTTCGACGAGAGGACAAACGGAAGATAGTTTAGATCTGGCTGCAGTGGAAAGCGGTTGAGACCGTCAGCGCGAAGGCTGATGTGGTCATTTAGTCCTAATTTGAGCACAGAATGCTCATAATAGTTGGGTAGAGCCATGGAGGGCTCAATACCTCAATCTAACATATTTAAAATAGTGCGCGTAGGTACTATTGTGATTTATGAGTAGGTGCTTAAATGTTTTGTTACAGTAATTCTGATGAAGAGAGCTTGCTTTGTGTGTTAAGCCTCGAAACCAGCAAATGGTTATTGATGGAAATTCTACTTTTATAATATTATCTCTGCATATTTTGTGTTTTTGTGTGTTACGTAATAAATGTGTAGTTCTCTAAGTTGCACCTCATCATTGCCCCACATCTAGACGCCCAGCCAAGATTCTACAAGTGGGGACTCTGCCGCGATAGTATGGCAACACCAACAAGTTATAAAAGGTAACTTTTATATATTTATCATTCTGTTTGATAATAAACAATAATGATTAATGCATAAATTGAGAAAAAGGAGTTTAGTACAGTTTTGAATTAGAAATTAATGGAGAAATATTTTTTGAGAACAGTTTTGGTTTCACTGTGTGATGAAATAAAATAAATACATTACTTGAGAAGAATGAATAGAAATAAGAATTATGATTGAAAAAATATTCTGAATAATCATTTAGTATTTTGCTTATTGTTGTTTTCAATATTATTTTAACAATATTATAACAATATTATTTTAAAACGAAAGTGATAACAATTATTAAATAGAGAACAATAATGGTGATATTATGTGTATATAATAATAATTAAGAAATATATAAGATGTTCTAAATATTCTGTTGTATAATACAAATTGTTCTGCATATGGTTATTTAAAAATCATGATAATTTCGATTTGAGAACAAAAACCACAGAAGCACTTTTAAGAAAATTGTTCTCATATTATTTTGTTTCTATTTAAGTATGATATTAATTTGGTAGAAATATTGAAATATTTTTTGGTATAAATAATTATTTAGAGTTATAATGGCCCAAAACGTGTTACAAGGTATTAGAAAAGCCGATTTAAAAACAATTGCTGAAGAATTAGGCCTAACTGTTCCGGCAGAAGCTAGGGTAGTTGAAATAAAAACTTTGATCGAGAGTTCTGATATTTATAAAAATGATTTAGAATTTGTTAGAGGTGTTATTAAAATGTTAGTAGAAGAACAAAAGTTGAAATCTGTAGAAGAACAAACCAAAATTGAGATAGAAAGAATTAAATTATCCCAGTTAGAAAAAGAAATAGAGTTACAGAATTTAAAGTTACAGGCTGCAGCAAATAATTCTAGTAATAATGTTGAGCAATCAAATTCAGAAACTACTTCACAATCATAAGAAAATTTAATTAGAAGTATTCGAACATTAACCATTTCAGTACCTGAGAAACCTGAAGCTTTGCACTTATTTTTTCAATCCCTTGAAAAAGCATTCGTTTCTAAAAATGTACCGTCTAAATTCAAATCGGAAATATTGATTAATTTATTGGGAGATAAATGTAATCAAGTTCTTGCGTACGTAACCACCGAAGAAATTAACGATTATGAAAAAGTTAAGAAATTAATTTTAAGACAATTTCAACCAACGCCGCGTGAATGTTTAAGTAATTTTAAAAATGCGCTGCGTAATCCGTCAGAATCTCATGTCCAGTTCGCTTCCCGTCTAAGCGCTTCTTTTGATTACTATTGTAGATTGAGAGGGGTTAACGATGTTAAGCAATTGTGTGATCTTATAGTTTCTGATAAATTATATGAAACGTTGGATTCTAGAACTAGGGAACATATTAGTGTTCGAGAAGGTCAAAATTGGTTTAAACCCAACGAATTAGGTCGGGAGTGTGATTTATTCTACTCTTCTAGAGGTAAATCGCTAATTGAAACTAATAATAATACGCGAAACGAAAGTTCAGAGAATAAGCGGTTTGTAAACAAAACTTCTTTTAGAAAGACACATTATAATAATAAAGATCCTATAATACGTAATTCGGTATCTAATCAAACTCACGAAAAGCATGAAAGAATGTGTTACATTTGTGGTGCAAAAGGGAAAACATTTCATTTCGCTAGAGTCTGCCCTAAACGTATTCCAGAGAAAAAAGAATTACGTGAAAATCTTCCAACGAATTCAGTAGTTCAATCCGAAACAAGTCCGATTAACCTAATTGTTAATGAGCTCGAATATGTTGATATTTTAGTGGATGATATTCCACTTAAAGGGTTAAAAGATTCAGGTTCTTCGATTCTAATTGTGAATAAAAATAGCATTCCACAGACTAAAAATGTTATTTCTTCAACCACTCTAGTTAGCTGCTTTAATGAAAAGAAAGATGCAAATCTGACTGAATTTAAAATATTTTTACCTAATCATGATTCAATAAATGTGATCGGTGCTTTTTGCAACAATTTGTCATGTGACGTAATTCTCCCTGGTAATATCTTTCATATTTTGAAACAACAAAATCAAGAAGAAACAGATGTTTCGAGTTCCAGCGACGTAGGGAGGGAAGATAGTTTTCTGAGTTCGGGGGAAAGCGATTTCGATGGAGCAAGTGAGTGTACTTTTTCTTTATTTGATCGAAGGGAAAATGAAATAGATTCTTTTTTTTCAAATATGTGCAATTTTTCAGAAGAAGCAAAATTCGATGTCACTCACATTTTAGATAAGTCGTTGAAAGAGAGATTAAGCGAGTTAATAAAAAGTTATAAGCCAGTTAAAACAAAAAGTACTGATTTAAAAATGTCCATTATTTTATCTGATGATACACCAGTATGTTTACGCTCTCGCAGATTATCATTTGTAGAGAAATCAGAGGTGGATAAACAAATTGACCAGTGGTTAAAAGATGGTATAATTAGAGAAAGTACGTCAAATTACGCTTCGCCAATAGTGGTGTGTAGGAAAAAAGATGGAGGAATAAAGTTATGCTGTGATTATCGTGCTTTAAATAAGAAAATTATTAAAGATAAATACCCGTTGCCAAATATTGAGGATTTATATGATAGATTAGGGGAGGGTAAAGTTTTTTCGACACTAGATTTAAAGAATGCGTTTTTACAAGTTGATGTAGAGGAAAAAAGTAGGAAATATACAGCTTTTGTGACCGATAATGCCTAGTATGAGTTTCTAAAAGTTCCCTATGGATTATGTAATAGTCCCTTAGTATTTCAAAGATATGTAAATTATGTGTTTAAAGACCTATTAAAAGATGGTACTGTAATTATTTATTTAGATGATATAATTATTCCATCTAAAGATGAGAATGAAGGGTTAGATAAATTAAAACATGTGTTAGAAACGGCATCAAAATTTGGTCTAGAGTTAAATTTAAAGAAATGTCAGTTTTTGAAACGAAAGATCGATTTCTTAGGTCACATAATTGAGAATGGCACGATTAAACCCTCAGTAGAAAAAACTCTTGCAGTCCAAAATTTCCCAGAACCCCGTAATGCTAGGGAAGTGCAGAGTTTCTTAGGTTTAACGGGTTACTTTAGAAAATTTATTCGTTCATATGCCAACATAGCAAGACCACTCAGTGACTTATTACGTGCTTCCACTCCATTTAAATTCGAGCAAGAGCAGAAATTGGCTTTTCAAAAGCTGAAAGACATTTTATCTAATACGCCTGTCTTACACCTTTTTAAACAAGGCTATAAGTTAGAAGTTCATACAGATGCATCTAAATTAGGATTCGGTGCAATCTTATTACAAGAAGATGACGATGGAGAGTACTATCCAATTCATTATATGAGTAAAAAGACCTCTGTACAAGAAGAAAAATACTGTAGTTATGAGTTAGAAGTGTTAGCGATAGTAGAAGCCCTTAAAAAATTTAGGAACTATTTATCAGGTAATAAATTCAAAATTTATACTGACTGTCAAGCGTTCACTGAAACTTTAGATAAACGTGAATTGACACCTAAGGTAGCCAGGTGGTCTTTCCTGCTACAGGAATTCGATTACGAAGTAGAACATCGTCCCGGTAAACAAATGCAGCATGTTGACGCTCTTAGCCGACACCCTGTAATGACTGTAACAACTGATACTCTCACTCATCGTATTGCTACTGCTCAAGAAAATGATGAGTTTATCAACACTATGAAATCTCTTTTACAACAGAACCAAAATGACGAATATGTGTTAAAAAATAATATTTTATATAAAGTGTTGAATGATAGGGATGTACTAATTGTCCCAGAGACCATGCAAATTGAGGTCGTAAAGAAATGTCATGCCTTAGGACATTTTTCGGCTAATAAACCTGAAGAGTTAGTAAAAAGAGACAACTGTTTTTCTAATATGTAAAAATGCGTAGATAACGTTGTAAAAAGTTGTGTAGAATGTATTCTCGTAAATAAGAAACAGGGAAAAGGAGAAGGTTTTTTGAACCCTATCCCTAAAGGAGATATACCACTATCCACGTATCACATCGATTTTGTGGGTCCATTACCAACCACTAACAAAAACTACAATCACATTTTCACTGTCATCGACGGATTTAGTAAATTTTCGTGGCTATATCCGGTGAAATCAACTTCTTCAGCAGACGCCTTGCAAAAATTAAAACAGCAAGCTGCTATTTTTGGTAACCCCGCAAGAATAATATCTGATCGTGGACCTGCGTTCATATCTAAGGAATTTGCAGATTACTGTAAATCAGAGGGAATCGAACATGACACCATCACAACTGGAATCCCAAGAGGGAATGGTCAAATAGAGAGACTTCATCGAACAATCATTCCTGTATTATCCAAGTTATGTATAAATGACCCTAACAAGTGGTACAAGTTTGTTGAGGCTGTCCAGAGAACAATTAATTCCACCGTATCGAGAAGTACCAAAAGAACTCCTTTTGAAACTCACTGGAGTAACAATGAGAATGAAAGAAGATAAGAGAATACTTGAACTCCTCGAAGAGGAAAGGGTAAATTCCATGCTTGATAATTTTAACACCATTCGTGAAGAAGCAAGAAAAAACATTCTTAAGATTCAAGAAGAAAATCGCCGATGTTACAACAAAAAGAGAAAGAAAGCCCATGTGTATAAAATTAATGATCTAGTTGCCATCCAGCGAACTCAGTTTGGAACCGGCATGAAACTAAGACCAAAATTCTTAGGTCCTTATAAAGTTGCACGAGTAAAGACCAAAGACAGATATGAAGTCGAGAAGATAGGTGATCACGAAGGACCTATACATACTAGTACTTCTGCAGACCATATGAAATCATGGTCCACAAACTAAACTAAAATCCAATAATATGGACTGATGAACTTTAAAGAAAAAGTTAACTGTGAATTTTTATGTACATAATTTTTTTTTAATGTCTGTTTCTCTTTTTTTTTTTTTTTTTCTTTTAATTGTATTTTGCAGATATCCTTTAGTATACCAGGCTGGTACGACGGTGAGGTCACCGCACATCAGAATGGCAGAGCATTGTGGGAAGTTCCTCATACAGACAACAGATGGCGCTGCCTCCGATGCTCATCTTTTGACGAGAGGACAAACGGAAGATAGTTTAGATCTGGCTGCAGTGGAAAGCGGTTGAGACCGTCAGCGCGAAGGCTGATGTGGTCATTTAGTCCTAATTTGATCACAGAATGCTCATAATAGTTGGGTAGAGCCATGGAGGGCTCAATACCTCAATCTAACATATTTAAAATAGTGCGCATAGGTACTATTGTGATTTATGAGTAGGTGCTTAAATGTTTTGTTACAGTAATTCTGATGAAGAGAGCTTGCTTTGTGTGTTAAGCCTCGAAACCAGCAAATGCTTATTGATGGAAATTCTACTTTTATAATATTATCTCTGCATATTTTGTGTTTTTGTGTGTTACGTAATAAATGTGTAGTTCTCTAAGTTGCACCTCATCATTGCCCCACCTCTAGACGACAGCCAAGATTCTACACATATATATATATATATATATATATATACAACAACGCATAAACTAAATATTTTCTGATAAATTATTGTAAGGGTCCATGAAGTAAGTATTAAACAATTTTAATCGCACTTACTAGTTTTGGGTCAGTTGAACTCTTTGGAAATGTACGATTCGTTTCATAATTTCTATAAAAACATAATTTCTTAATTAACACTTTCACGATTGCTGACGTAGATTCACGACATTTGAAAATCTGTAACTCTCTCAGTGGGCGTTTCTTTTGTAATTTGTATGTTACTTATTTCTTAAGTGTGTACCCAGTGTTCATATTTTTGCAATAAAATATACTATGGATAGAAATATATTGATTTGAAAGAATATGTAATTATAATGCATATCCATTTGTAATATAATTGTGAATACAGAAATTTTTTTCTGAAATATTTTATTTTGAGAGAATAACTCCCGTAGTCAGATCTTACTGTCAAAAAGACAAAATCCTGCAGTCGCAAAAAGTGTTAAAATATATTTATAAAAGTAAAAGTATATTTAAAAATATATATAAAGTTAAAATATATCAATAAAATTTTAAAGAATAAAGTATCCTTAAAATAATAATCCTCCTCCCTACAAAATAAATAAATAAATAAAAAGCAATATATGAAGCAAATGATTAAGCCTTTATCTATGACGGTAGTTAAGAAACGATTTTATAAGCCTGTCTTGCATTCCAATTCCATTCGATTTTTTTAAATTGTCAATTTTTACATTTAACCTATTTTTCTATTTAAAACAGTAAACCCCGCATATTTAGTTATTTTTTTTTCTTCCAGTGTTTCTTTAAAAGATTCAAAATTTATCACCAGTAATCAATGAAGTAAATACCACTAGTGCATATTTTTTTCAACATAAAATAAGGGGTTTAACATGAATACTCAATCTCACATTTACTTTTCTTTTCTGTATTGTTTTGTTTTGAAGAACGATGAAGGCGGGGATTGTCTTCTTTAGAAAACAGGAATTCTCGATGCTAACACTAATGTTTAAAAATCATCATTTGTGTTTCATTTATTTTCGTTTGACGTTGTTGTTATATAATTTGACCCGTAAATAAAAAATAAACATATTTTGTTTAATTTTCTTTGTTATTTTTTAAGATTTGATTCCTTATCTCATGCAACACTTTATAAGAGACGGCCCTCTAAACCACTCCAAAAGAAAGATTTATTTATATCTCGAAAACTAATAACTGGAATGAGCTGCAAATTTGCACACCCATATTTATCAGCATTTGGATTCATTTTATATAAAAATTAATATAGGTCATAATTCATAATTTTTATGAATATGAATTTATTAATATTTTTCAGAATTAAAAATATTTTTCAGAATCAAAAGTAATGGTGGATTATGTTTAGGTTTCTTCACTGTATCTCATATATATATATATATATATATATTAACGAACAAGTTATTTTTTGTGAAGATATTAATAAAATTTTGAAATATGAATTTAACATTAGCACCTTCAAGCTTTGAACGCTTATAACTCTGTGAAAAAATAAGTAAAATATACAACCAATATATTTTTTCGCGTTGTCGCGATCCCTGGAATTCAAATATAAATTAAAAATGAGGCATTACCAATGAATAAATCAGAGTTGGTGCGCGTTTTAATATGTAAATGACCCCCAATTTAAAATTTCAGTTCATTTTCTGAAACTGCTCACAATTCCCCGTCGAATGATACTTATTACATTTTTCTACATCTATTTGCAACGAAGTTACGTGAAGTGCTGCATTCCCCCCCCCCCCCCCCCCGACTGTATACTGCATGATTTCGCTCTTTTTCTAATGCTATATATATAATAAATATTAAAATATTTCAAAAAGAAAATTAAACGCGATAGAAGACCAATAGAAGATAATATAAACGAATGTACAACCGAAGAGATCGCAAACATTTACCAAAATTATAGAGAGGACGTATAGAAAAAGGAGTATAAGATTTCCTAACAAATAATTTACCCACAAAGAACAATGATACCGCCTGAAAATGTTTTACCCATTTACTCTAATACGTTATCAACACAGCTCATACCGATGATTAGAGAAACAACAAGCCTATGGAAGTGATTTAACGACACCTGTTCTACAGATTAAGCCATACAGCGCACTGTCATTATACCTATACTTACAGAACATTCAAGTACACAAAACTATAAACACGCAAAATTAATATTGAAGGCAAGTATTACGTTATTTAAGAAATATTTCAGTGTTAGAAATGAAATTTCTGAGGAGGTGCAGCTCTAATGCTGTTATAACGTAATTGTTGGGGAAAAAAAAAAAAAAAACCTAAAAATAGAAAATGTTTAATTTTCTTTATAATAAAATATATTTTCACTTGTTGTGTTTACTAATGACTAATGTGTACTTTCAAACACATATAAACACAAATAAAACTAGAAAAGGTGCAATTGTTTATGTAATGTGTGTGTTTTTATTGTTTCCTTATTTTTTAAATAATGCTTGTGCACAAACTGCGCAGTTGCATGTTCGTTTTTCCAATCTACTTTACTGAGATTTTTTTAAAAGCTTGTCGAGGAGAAATGTTAACACATAATACGGGATTGCCTTTTTAACACACAGCGCTAGAATATAAATAAATGTTTATGAAAATATCATATATTTTAAGCTTTTACTTCAAGAATAATATTTCATCGAATCTTTTGGTTATTGTTTACGTACATAGCAATTAAATTATTTACCATTTTGCAAAAAAATAAATAAATAAATAACCACTCTCACCGATTCGATTTGTAATTTTAACTTTCTAATTATTTCCATTCCTTATTAATTTTTTACAAAAATTTAACAAAAATTATAGAATTTTAATTCTATTATAATCATTTTCACTTGTAGGACTATATGAAGACTTAAAACCTGCGCAGCCTTTAGGTCTACCTCTAAATGTTCCAATACTTCCAGAGTATATGAAAAAGCTTGGTTACAAAACTCACATGATTGGCAAGGTAAGCATTAGAAAACTAAATCTATGCTTATAAGTGGTTTATTCTGACTAAAACTGAGTCATCATCGCCCAACCCAAATCCCTGTAGCTAGAATCATGCAAATATACGACAACATGCCTTCCATGTTGCAGACATTCACTAAAAAGTAATTTTATAAAATTTCTCTCCAGTGAGGGAGGGGGATACTTGTTACTCTTTTCATTCTACAAAGGAAAAAAAAAATATATATAGATATCTATAAGATTTATTGCTTTAAACTATAACAAACAAATACCTAAAAACCAATTTCCAGAATTTTATGAATTCATCACAAGACGAGGAGGGGCAAAGCATGTTTTACAAATCCCTTCATATCTCAAAAGAAAATACAGATATCCGTTATATTATAGCTTTAAAATATACCAAATACAAATACCTAAAAATCAATTTTAGGACTTATCTCAAAAAAAAAAAAAAAAAAAAAAATCATATGTCCATAAAATTGTTGCTTTAAAATGTTAAAAATGCGAATAGCTAAATACTTATTTCATGAATGTTAGGAATTATCCCAGTAAAAGGAAACGTGTTTTTCCCATATCCTTTCATATCTCAAAAAAAAAAAAATAAAAAAATAAATAAATAAAAATAAAAATAAACCTTCTTTTATATCCATGAGTTACTTGTTCTCATTTTTGGAATTTGAGAAATTTTTTCCACAAGAGACGGGCAGATAGTGTTTTCTCATATCTTCTCATATCTAAAAAAAAAAAAGAAAGAAAGAAAAATTATTATCCGTAAGATTTCTTGCTTTAAAACACACTGCCCAACATAGAAAATGCAACATCATGAAAGCGTGTGTAGAATGTAACTTATCGTCGTGCTCTCAGTGTGCATCTATAGCAGGGGCTACCTGCTATCATGTGTGATGGCACCCAAAACCATTATGCAACTTTGGCGAGCGGTATGGTGTTCAACAATAGTTTGGGTTCCCTCTATACTCCCACACCGTTAATCTCACTTGGTGACTATTATTAGACATACAGAACCAGAGTCTCGTCGTTGATATTATTTAGTGACAAGTCTCGGTTCTGTTTGTCTGATAGTAGTCCCTTGGTGCGTGTCTGGAAGAGTGGGCGAATAGAGGAAATCTAAACACTATACCGCTATTGTTGAACGCCATACCGCTCGTCAACGTGGCATAGTAGTTTGGGTGCCATCGAACTGGATAGCAGGTCATGATACACTGATGGAAAAAAAAATCCCAACACCAAGAAAAAATTATTGTACAGTAATGAAATTTCAGCAATACATTTGTCTAGGTAACATATTTAATTGATTAAAGTTTCAAGATCACAGGTAGAGCCATTGGCGAGAAGAGCCATTTCAAATGTGAAATGTTGGTACATTAGTAACCGGTGTAACCGCCAGAATTTTGAATGTAAGCATGCAAACGTGCATGCATTGTGTCGTACAGGTGTCGGATATCAGTTTGTGGGATGGAGTTCCATGCCTGTTGCACTTGGACGGTCAATGCAGGGACGGTTAATGCTGGTTGTGGATGACGCTGGAGCTGTCGTCAAATGATGTCCCATACGTGCTCGATTGGAGAAAGATCTGGTGATCTAGCAGGCCAAGGCAACATGTCGGCACTCTGTAGAGTATGTTGGGTTACAACAGCGGTATGAGGGCGAGCGTTATCCTGTTGGAAAACACCCCCTTGAATGCTGTTCATGAATGGCAGCACAACAGGTTGTATCACTAGACTGATGTACAAATTTGCAGTCAGGGTGCGTGGGATAACCACGAGAGTGCTCCTGCTGTCATACGAAATTGCTCCCCAAACCATAACTCCAGGAGTAGGCCCTGTGTGTCTAGGCCGCAGACAGGTCGCTAGCAGGCGTTCACCTGGCCTCCTTCTAACCAACACACGGCTATCACTGCGACCAAGGCAGAACCGGCTTTCATCAGAAAACACAACAGATCTCCACTCTGTCCTCCAATGAGCTCTAGCTTGACACCACTCACGTCGCAAATGGCAGTGGTTTGGAGTCAGTGGAATGCACGCGACAGGGCGTCTGGCTCGGAGCTGTCCTTGAAGTAACCGATTTGTAACAGTTCGTTGTGTCACTGTGGTGCCAACTGCAGCTCGAATTTCAGCTGCAGACGCAGTACGATTAGCCACAGCCATACGCCGAACACGGCGGTCTTCCCTCTCAGTAGTGCCACGTGGCTGCCCGGAACCCGGTATTCTTGATGCAGTACCTTCCCTTGACCACTGCTGCCAACACTCATGCACAGTGGATACATTCCTGCCAAGTCTTTCTGCAATATCGCGGAAAGAAACCCCACCTTCTCGTAGCCCTACTACACGACCTCGTTCAAACTCAGTGAGCTGTTGATGATGGCTTCTTCGTCTTCTTAGAGGCATCCTTGACTAACATTAACCCACTACGTCAAATCTCAACTGTAAATAACGATCACGAACCTTACAGCGCTTATTTAACGCAAACCTCATTTGCATGTTCATAGTGTCGCTACTAGCGCCACACTTATGCGCGTAGCTCGAAATTTGAATCGACGTCATCTTTCAGATGTATACTCTTTCAGACACGCCTACCAAATTTCGTTTATCTAGCACAGCTCCTTCCTGGTGTTGGGATTTTTTTTCCCATCAGTGTATATTGATTTCGTGCTGTAACTTGTTATGCTGTCATACATTCAGCGACTGCAAAATGTTTTTTTTTTTTCCCATTAAGAAACCGTGCAAGCGCACATCGCACTCATTAGCAGACAAGCATTGCAGCATGTCCAAATCCTTCCTCATCCTTCAAGACCTTCTAATCTCTCACCAATTGAGAATCTGTGGGACGTAATTGGCCGTCATTTGTCTGCTCTGCCCTAGACTGACTAGGAAAATGAACCACGGAGAAATGCTAAAAACATATACGCTTCCATTCCTCGGGGCACCATTCGCATGCTAAAAGAATCTGTACTTCGTAGGGTTCCTGCTTGTATCGTCACGACAGGGGGTCCCACATTGTACTGATCATCCCGTATTACGCCATTGTATCTAAAAATCTCTTTTTGTAAACAGCATCACTTATTTAGATATGCATCAGCTGTTTGTGAAAAAAAATTTCACCACATTCTATCCACTCTTTATTGGTGTTGCAAATCCTTTGACTGATAGTTAAACATTTATAATTTACATGTAAAATAATTTCTTAAAATATTTCAATTATTTATCATGGTAATTAAAATAAATGTTACTAATAATGGACATTGTACAGCATTGGACACTTTTTTAAAATAAGCTTTCTAAATAGTGTTTAAGTTTGTCTCGTATTAAAAGTTGGCGTTATAACCCTCTTCTATAATTATCTTGAACTACTAAACTTTAAAGCACAGAGTTCTAGGATAAGATCTCTTTACCTGAGATAGTGTAAACTTTTTGCCATCTTATCGTTATTTCTTATTGTTTTGAATACGATAAACCAAATTTTGTTTGCTTTGAATGTCGAATTCATTTCTGGTACCTTCTGCTTTTATATGATTAAAATAAGTATTTATAATTCATTTATCTATTATATTTTTAATTTCATAACAATGTATAACATTTTCATGGGTGTCCACTACTGGTACTACCGTATATAATCATTGCAGTAGTGGAGTAGCTCTGTACACTACTAGATAATTTGATTTTAAAAGGGAGAACCTGAAGGAACACAGGGGCATAGTTTCCCAAATTGGGAAAGCGGAAGGGAATGTGAATCTATTTCTTTCAAAATCAAATTACAATATCTCGATTCATTCATATGAGTTTTACCCCCCCCCCCCCCCACAAAAAAAAAAAAAAAAAAAAAAAAAAAAAAAATGCGAGGTGATTCGCATTTTTTTCCAAAATGACACGCACAATCCATGCAAATATCTGATCGAATAGCCTAGGCATTTATAAGATTATCAACGGTGAGATGATTAAAATATCATTAAATATTAATTGAAGACAAAATTCAAAAAACTTAAATCCTCGTAATCAAATATATTCCAGCTTAAAGGATTTTTAAAGATAAATTTCTCTTTAACATCATCACTTGAAACAAATTAATTAATCGACTTTTATTTATAACGTAAAAAAAAAAAAAAAAAAAAAAAAAAAAAAAAAAGACTATTCTAATTTTATTTCTATACAGTGGCATCTTGGCTACCACAAGAAAGAATATCTCCCAACAAGAAGAGGATTCGACTCTTTTTTTGGATTTATGAACGATCATATAGATTACTATGATTATACGACTTATTACATAGACAAATATCAAGCATCTGAAGTAAGAAATTTATATTATTTTGTAAAAATGTTTAATGCAGATTTCATTTTAATTAAATTAATAATAAATAGGTTTAGTATAAATGAAATTAAAAACAGCATCATGTGAATCATCAGAAAAATTGTTTTATTTAGGTTAATTCCCTAAACCCACATAATTTTCGTGGCCAATTCGAACAGGTGGCCTATTTTGTGAAATGTATCTCCTTTTTAAATATATTTTTTAAAATTGTCTATTTTAATTTACTTTTAGAATTTTTCAATTATTTATAAATTGGTAAAGTCGATTGATTAAGGAATCGGAATTTCAACAAATCGGTCACATAAAGTAAAAACTTCTAAATTTTACTATCTTAATATATTTTTAGTTTTTTTTTTTTTTTTTTTTTCCCAGATGCATAAATATCGAGCATTAAATTGTGGTGTAGTAATTTATTGACAATAATTATAAAAATATTATTGCATAGCTGCTAACATTTTAATTTATTCTGGAGGATTTTTAGCTCCGCCTTTATTTCATACTTCTTATTTTTTTAAGAGAAATTTTTTCTTATTTTATCGAATTTATATATTGGAGAAAATTTTTCAATAAATAAAGAGGTGCGAAATAAAGGCGGGACTACAACTACTCCGGCATAAATTAAAATGTTGCCAGCTATGTTATTGTTTAAAATATAGAAAATAAACATTTAATTCGTTACAAAGGACTGTTGTCCTGCGTATGCAGAAATGTTTGCATTTAGTAATAATAATAGTTAAAATAATAGTAACGTTGTAATCCATAATTTTATTTTACTTGTCTATTTTAATTAATTTTATTCATGCAGGAAAGCATTTAAAGATTTTTTTTTTTTTGCAACTTCTAATCTACATGGATTTTGAGAAAAACACGTGCCATTTCCAGGAACTTTTTTGCCAATCATTATTTGTAAATTATCGGTGAATGCGAATTATAGATCAGGATTGCAATTTATATTTAATTGTTATATTTAGTACTTGCGCACGTAAATCTATTTTAAAGAATTTATAGCTTCGGCGGGGTGACAAAAGTCATCTTGGGCTTTAGTTAATGCTGCTTATCGTGACTATTCATTGAATGATTTATGTATTGAGATAAAACACTATGATTACTGTATTAACTTTGTCTAAAAAGTCTTATTTATTCACTAAAGGCTTGATTCTTAATATTTTAGATGTAATAAAAAAAAAATACAAGATAAAAAGCAATGATAATAACTTTAGTTGTTATGGAAATCAATATTTTATCAGAAGTTCATGTCATTGAATAATTTATATGTATTGCAATAAAACCCTAAGATTTAGCATTACTTTTGAATAATTAAACACCGATTTGAGACCGTCTTTAAAAATAGACACTTTATCACATGAAAATCTTCCGGTCTAATTTCTACGGGTTAAATCATGTACGCGCCGTAATCAGTTTTACTTTATTTGAATAAAAGTAACTCTGTTACACGCCTTTTAGGTTTTTGGGTTAATTTCAAGCTATTATACTAAATAAGCTATTAGTGTTTGGTTTTGACTAAAAAAAAATATAGCAAAATACAAAATTTTAGTTTTGGATTTCTTATAAAATTCTATCGGCTAATATAATAATTTAGAAATAATATCATATTGTTTCTGCTGAATTCCATATTTTTAGATCTTGAATCATAATTTGTTGTTTAATTTGAATTGCTTAGTTTGTCTCACTTAAACAACATTTTTTTTTTTTTTAATCATATGGAATTTATGTTTTTAGTGATTTACTGTATTATTTTCAAGGATAAAATTTTTTTCTTTTCTTTTCTTTCTTTCTCTCTCTCTCTCTCTTTTTTTCCCTATATTTTTAAGCTGATTTTTTAGAGAGAGGGTTTTACGTCGCACTAATTACTATAGGCAATTGACAATGGTCTGAAATGCACCCCATAGATTTTTTAAATGTATATTTGACTAAGATTTTTATTCATTCAGAGAATTATTCGAAATGAAAAAAAAAAATATTTTTGTAATGTTTGAAAACAAGAATTATATTAACCCTTTAAGCACTTTATGCAATTCAATAAGCGCATGCTCAATGCCGGATATGTTAAAGTCCGTTAAAAGTGGTAATTACATAATTCATATATTAAATCATGTATTAATTTAATTCTTTTTAATAACCTATGAATTATTTAATTACAAATAAAGTTTGGACATAGTCGGCAGCAAAATTATTGGAGCACACATCCAAAATTTTCATTTTTCTTGTTTGATCGCTAATTTTTATCATCATCTTACCTTTTTATAACTGCATAAAGATTAAGATCATAACTCTACAAATATTTACTCAACAAAACAGTATTAGGTGCACATGTTTTAAATACGAATTATTGCTAGCGCTTCAACAATTTTGCTCCCGACTGTATTTATTTATTTATATGAATTAAAGTTCAACATTACGGTTCGAACTAAACAAATAGTACAGTCGGTAACAAAAGTCTCCGAACACTAGCAAAAATTCATATATAAAAAAAGTACACTTAATACAGTTTTGTTAAATAAATCCTTGTCGAATCTTGCTTTTAGACTGACTAAGAACAGGATTCGATAAGGACTTATTTAACAAAACTGTATTAAGTGTACTTTTTTTATATAGGAATTTTTGCTAATGTTCGGAGACTTTTGTTACCGACTGTACATGACCAAATTTTGAAAGCTTTTAGAACTGTTGTTACATTGCAATAGAACACGGAAATGTATTAAAAAAAAGAAAAAAAGAAAAAGTTTATCTATGCTCTATTGGGTGCAAAAACAATCAAAACTATAAGACTCGTAAAAAAGAAAAAAAATCACAATAGCAATCACCCGTATATCTCCTCTCCAAGAGATCCTGGGGTTATCCTGGCCTCTTCGGGACAACCTGGGGATGACTCCGGGAGAATCTGTACTATTGGTTAGCGATTAAAAATAAATAAATAAAATAAAGATTACCAGAAGATCACATTTTGGAATTACTTGAGGACTTATGCTCTTACGTCTCGGCAATTCAATTGAAAGAGTTAATGATATATACGGCTACGTGGTGCTTAAAGGGTTAAGATTTTATTCTTTAAGTAATATTTCTAACAAATTTTCTGATATTTTCAGGAAAGGCAGTTATTTGGTGTTGACATTTGGGAGAATGAAGAAATCGTATCAGATTTTAGAGGTGAATACGCTACAGATGTTTTCACCCAGAAAGCGTTAGAAGTTATTGAAAAACATAATGCTTCAAAGGTTTTTCTTCTCTACTTTTATTTAACTGTTAATATATGTGTTAAAATTTTGCACTTCTTTCTCACAAACTTTAGTCTTTCTCTGAAACGTATAACATACAGAAAATTAGAACAATTTTCCATCTTTTACTTAGTGAAGGCTGGTTTACAGACTCCGGTTGAGGATTTTCTCCCATTTTTATCAGAAGTACAGTCGGTAACAAAAGTATCCGAACACTAGCAAAAATTCCTATATAAAAAAAGTATAGTTAATACTGTTTTGTTAAATAAATCCTTGTCGAATCTTGCTCTTAGACTGACTAAGAACACGATTCGACAAGGATTTATTTAACAAAACAGTATTAACTCTACATTTTTTACATAGGAATTTTTGCTAGTGTTCGGATACTTTTGTTACTGACTGTATGTACTGGAGTGAAATGAGTACACTTTTTTAAAAATCTAATCTTTTTATTTTATGTATAAGGAGGGGAGGCACTTCAGACGGAGTATAGTTTTACACTCAACTTAACTAAAATTACAATATTACTACTTTTTAAGACTATACTTAAATATATCTCACCACGTAGGAGCTCCGTGGCGTCAAGCTGATTTTCTTTAATCTCTAAATAACTGTATCATCCAAAAGACACAATTCAAAAAGTACGATTCAAAAAAGCACAGACTTTCTTAATTCGGAAATCAGTTTAAAGTAAATAGTTAATAAAACGATTCACTTCATTTACCATGAAATACTCATTTTAAAATTACGAATATCCAACTGACATCCATCTTCGCAACTTTCCTTAAATTACTTTCAAGTAATATTTTACACCAATCTTCTTTTATCTTATCCCAGCATTTTTATGCTCAACCTGACATTTTCACCGAAAACATCACCATCTATCACAGGATTCAACTGATGACCTTGACACTTCCATTACAACACTTCTATGTTCAACTCGACGCTGTCGCCGAAACCACCACTGTCTAAGGGGTACATACAAATGAAACACTTCCGGTTGCAAAGCCGTTTGCAAGCGTTCCAAATGTATGACTACAGTCAGCAGCAAAAGTATACGAGCACTAGCAAAAATTCCTATTTAAAAAAAGCACACTTAACTCTATTTTGCTATATAAATCCTTGTCGAATCATGTTCTTAGACTGACTAAGAACAGGATTAGACAAGGATTTATTTTAAAAAACTGCATTAAGTGTACTTTTTTTATGTAGGAATTTTTGCTAATGCTAGGATACTTTTGCTGCCGACTGTATTCGCAAAAAACTTGCAAAATTTACGTCATCGAAGTTGCAAGCGTTCGGTTTGTATGTAACCCTAACGCTGGATCCGACTGGTGATCTTCACTTTTCGAATTCAACACATCTCATGCCTTACAACTTTTAACTTCTATATTTTATTCTCCTAATTTTCAAATATTATTTTGGTACTATATACAGTATTTTCTTCAATTACACTACGTTTAATCTGCGGATTTCACTTTCTTTTTTTCTCACAGTTTGCATTTTCATTTTAATATTTAATTATTTTCCTTAAATTTGTATACTAATCAGTACGATATCTTTGAATAATAATCAATTTCCTATCTATCTATCTATATATATATACACACACTAAGCGACAAAAAAAAAAAAAAAAAAAAAAAAAAGCCGCACTCCAGAAAAAATGACTTATACATTTTTCATTTGTAATAATTTTAAAATTAATGGTTGAAACAAATAAAACTGTCATGTTTGCATAATGCCAAAGGGATGAAATGATACCTATGTACATTTTCGATTTAATAATTCGCTTTATTACACTCTATGAAGCACTTTATAAAAATCTACATAAAATTTTCTTTTTAAGCATAATGCAATAACCATACACTTTGTTTTCTATTAGGATTTATTATATGAAATGAATAAGTTATATTTCAATATATGAAATAAAACTATTTATTTGTTAAATCTAAGAAATTTTTAATAAAAATATGTATTCTGCATTGGGTTAATTCCAGGTTTATGTGGAATTACTGCTTTAACACACAGTGGCATAGTATTCTACCGTTTTTTGACATAAATCTCAAAAATTTCACTGTGCTAAATATTGTAAATAGTTTTTCTAGTTCTTGCAAAGTTGTAGGCTGCAAATTTCGAATCTTCCTCTCTCACTCCGCGCCTTTTTATGACTAAACATTTTCGAGCGGATCGCAATTAGGACTATTTCCATGTCTGGTAAAAAAGAAATTCTACTATATCTTTTGTGGGATTTAACTAAAAGTGAACAAAGGTATGAATACTTACAGAATGATAGGTTCTCATGGGAATGAATAGGAAATTTTGACAATTTGAGGTGAATTAACTTACACCCCCCCCCCCCCACCAAAAAAAAAAAAAAAAAAAAAAAAAAAAATTCCCTTGTCGCAAAATGTCCATGTTTTAGAATTTTCCAACTCTGTAGCTCCTCAGAAGATATTTAATGGTTAAAATAATACCTCCCCCCCCCCTCCTAAAAATCAAATTTATAGCCATAAAATCACCGAAAAAGGATAAAAATAGGGGGGCATTCCTAAAAAACCGGTGGGTTAAAGGGAAAATGGGCGTCATATTCGGATTCAGGAGGTCCATTTTACATAAGGATATTCTGAAATGGTGTTACAGGCAATTTTCATGCCGAGCACTGTTATTTGTCGATCACAACTATTTATCGGACACAAAATTTTGCAATCATTAAATATATGAAATGAAATTAGAGAAAGAATCATAGACCGAATATTATCACCAAATTTATCTGGATTTCTTTCTCTCGTAAGTGTAAAACTCTGTTTTGAGAGTGTATTAAATTTTTCTCTTACTCCAAAATTTATGAACTTTTGTAGCCGCTCTTCCTGTTTGTGTCTCACGCAGCATGTCATACTGGAAATGACTTTTTTCCTCTTCAGTCACCAATTGAGCAGACTAATTTGAACAGCCATATTTCTGACTGGAATCGAAGAAACTATGCAGGTAAAAAATACTTTTATGCAATGTTATAAAATAAGATAGAAATACGAGTGAATAGACATTCCATATCTGAAAATTATTGAAGCGAAGTCGTTCTTTATCAAAATATACTGAAAGATGTACACTAATGATTCTTATATTTATAGGAAAAATAAATTTTTATTAGTGGTAAATTTTAACGTTGAATGTATTTTATTAAAATCTGTTGTGACTATTATTAAAAAACTGTTAAACTATGTCTGCAGTATATTTGAAGCACACGCATAGTCAGTGTTAGAAAATACTTTAGTTTAAAAATGATTGACTGTATCTTTGGAAAAAAATCTAGAGAATACAGTCACACCTATAAATGTTTAATTTAAAGTTTATAAATACTTTTTTATTTTATGCATATTTTACGTATTTTATTATCTGATTCCTTATTTTGGCAAATGTGCAAAATATATGCTGAGATCGTGCTGTAATCAGACCCAGTGTAAACGCCATTGATGGTCTAAAACATTTAAAATCTCCTCTGATTAAAAGTATGCCACGTTGTGGGTTCGGGTGTGCTTTGTGATATAAGTGAATTGTAGCGAAATGCAGTACTGTTGTTTTTTCAAACTTCGTACACCAACATCTTTTAAACGAGAAGTTTCGCCAGATTTCTTTACATCTCACTACTTAAACAGCCAAGTTACTCATAAGAAAAGCATAAACATACGCCTATTCAGTTAAATGCTCAGAGCCTGATTAAGGGGGAAGCACACATTATCTCCGCTCTCACCGGAATATTTTACAATTATTTTTTACTTCATGGCATAGATATTCCACGCTTTGACGAGGAAATATTTTTTATAAAAAATGAACGGTGTAAAACAATCCAATTTACTCACCGTTATTAGACACCAGAATTCTTTTAAAATAATTTTTAATGAGAATTTTCTGTTTATTATAGGAGGAAAGTATTTGTTAAAAAATAACGGTGTAAGTATAAATAATGTGTGCTTCCCCCTTAATCAGGCTCTGTAAATGCTGGATTCATTTAAGATGACCTTGCTCTATCATCTAAATTGCTCTTTTTATGAATTGTTCGCTAACCATAGTGATGTGATCATTGTTTCATTTCAAGTTCCTAAGATGATTTTGGTTACAATCTGCCACTTCTTGTTGACCCCACTGTCGCCATGTATCACTCGAAATTATTTGAATCCAAATAATTATAATGTCGACAAAAAATGATTTTTTTGATTAGTCGTGGTTGTAGAAAGAAAATCTAATGATTATGTTCATCCAGCCAGCTGAATAATTTATATACAATAAATCGCCCAACCTGTTGCTCTCAAAGGACGACATCTACTGCATTATGATGAAATGACACGTGGATTGTAATCAGTATTGATCAATGTGACTCAAAGCTTTGGGGATAAGTTAAACTTATTCCCAAATATATATTTATCGATTTAAAATTAGCAATTTGTTGGAGCTAAATGAAGCCTTAAACAGAGCAAAAATACAAACTTGGTGTACCCTGTTTATAAAAATGATCCCGAAAAGTAACTGTTTTCGGATATTGACCAGTGTATTAATAATAAATGTACTTTTCTCCTAGTCATTGGAAGCTTTTATTTTTGGTTTAAAAATTTCATGAAAACATTTTAAAAACTGAATATTTTTCATTCATTTAAAACTATTACTTTTTATTTTGATCATCTTGCCCAAGATTAAATGAGATTTTGTAGAAATGATTTATGATACTTTAATTATTTTTCAGAAACTGAATAAATTATATGTTTATTTTTTAATTTTCCTGAAGGTATGGTGAGCAGTTTTGATGACTCAGTAGGGAAAATTTTTCAATCACTAAGAGAAAGACGTTTAACTTCAAAATCAATTATTATAATTTCTTCAGACAATGGTGCTTCTATTGGTGCTGGTTCTAACTGGCCTTTGAGAGGGCAGAAAGGTTTTGGATGGGAAGGAGGTGTACGTTCCCCTACCATTATTTGGAGTCCTTTACTTAAACTTAAGAAACCAAGAGTTTCGAACAGTCTTATGCACATTACAGATTGGCTGCCAACATTTTACCGTCTTTCAGGTAGTATTAAAAGTTATTTATTTTAGTTTTAGCTAACAAATCTGTGTTTTATATTTCACCCCCTTAATTTCAGAAATGCAAGTATTTCTTTGCGGTATACTATTTATTTTCATTAATTTTCTAATATGCTAAAAAATTTGCAAAATGAAAAGTACTGTTTTTCATGGCAACTTAAAAATTTGGCATTATTATTCACGGGATGCTTTTTCGTTGAATGCTGTTAATTCGAAATTTGACATTTCGATATACAAAAATAGGGTAAATGCATCAGTGATTGACACTTTTAGAGCAATCTCTGATGTTTTTAATGTTCTAGTCATCAGAAAATATTTTTAGAAATCTTAAGTTAGTACATATGGCATGAAAGACATTCAGAACCACATATATGTTGAAATATATACATTTGATAACACTTATTTTTTTTTTATGAATTTTTATTTGACACCCACTCAATGTTTCAGTAATTGACACTGCCAGTTTTTCCTTTTATCAGTCGTTTGCCCCTTATGTTCCAGGGTTTGACACTGCTAGTTATTCATTTTACCAGTTATTAGCACCCTATGCTGCAGTGTTTGACATAAAATGTTAAAATTCTTATATGTAAAATATATGATTTTATTATTTTTCTTATTTATTAATTATTTCGGGATAGATGTCAATTACTGGAGCATGCCAATCACTAGAGCACCTACCCTGTAGGAACAATAATATCCAAATTACATTTATTCTTCTAGCCCATTTGTTGTTCATATGTTCTTTATTATTTTTTTTTTCCCTTTGTAATATCTGAAATGAAATTTTATAATTTTATGTAATTTTTTATTCAAAACAGAACAATGTTATGTATTTTATTTAAGCCGATATTTTAAGCCAGTTCTCGCAATATATATATGTTAAAATGCTAGTTACTCTTCATGATGTTTAAATTACGATTAAGGCATGGGTATTCGTAGTTGTTCAGAATCTTATTTCTACTAAAAACTCAATATATTTTGCTTTTGTGTACGAAAAATGATGATTATTTCCAAAAACAGGCAACGGAAGCATTTAATATTTCTTCAAAAATATTTTACGTCGGGTAATTTTATTTAAAATAAATAAATAAATAGGTGAAATGAAATAATAATAATAAAATACTTAAATATAACGTAAAAGAAATAATATTTGTCAAAAAAAGCCGTTTTGTAAATTGAAAAGTTCTTACTTTTTTTAAATACTTTTATGAATTAAAGAAATTATTTTTGATGATTCATAGTGTATATATTTTATTACAATACAATAACAAAGGTACTATTTTACAGGCGGAGATATTAGTGACCTTGGTGACATAGATGGATTTGATATGTGGGTTAATTTTGAAGATGAGAATGCACTATCACCCCGAGAAGAAATTTTTATACATAATGATCCACGTCAGCAAGCAGGCAGCTTGAGAGTAGGGGATATGAAATTACTTATAGGACTAAACACTGAAGAGGGCAGTGACTGGTATGGGCCATCGGGTTTGGAGGAAACGTATTTTGAAAACACTTTTGATGAATGGGTTTGGAAAGATGCAAGTATTATTAAAGACATACTTATAGAAGACAGACTATGGCTGCTAGAGAAAAACAATACTTGGAGACAAGATGCTGCAATTGTATGTGGTGAAAATTTTGTACCGGTTTCTGGCAGATGTGATTTTGAAGAAGGTCCTTGTCTTTACAATGTTACAGATGATCCTTGTGAATATAAAAATATTGCTAAATTATATCCAGAAGTAAGTAGGAATTAAATTTATATTCATAAATTGTAAATTCTAAGTTTGATTTTCTGGAATAGAAATTACCGCAACTTTATTTTTTTACTAAATATGCATACAAGTTTTACAGGTAATTTAAGTTCCTTTCAAAAAGTACGACATTATTAATATTATTGATCACATAATCACATTTTAGATAAAACTTTATAAGTTATTTGCTTAATTAATTTGAAAATAGAAATACTGTAGATAATAAATGGAAATATTTCAGTATGAATAACATCTAAGTGGTGACTTAATGATACTTTTGAAAAGTGATTTATAACACAAGAAGATTTTCGGGGGAAAAATAAAATGAATTTTTGACATAGAAAACACAAATTTGCACGAAAATAAATAAATAAATAATAAAATATTAAACATAAAGTTGCATGCGTACATACAAATAAAATAATAATAATGCAAGGTCTGCCCGGAAAGTAATGCCATTAAATCTATAAGTACACTATTAAAAAAATGCAGAAAAAATACAGAAATTCTCTGTAATTTCAGAAAAAAAGGCGTAAATTACGGAAAAATTACGTAGACAAAACGTATTTTACGACTTTTTTTCTGAAATTACAGAGAATTTCTGTATTTTTTCTGCATTTTTTTCACAGTGTATTAAAAAATATTTACATAATAACAATAAGAAAATTGTACATTATAATACTTGTATATAAAAATTTTCAAAATAATATCCTCCAGCTTCTATATATCTTTGCCAGCGGGGAGGTCTAAGCAGCGAAGGCAACTAAGAAATCGAGAGAGGATTTCTTCGGCGACCTCTTCACAGTCATCTAAAACGTTTTATGCCATCTGTAGATTTAACTTTGTGATAAACACTTACATCCGAACGCTGGTTGAACCACTGGAAAAGTTTCCACTGCAAACTCTCCGAGTTTCATACAAAACACATTGAGAATTGTATAAGAATCGAAACAGAGGTTCTCAAAATCAACTGAGCAGACGTTCGCTCGGTAGTTCACTTATACCATTATTGATACTGGTGGATAGAGTGATTTGCAGCATAAAATCGCTTCACAATAAATATTATGAAATGGCTTTCTTTCCCTTGTAATAAAAAATTTTTAATGTCTAAAATTGTTCATAAGTTTCTTTTTACAAATAATAATTAATAATTTTAAAAGTATTTCCTATCTTTAAAGTCATGGGCGTTTTATTAAAAGTATTTTAATGTTGTTTTACAACAGTCATGTAAAGACTTGTTTAAAAATGAACTAAATGGAATATGAACTTTAAAAGCATTAATATGCAAACCATACAAAATTAAGTATTTCTGAAAAGTATATGCATGAAAATAATTAAAAACTAGTATGCTGGGTCACAACAAAACTTTCCTCTTTGCCATTAAATGCAGGGTGTTTCCTGAAAGATGGACAAAACTTTACGAATTGATGGTACACATCCAGACAAACAACTTTAATCAAAGAATGCATGGCCGGTTTTAAAACGCAAAGGCACAAGAAGGCGACGAAGGTGATGTTGTTATTTAAAGGAAAAACACACAAACAATAATTAAATTACAAAAGAAAATTTAATGGCATGTGGTTACGTAAGTGTTGAAAACGATAACCGACAGTGGCTATACACGAGGTACAATGGCGAAGAAAGCATTGGCGAAAATTCTGAAAGACACCAGGCATATCGCGCATTTCCCCTGCGGCGGCTGAAAGTTTGGCGACGAGTTCTTCTGCAGATTCAATGCTGGTCTCACTCATAAGAGCCTTTAGCTATCTCCACAAAAATAAATGAAGTAATGAAAATTCCGAGGAGCGCGGTGGCAAAGTTACATGACCACCTCGCCCAATCCATCGGTTCAAAAATGGTATGTCCAGATAGTTTCACACCTTTTTGTACATAATAGGGGCGTGCTCCGCATTACCAACGGAAGCAAGGGTAATAAATATGTTCACCGTTCAACATGTCTGGCAGTACCTGATGGAGAAACGTGAAATATTTTTTCCTGTCGAGGCGTCCAAACAGAAGATAAGATCTGAATATGTGGTCGCCGATTATTCTTTCACAAACATTGATAGAAAAGCGTCGCTGATGTGTATTTGAATAAGTGGCATGAGGATTTACTTCCACCCCTGCATGTTGATTGTGGATGTTAAATGCCCCTTCACAGGTAAAAGTATATTTATCCGTGAAAAGCGCAGTTGCCCAAAATCTGCATTTAATGCGCTCTACTGCAGAAACCAGCGGGAAACTTCCACATGACGAGGATAATCTCTTTGAATCAGTTTCTGGACACGTTGAACATGATAAGAATGCAAATGTTCATCCTTCGGTACTCGCCTTGTTATGAAGTATGAAAAATGTAATTGCCTAGCCACTGCTAATGTACTTGTACTTGACTGATCAGCCACCATATCCAATATGGCGTCTTCCACAACTAACGTCCAATCCGTCTATCCACAACCCGCATCCTACTGGAAATCAATAAAGTATTCTGCCTCACACAACTGTCTTTGCAAGCATTCAAATGTTTTACGGTCGAGAAACAACCTGTTAGAAAACCATTCTCCATACAATCATTGAGTCTCTGAGCCATTTCAATTTGCAGTTCTGCAGATAAAATGCATATCAGCTTTTTTCCCCATTTGAGAAGAGCAACATTTTCCGATACCTTACTACTGCCATAGAGAGTTGCATACTCTGATCGGCGGATTTTATGTATTAATCGTGGCAAAAATTTGCATACGAGTTCTTCTTCTTCTCCATGTCACATTCGCGTGCTATTAGTGTCGTTTTTCTCCTTGTGCTAGGTGTACCGGCTAGTAATGCATATGTTGTAAGCAAAGAAAACTTGATAATTTTAACAGAAACATCACATGTAATTTATTCAAAGTAACAGCCTATCTTTCAAATTCTTTCTTTTTCTATCTTTCAAGTAATTTCTGACTATCTTCCAATAGAACATTGCGTCTTTCGTGGCAAATCATTCAGAGACTCAATTTTCCTCTTCTTTGTACGTTGTGAAGTGCTGCTTAGAAAGTTTGTGGGCCATCGAGCGAAACAAGTAGTAATCAGAAGGGGCAAGGTCTTGTGAATACAGCGGGTGAGCTAATGTTTCCCAGGCAAGTTCCTTTAATGTGTCTTCAACAAGTTTTGAATTGTGTGATGATGCGTTATCATGAAGCAAAATTACCTTTCCATGTCTTATTTTCCATTGGGGTCGTTTGACGATACAAGCATAGTTCAGATTGAGTATTTGTTGTCGGTAGCGATCACTGTTAACGGTTTCACCGGATTTTAGCAGCTAATAATGCTTGCAATTATTAGTTTTCAAACTTTTTCGGTTGAACTATCGTTTGTTGTCATTCACATAAAAATCACCTCTTTTAAAGCGTTTAACATCGTTCACACGTATTTTGAGATGAATCATATTCACCATATACGCTTTTTACAGTATGCAATAACATTCAGCAGCACTTCTCTTTAATATAAAATAATGAATCAACATATGATTTTTTTTTTTTTTTTTGCCACGAACTTTGTTTTAGCATAAATATATCTATGAATCCCAATTGACTTTTGAGGATTCGACGCTTCTTGTTACTGAAACGAAGTAGCCTGTGCATCACTTCGCATCTAAAGCATTCTACTGCAACTCCATCTACTGAAAATTATCCGCATTATTAACCAGTACACCTAGTAAATCACAATATTAATGGGACTTTAACGTTTACATCGACCAATTTACCAAAGGCGCCAGCAGCTTTGCATTTTAATTCGTACCGTGCATTCTTTGATGAAAGTTATTTGTTTGGATGTGTACTATCGCCTATTAAAGTTTCTCCCATATTTTATGAAACACCCTGTATAACAGTGTCACCTGCCGTGAATATGGACAAAAATTCCATCAGCATAGCTACTCACCATGAAGATTTTACAAATACAGTTAGGTATGATTTTACCATCTTTTTATGTATGAATATTAAAGAAAGTGAAAAGAGAGAAAGTAAATAAATATGTAAAGATCTGTATTAGCAATCGATGTAAATTACACAAATGTGCCGAATGCTTATAAACACATAACTGCCATCATTCTGATTAATATTCCGTAAAATTGTTAGTACCCGCCCACTTTTTCGCACCACCTTTTTTTTAGAGTAATTTTTTTCAAATGTAATTACGATTAAATAAGAAGAAAAACACTCTAAAAAATGACTAGTGTGAAAAAAAAAAATGTCGGATATAAAAAATTTTACGGAATATTAATTAGAATGTTGGCAGGTATGTAAATATGCAAAAATTTATTAAACAGTCGATTGCTTAAATTAAGTAGTTATTTTACTTATTTAAATTTTCGGACTTTAATCTGATATAATCAGGCATATTTTATGGAAAAACTCAACATTAATTTAAGATGAAATAGAAGAGCATTCAATTAAAACAAGTATACAATAAAACGTTGGTTAGAAATAATGTCTTGCATTAGAAATCATGTAATTACTGTTATTATTATTATTTTGAAAAATAAATATATATTCTAAACAATGCCCTAAAGTCTACTTTCAATTTCTTTCTAGCTTTAGTTTGTAATTCTAGTTTTCAACATTTCCAAAACTATGAAAATATGTAATTGATTTAAATTTATATAACTGAAAAGATTTTTAAAATCTGAAAAAGTTATAAGTTCCTTTCTAGGTGAGGCTGAAACATTACAACTTAAATAATTGCCAAACTGATAGCGTAATATATTAATAAACATAAATTTTTGCATCAATGTTCAACATTTTGCTATTTTATTTTTAGATTGTGGAAAACCTATTGGAACGTTTTCACACTTTGAATGTTTCGTCACTGATGCCACCAGATATTCAGTCAGATCCACTTGGGGATCCTATGTGCCACAGTTTTGCTCATGTGCCTTGGCTTGATGATGAAATGGAATCAGAATGTGTTGTCGATTTATGATAATGTCACAATCTTAGGACGTTCAAATGTGTTCAACTAGTTCAATTTATTAAGTTCGCCAATATAACTTTCTGTATGTGTTCAATTTACATGCATCATCAACTTCTAAATGTTCAAATCCACCGTTTACAATGAACAAAGTTTTTGCTTAATTTATTCTATCAACATCGTATTATGTGTTAATTATGATAGTTCTGTTACAAATGTAAAAAACTATGGTAAAGTTAATAAAAGATGTATTACGTACCGGTTATTTGATTTATTTTGAATGTTTCACACAGATATTGAGAAAAATTTCACTGTTTATTTTAAAAATATTTAAAAATGCCTCAACAAATATTTGAACTATAACTCACTTTCATTATGCTATTTTCATTATATTAAAAAACTCCCTTCCAAAAGATAATGGATCAAACTTGGTTTTGTGCGATTACCAAAACAACATATCTGTACTGATAAGTATAAAGGATTTAAGTCCAAAAATGTCGATTTTGAGTTAAGTACATAGCCAGACTCAGAAAAAAATTCTCTATCGATTGGTATAAAGGATTTAAGTCTATGTCATTTAGTCTTTGAGAAAATCCATTGGTAAAAAATGGTTCAAGTCAGAAATTTACCATTCATTTATGGTATAAAATATTTAATTCAATTTTTTCCCGTTATTAAATGAAGATTGACAATCACTGAATGGTATAAAGGGTATAAGTCGATGAAATCACTTTTTCCTAATCGATTCTTCTGATTTGTTTTTAGTTAGTTTAACTTTATTTTTGGTCTCCTGAAAAATCAAGAATATGGACTTAAATCCTTTATACTTATCAATACAGATATGATAAGGTTAAATAGAGATATTCACCATAAATATTTAAGCTTCTCAGACGTTGTGTATGTATATGTTCCTTTTTTCAGGCCACTTTCTGGATGAAGAAAGTTCAGCTTTTATTTGCTACCACTATTTTTATACAATAATCTATATTTTATTTAATCACGACATTAAAATTACTATAAAAATACGATAATGATTTCCTTATGAAAACAGTCATAGGAAAAAAGGTGGAAATTTCTCCTCACAGAAGGAGTCCTGAAAAAAAAAAAAAAAACGGCAGAAGTAAACGTATATTAATATTTAGATTAAAAAAAATGCAATTACGAGGTTGTTGATTTACAATCTATCATTACATGAAATCTTTTTCAGTATATCTGTTCAATAATTTATAAAATAGATAATATGCAAAGTAGGAGTATGAAAGTTTGTCTCTAAACGCTACAGATATTTATTCTTATTTTTTAGAAAAGATTATCAGATGTTCCAAAAACTTTTTCACTCCAGCCTTTTTTTATTTTTACTACTGAATGACGGGAAAAGTCGTTTAGAAACAGTAAAAGAATTAAATATGGTTCTGTGCTGACTGGATACATTCGAAATCTTCTAGCTTTTCTGTTACATAAAATAAGAGAATGGATAAGTTGCATAAACTTTTTTATTCTAGATTTTGACGCAAATCTAAAAACAGATCAAAATTTTACATAAGAGCAGGGATGAAACACGAGCGCAGAATTCATACCGGTATTCGTTTAAGAAATTTCTCTACCTATAATATCGTTGATTTAAGAAGTAGAAAATTTTCTTAAATTGATAGTGGTATGAGTCCTGCGCCCGTGTTCCATCCCTGTATGAGGTAATGTAACTATATCACTCGAATCACTTTATACAAAACATATATGTATATGTATATATTTTTAAATAAATAATGATAATAATAATATATAACATAAATGAACAAATAGTCAGACGTTGTTAAAATATCATTAGAAACTGAATATTTTCTTTTTTAAAGAAACTTTAAACGATAATTTGTTGTTTTCGTTGTTAAATAAATAGATAGATAGATAGATAGATAGATAAAAATAAACATTTTAAAATTGTTGAGGAGACTTAAGTCAGGACTTAAGCATTCCCGTGTGATTATTTAAAAGCAACTGAATAATCTCATACACTATGCAGGCCACGCAGCGTTCCTAACATTTTATTCTCATTTTATTATACTCTCACCACTGTCGTTAATAAGAAATTTTTCTTGAATGTTTTACTGCTAAAACATGTGGAAACATTATATATTGATTTAATGGAGTGGTGACAATATAATAAACAAGAAAGAAAAATCATGCAGTATGCATTGATTAGTAACACTTTCCAACTGTACGCAATTGTTGTATCGAATAACTTTTAATATTCTTTGCCTACGTTATCGCACAACAGACAGAAGGATGGAAAAACATACATATAGACTAACTGGTTTTAAAATTACTCTTAGGCATTTTGGAAAGTGTTAAAAAGGCTTAACGCAAAAGAAAATGCAGCCGTTAGATTATAATTACAGCTTTTAAACTCTCTGAATATTTTACTGTAGCCCTGTAAATCTGAAAGTTAATCATATCATATTCTATACAAAACAAAATTTTAGAATATTAATAATACATGTCAATGTTTTTATGATTTTTATAGTAGAAAGTTTTTAAATATAACTTTTAAAAAATTCTGTCCTAAAACGTAATACATTGCCTTTTTTTAATTGTTGTTGTTGTTGTCTCTGTAAACAAACTAGTTGTACAGGACCTATTAATGACATTTTAAATAAGGAACATTCCATAGGGAACTTGAGTGTATCATTTTTTTTAAAAATTCTCAAAATATTCACGGATGATAGTAGCCGGAGACAAACAGATAGAAAGGTAGACAATCGGACAGACAGATGCACAAATTGAAATCATACTCCCACTAAAATTATAAGAAAGTCTTAAAACTCTCATGTAAACAAAAGTGCAATTCCAGCAAATTTTTATTAATAGCTCTTAATGTAACTGATTATTTTTGTGTGGCCCTGTAAATCTAATGCTAACCATACTATATTACATAGAAGGCACACTCTATTGTGCATACGAATAATATATTTCAACTACATTAATCTTTGTGGAAAATAAAATTATCAGAATTTGGTTTATAAAAAAAATTCTCATACAATACAATGCTTTGGAATACTTTCAAGTGCCCCTGTACACAAACCAGTTAGAAATGTACTCTATTTTACATAGGAAACATCCGATAGGTAATTGAATAACATATTAAAATTTCATAAAAGCTTCTATAGATTAAAGGTATTAAAATATGGCTTATAGAAACTCCTCTCATAGAAGACAATGCTTTCGAATACTTTTGGGTGTCCCTGTACACAAACCAGAAGAGGTATTCATTCCATTTTGAATAGGGAACATCCGATAGTGAACTTGAATAAAATATATCGGTTTAAAGAAATTCCATAAATATTTACGGGAATTTGAGCGCAGAAAAAAGACAGACAGACGGACAGAAGAACAGTCAGACATATACAAAAATTGAAATTATATTCACACTAAAAAAATGATAGAAAGTGTCAAAAACGCTTAATGTAAACGAAAATACAATTCTAGCAATTTTTTATTAATAGCTCTTAATATAACTCAATATTTTTGTGTCACCCTGTAAATCTAATGGTAACCATGCTATATTCCATGCTGCAAAGAATTCTTTTGTGCATATAAATAACATATTTCAATTCCCTAAAACTTCGTGGACAGTAAAGTTAATAAAATTTGATTTATAGAAATATCTCACAAAGAACGCAATGCTTTGGAGTACTTTCGAGTGACCCTGTATATAAACTAGTGGTGGTATGTAATCTATTTTATATAGGAAACATCCAATAGTGAACTTGAATAACATATTTCAATTTCATGAAGATATGTGTACAGTAAATGCATGAAAATATGATTTATAGAAATACCTCTCATAGAACGCAATGCTTTGAAATACTTTCGGATGTCCCTGTATACAAACTAGCAGAGGTATAAACTCCAATTTCAATAGGGAACATCCGAAAGTGAACTTGAATAACATATACCAAATTCAAAAAATTCCATAAATATTTGCGGGAGTTAGAGCGCGGGCAGATAGACAGACGGACAGATACACAAATTGATATCATATTCACACTTAAAAAAATGTTAGAAAGTGTTAAAATCGCTTAATGTAAACGAAAGTAGAATTCTAGCAAATTTTTAATAATAGCTCTTAATATAACAGAATATTTTTGTGTCACTCTGTAAAACTAATGCTAATCATGCTATATTCTATGTAAAGCATTCTTTTGTGCATATAAATAACGTATTTCAGTTTCCTAAAACTTCGTGGAAAGTATAAAGTTATTAAAATTTGATTTATAGAAATATCTCTCATAGAACGCAATGATTTAGAATACTTTTAAGTGTCCTTGTATATAAAACATTGTTGGTATTTAATCCATTTTATACAGGAAACATCCAATATTGAACTTGAATAACGTATTTCAATTTCATTAAGATATGTGTACAGTAAATGTATGAAAATATGATTTATAGAAATACCTCTCATAGAACACAATGCTTTGAAATACTTTCGGGTGCCCCTGTACGCAAACCAGTAGAGGTATAAACTACATTTTCAACAGGGAACATCCGATAGTGAACTGAAATAACATATATCAGTTTCAAGAAATTCCACTAATATTTACGGGAATTAGAGCGCGGAGAGACGGGCAGACAAACCGAAGTCATTGACACTTTTCAACCTTGTTGGGAAGTGTTAAAAATGTTAGAAAGTGTTAAAAACGCTTAATGTAAGCGAAAGTACACTTTTAGCAAATATTTATTAATAGCTCTATATATACCTGAATATTTTTCTGTCACCCTGTAAATCTAATGCTAATCATGCTATATTCTATGCGAAGCATTTTCTTTTGTGCTTATAAATAACACATTTCAATTTCATAAATCTTCGTGCAAAGTAAAGTTATTAAAATTTAGTTTATAGAAATATCTCTCACAAAAAGGGATTCTTTGGAATACTTTTGTGTGTCCCTGTACACAAATCAGAGCTGGTATTTACTCCATTTTATACAAGAAACATCCGATAGTGAATTTGAATAACATATTTCAATTTCATTAAGATTTGTGTACAGTAAGGGTATGAAAATATGGTTTATAGAAATGCCTCTCATAGAACACAATGCTTTGAAATATTTTCGGGGGTCCCTGTACACAAACCAGTAGAGCTACAAACTCCATTTTCAACAGGGGACATCCGATAGTGAACTTGTATAACATATTTCAATTTCATTAAGATTTGTGTACAATAAGGGTATGAAAATATAGAAATGCCTCGCATAGAACACAATGCTTTGAAATATTTTCGGGGGTCCCTGTACACAAACCAGTAGAGGTATAAACGCCATTTTCAACAGGGAACATCCGATAGTGAACTTGCATAACATATATCAATTTCATTAAGATTTTTGTGCAGTAAGGGTATGAAAATATGGTTTATACAAATACCTCTCATAGAACACAATGCTTTGAAATACTTTTGTGTGTCCCTGTACACAAATCAGTGGTGGTATTTACTCCATTTTATACAGGAAACATCCGATAGTGAACTTGAATAACATATTTCAATTTCATTAAGATTTGTGAACAGTAAGGGTATTTAAATATGGTTTATAGAAATGCCTCTCATAGAACACAATGCTTTGAAATACTTTTGAGTGTCCTAGTAAACAAACAAAATTTACATGTATTCTGTTTTCAAAATCGTCAAACACCGTTGCGCAAAAGTGAAAGCACTGAATTCGATCGAAGCGTCACCATGCAGATTTTTCAAAATTTACTGAAAAGGAATTCAATTCTGCTTAAAGATGGCTAAATGTATTAAAAGAATGCATTGTCATCGATTTGTGAACTATTCTAAAAGTTTCAAATGTCTAGCTAGTCTGGAAGTTAGTTAAAAATCGATTGCAAGATTTGTACTGGACAAACAAACAAGAAAGCGAGTAAATAAAAACATGGTAAAATAGTGTGAGTTGGGCATGAGTAGATAAAGGAAATTTGGCATATATATATACACTAAGCGACAAAAAAAAAAGCCGCACTTGGATATTTTCCTTTTCGCCTTCTACAACCGCAAATTTTATCGTTTAAAAAGCAAATTTTCGAACAGATTTTATTATGTTATCATCCACATATACTTTAGCTTTGAGTCCAGTGTTAAAAACAAAATGCAATTGTCGGGAAAATTGTAATTTTTGAAATTATTTCAAAAATGGTAAGTATAAGGCAGTTAACGATGCCACAAAAAGTATTATTTTTTGAATGAAAATCCAAATTATTTTAATACGTGAGATGGCAAAATAATTAAATGTTAACGAAATATTGGTAAAAGGGTTTTTAGCAAGATATAGAATTTTTTGGCCGTTTAAACTGGAAATTTGGTTTTAGGCGGCTATGTTGCTCATCCAAGCGAGATGACAGTAAGTTAAAAAGCCATTGCTTATGAAATCGGTTTGTATTACATTTAGAACGTAAAAGAGATTCAGAAAAAGTGTTTAGAAGCATAATTTCTTTAACTACAGTACAGCAACTGTTAAACAAAGCAGGTTTAAATGAGAGAAAATTTGAAAAAATTTCATTCTTAGTGAATAGAATTAGGAAAGCAAGAGCTCAGATGGCTAAAAAAATAAAAAAAATTATTAATTAATTATTGGGCTGAACTGGTTCTCTTTGATGAGTCAAGTTTAAATTATTTCGAGCTAAAGAAAACAAGCAGATCTGATTGCGAAAATATGACTGACTTAATGAAAATCGCACTTTTAAGACAGTGACGCATACGTGGTACGGAGGTGCATAACTTTTCAAACAGTTGGGCAAATTTTTGTGCTCAAGAGATCAATTAACTCGAAATAAAACACAATCTTCATAAAAGTGATGCCTGACCGACTATTTTGGAGGTATCTTGGACATTTCCGTAAACAGCATATCACGACGAAAATGTACCTTACTACACGGCGTCTGTGGTAAGTTTATTCACTTCAGATTGTCAAAATTTCCTATCCATTCCCATGAGAACCTTTTATTCTGTAAGTAATCATATCTTTTATCACTTTAAGTTAAACCCCATAAAAGATATAGTAGAATTTCTTCTTTACCAGACATGGAAATAGTCCTAATCGCGATCCGCTCGAAAATGTTTCGTCTATAAAAAGGCGGGGGAGAGGGGAGAGGATTCGAAATTCGCTGCCCATAACTCTGCCAGAACTAGAAAAAATTATTTGTGATATTTGGCACATTAGAATTTCTCATATTTATATTAAAACACTGTATAAAACTATGCCATTGCGCATTAAAGCAGTAATTCCATATAAAGGTGGAATTAACCCAATGCAGAATACATATTTTTAATAAAAAATTGCTTAGATCTAACAAATAAATAGTTTTACTTCATATATTAAAATATAACTTGTTTATTTCATATAATAAATCATAATAGAATACGAAGTGTAAGGTTATTGCATTATGTTCAAAAAGAAAGTTTTATTCAGATTTTTAAAAAGTACTTTCTAAAGTGCAATAAAGCGAATTATTAAATCGAAAATGTACATAGGTATCATTTCATCGCATTGGTATTATGCAAACAAAACAGTTTTATTTGTTTCAAACATTAATTTTAAAGTTATTGCAAATAGAAAATGTATAAGTCATTTTTTTTGCAGTGCGGCTTTTTTATTGTCGCTTAGTGTATATATCGTACCTGCCAACATCTTAATTAATATTCCGTAAAATTGTTAGCACCGCCCTTTTTTCCATATTACTTAATATTTAGAGTAATTTTTTCAAAGTGTAGTTGGAATCAAATAAGAGGAGAAATACTTTAAAAACAGTGTAGAATTTCACTCCTATTGGCCAATGAACGGCAATGTATATTTTTCTTCCGCCAGAGTCCGCTCAAGGTACATCGGGTGCTCGTGGAAAAAAACCTGTAACTGTACTATCGAATCGGCTCTCGCACGCCGGGCCAGTTTTGTGTGTGTTTTCTGTAAATAAATGTTAAGTTATCTATCTTCGTGCACCTTGGTCAGAAATATATACACTATTTACCCACAATGGTGACCCTCTAATGTTGGCAGTTATGAAATATATGTATATATATTTGTTTTAAATTAGAAACCTAAGATTTATTTAAACAAAGAATTTGCTGTAAATTTTTTTTCTCTTTTTTTAATAACAGAAACTCTTTCAATGAAGTTGCGAAAAGGGAACAGAAATTTTCACTTTGTTGAACTGAATATTCACACTTTTCAGAAATACACCCTTTCCAGACTTCCCTCCCCATCTTCTGTTCCGTTACATATACCAAAACTCCTGATTTTAACCTGTTTTCAAATATTAGTGGGCAAGGCCTTAGTCCTTTATACAGTCGGTAACAAAAGTGTCCGAACACTAGCAAAAATTCCTATGTAAAAAAAGTACACTTTATACGGTTTTGTTAAATAAATCCTTATCGAATCATGTTCTTACACTGACGAAGAACAGGATTCGACAAGGATTTATTTAACAAAACCGTATGAAGTGTACTTTTTTTACATAAGAATTTTTGCTAGTGTTCGGACACTTTTGTTACCGACTGTACGTAGTTTCAGCAGGGGGTCATAATCTTCACCCTATTTTCAGAACACTTCAGAAATAAGAAATTTCAGACATGATTAAATAGATTCGAGAGTATTGCATAAAAATAGTAGTAGTAAAAAAGGCGAAAATTTCACATTGCTGAAAGTTTCCTGGAAAAAGAGCAGGAACTCATCGATTTTGTTATGATTAAATTAATAGTGACACAGACCAATTTCTCATGAATCCAATTAATGAATGTTCACTTAACCGTAAATTTTATAGTAGTTTTTGATTTTAAACTGAAAAAGTTTTAACGACTCTTCAAATTAGGTTCGTTATTTTGCAAGAACACGGGCGCAGAATTCATACCACTATCAATGTAAGAAAAATTTCTACTTCTTAAATCAACGACATTAGAGGTAGAGAAATTTCTTAAACAGATTCCGATATGAATTCTGCGCCCCTGTTCCATCCCTGCGTTAGGCTAAATAAGCGTTTTTTTTTTTTTTTTTTTTTTTTTTTTTTTTTAATTGAATAAACAAAAGTATAACATTATCAGAAAAAGCTTTTAACTTTTCCAGGTCTACCAGAATTAATAAATTTTTCCTGTAAAGAAATAAGTTCAATATTTTTTTCCCACTAGGATTTAATTTTGCTACAATGATGGTCAAAATTACAAGGACAAGAGAAAAATCGCAAAATCTTGGCTGCAGTTGGCTGGGAAATTATGCAAATTTTATGGCTGAAAATCAGTGATAAATGATAAGTGCCAAGCATTTTTTATTAGTTTTGATGGAAATTTATCGGAAATCCATATTCATAAAATGTATTTTGGATTTAGACATATGGACAAAGTTATATGGACAACTGCATTTGTGTTTTCTCAAAAGCAAAATTTGCGTATTTTTTGTTCTGCACACGGTTCTCTTAGGCGACGTAAATGCTTAGTAAGATAGTAAGTGATTGGGAACGTCGTATTCTATTTTTAAACTCATGTCGCATTTAAAAAGTAAGTCGCAGTAAGTCCTGAAAATTTAAAAGCAACCACTTTCCATTTCTCAAATTCCGAAAATTTAGCACCTAACAGCACGACTTTAAAAATAGAATACGACGTTCCCAATCACTTACTAAGCATTTACGTCGTTTGGGAATATCGTGTGCAGAACGAAAACATGCAAACTTTGCCTTTCAGAACACACAAATACAGTTGTCCTTATGATATTACATGGTTGTCTAAATCCAAAATGCATTTTATGAATATGGATTACTCGCATATTTCCATGAAATTATTTAAAAAATGCTTCATTTATCACTGATTTACAACCATAAAATTTGTATAATTTCCTGCCAACTTTAACCAAGATTTGGCGATTTTGCTCTTGCCCTTGTAATTTAGACTACCACTGTATTTCTATTAAAATTAAAAGGCACTATGTTTTTTTTTTTTTATATATAAAAAAAGTTTATTAAATTCGCCAACTAGGTTTGTAACTTCCCAAACCTTTCAGAAATTAGCAAGTGTATGATGGTTTAAACGGGGGGGGGGACAATTTTGTGTTTATTTTACAGAAATTAATAACATAATACAGATTTTATTTGAAATAATAATAATAATAATAATTATTATTATTATTTTGACCATTAATTATATATATTTTCTAATTAAGTTAATAATTTTGAAAGTTTACTAGGATTTGAAAATGCATTACAGTTCTTTATTTGAATAAATAAATAAATAAATAAATAATAACTTAATAAATTTACCAGCTAGGTTTGTAGTGTAATTTTTTTCAAACCTTTCAGGATTACAAAGTGTATTATGGTTTTGATTTAAAAAATATTAAACTGGTTTGTCAGGAAGACAATTAAACAGTTTTGTGGACTAAGTTTATAATTTTACTAAGTTTGCCAGAATGAGAAAGTGAATTTTAAACAAATTTGATTAGAAGAAAAATAAATTTAACAAATTTACCAAGTAGTTTTATAATTTTACTAAGTCTACCAGAATTACAAAGTATTATACTGTTTTGATATAAAAAGTATTCAAAAAGTTTTTCATGAATAAAAATTTAGCATTTTTGGGAACTAACTAGGTTTGTAGTTTTGCTAAATTTTCCAGACTTAGAAAGCGTATTATAGTTTTGGTTATTACAAAAGTACATTTATAACAAGTTAGCCAAAGAAGTTTCATATTTTATTAAATCTACCAGAACTAAAGTGGTATTATGATTTTTGATTGAAAAAATAATAATAACAGTTTTGGGAAATAGATTTGCAATTTCGCCAATTTTATCAGAATTACAAAATGCATTGTAGTTTTGATTAAAAGAAGAGGGGATTTAACGAGTTTGCAAAACAGTTTTATAATTTTACCAAGTCTACCAGAATTGGAAAATGCATTTTATATTATTTCATTTATAATCAGATTCATAGTTGTTTTGGGATTGATCATACTAATTGTTTAATTTAGAAATATTCTATAAATTTAAATATTTATATAATAGGTAGACAGATAGGTTGATAGATAGATATAATTTTTTCCAACGAGGTTTCTAATTTTGCCATTAACAAATTTGCGAACTAGGTTTGAATCTGCCTGTATGTTCTAGCTTTAGGGGGCGGGAGATTTCCCCCCGTCACCCCCTTTTAATGAGGTTCCTGGTTGCCCTGTGTAGCTTTTAACCTAAGCAATAAACCTTTTCTATCTAAAAAAGTTTACTGCAAATGCTCATATCTGAGCGAAATTTATACGCGCGAATTTTGCGTTCCAGAATAATGTTTTTCTAATCTTTTGTCAATTTTTCTGCAAGTTTTGTCAAATTTTGTTGTAAACCATTCTTGTTATAAGGAAAAACTTGCCAAAAAATTAATAATTTTTGGAAAAAAAAAAGTATGTGTCTAAATAATTGTGCAGTTCCCGCAAAATTCATACAAATATTGTACATACAGTCGGCAACAAAATTATTGAAGCACAAGCTTCAATAATTTCATTCTTCTCTTTTTTTATTCTTTTCTTCTTCTCCTGTATTTTCTCTTCTTCTCGTCTTTATAATTTCTTTCTTCATTTGTATTTAAAATATGTGCACCTAATACTATTTTGTTAAGTAAATATTTGTCGAGTCATGATCTTAGTCTTTATGCTGTTTATAAAAAGGTAAGTTGATGATATAAATTAGCGATCAAACTCAGGGGTGAAAGTTTGACGCAGAACTCATACCGGTATTTATGAACCAAAATTTTCTTCTTCTTAAACCAATGATTTATCAGTAGAATTTTTTTTTTTTTTTTTTTAACAAATAGTGGTTTGAGTTCTGCGCCAAATTTCCACTCCTACAAACTAAGAAAAAAAAAAAAAAAAAAAAAAAAAAGAAAGAAGAAAAATGTGGATGTGTGTTTCAATGATTCTGCTGCCGACTGTAGTAAATGAAATCATATGTTAAAGTTACAAGGTATTTATAGCTTTTTATGACACAGGGTGATCCAAAGTATTTGTACTTTTCTTCATTTTGTGGAAACTAATGACACTCGTGACTAAATAGATAGTGGAAAATGTGAGTTTATAAATGTTCTTTGCATGTCTGTAGTTCAAGGCCATTTCGCCAAGTATATATATATATATTTTTTTTTTTGAAAGAAAATTGAAAAAAATGTCACACTAAAAAAAAACTTATAATTGATTACCCACTGTATATAAACCGTACCATTTTCCAGGCTGATATAATTCATATAATCCTAAAAAATGTCAGAAATGGATATTGCTGAGTCATTCCATATCAAACCAATACATCTAAAAACCTTACCCCTCAGATTTTTATGAAATAGGTCTCATTTATTTGTTCTACTGAGAAATGAATGTATACCAATTAATAAGTCCCTACTCTTTAACTACATTTCTTGCGACCATGGAAGCCTCTGCGCAAGTGCGGATTCAACGAGTCCACTAGTAAAATAGGGGAGACAAGCTTTTCGTTGAGAGAAAATAAGCGATAAGGGAATACCGAATGACTGGATGTTTACTAAATTCAAACCTGTTGGTCAACTTGGAAACCCTCCAAGATTTTCGACTCGTCTTCACTGCTAGGCGTAGGAAACGTGGTTACACTATATCTCTTTTAGTTTTTGATATACAGGGCTGCAAAAATGGGTTGCAAATTTCCGGAATTCTTCTACTACACATGTACCCATATTTTCTTTTCTAATTAACTTAGAGATAAAAGATTGGTATCATTAGAAAGCTTATGATACAGGCTTTCAAATGATATATCACACGTATATATATATATTTAAAATTTTCATGTTAAAGTCAAACATTTTGACTTTTGACCTTCAATATCTCAAAAAGTACATATTTAATTTTCTTTTAAAAATTATATGTTATTTTTACTTTTATTATCTATAAATATTGTAAATTTCAACATGGGACGGCCATGGGATGCTGAGTTTTAAATTAAAATAACCTTCAATCAGTATTTTAATATCATAACGTAATGTTTTTGCATATTTTGTTCCCTAATAAACTTAGAGATATAAAATTTGTATCATTAGAAAGCTTATAATACAGGCTTTTAAATGATATATCACATGTAAATATTTTTAAAAATTTTTCATTTTAAGGGGAAACATTTTGATCTTTAAACTTCAATATCTCAAAAAATATACATTTAATTTTCATTTAAAAATTATATGTTATTATTATGTTTATTATCTATAATTCCTGAAAGTTTCAACATGGGACGGCCATTTTTGTTTGTAAAGCGTACATTATGTTAATATGGAAATACTGGTAGAGTTGCATTTTAATTTATAACTCAGTATCCCATGGCCGTACCATGTTGAAACTTACAGTAATCATAGATAATAAACGTAAGAATAACATGTAATTTTTAAAAGAAAATTATATATTTACTTTTTGAGATATGGAAGATCAAAGGTCAAAATGATTGACCTTAAAATGATATATTTTAAAAATATATACATGTGATATATCATTTCAAAGCCTGTATCATAAGCTTTCTAATGATGCCTGTTTTATATCTCTAAGTTAATTAGGGAACAGACTATGCGTAAACCTTACGTTATGATATTATGAAAATACTGATGGAAGGTTGCATTTTAACTTATAACTCAGCATCTCATGGTCATTCCATGTTGAAATTTAGAAAAATTATAGACAATAAAAGTAAAAATAACATATAATTTTTAAAAGAAAGTTAAATGTGTACTTTTTGAGATATTGGAGGTCAAAAGTCAAAATGTTTGACCTTAAAGTGAAAAAATTTAAAAATATATACTTGTGATGTGATATATCATTTGAAAGCCTGTATTACAAAAGCTTTCTAATGATACCAATCTTTTATCTCTACGTTAATTAAGAAAGAAAATATGGGTACATTTGTAGTAGAAGAATTTCGGAAATTTGCATTTTTTACCCATTTTTGCAGCTCTGTATATCAGAAACGAAAAGAGATAGGGACTAATTAATTGGTATACATTCATTTCTTAATAGAATAAATAAATGAGCCCAATTTCATAAAAATCTGAGCGGTCAGGTTCAAATGCTGTTTTTTTTTTTTTTTTTTTTTGTGTGTGTGTGTGTGTGTGTGTGTGTGTGTGTGTTGATTTGACATGGAATGACTCTGCTATTTAAAAAATTGAAACTGGTGCAACTTTTAATATGTGGACGAGCTGTTACACAAAATCTAAACATACCATTGTAAACTAGGCATTATTACTGATCGATTGGAACCAGCCGCTTATTTATACGGCAATTTATATAGAGAAATCAATCGGGGGTGGTTTTTAATTTTGACTGTACGTAACAGTAGAAAAATCAAGCGGTGCCAACAATTTTGGCTGATATATACTCTTGCCTGATATATGTATACATACATGCACACATGCATATATATATATATATAACAGTGGGCTATCTCCAAATTAAAATGAACGTAAACTTTATTATTATTATAGTTTATTGTTTTATATATAATTTTCGAAATGTTACACCCCAACTTTTCAGTTTGTCGAAGTAAAGAGTTTTATGGCCTTTTTTTTTATTAGTGTGAGCTCCTAGCTACTTAATAAATGGTGTAAACCTGAAATTATCTTAAAAGTGGAATTCACTAGTTTAATTCGATAGTAAAGTCTTATATTATACTATATAAATGAATTATGATTCTTTTTTTTTTCTAAAGGATAACTAACAGGCCATTTAAAGGAAAAGATTATATTATTATGAATTGAATGCGTTAAATTTTTCGATGGGTTGTATTTCATAACTCTTTGACTACGAATTTTATATTGCACGTCTTATATCATAAAATTAGGAGAAACAACACTTAGACGTTTGACCTTTAAATAGCATGTTCATAAAAAATTATCATAATAAAATTATTCTTGATGGAAATATGAGCAAAACTGTGTACAAGTAATTTAACCTTCGTAACAAAAATTTTCATGATTTTAATTGTATAATATTGTGTCTTAATTAGTTGAAATTTCAGTATGAATTTGAGCTTACTATATGAGTATATCGTCGAAATTAGTTAGTGCTTTTGAAAAACAGGTAATTAGTCTAAATGTTTTGTGTAGTGTACATCCAAAGCTTAATTCATAAATGTGAATAAATAATATTGTTATTCTTAACAGAACTATACCACATAAAAATGTGATAGTTCATTTTAAAAAGTGAGGGAATGTTTTATTCAAAATTTCTCCCCCATTTATACAATTTATCACTTAATACATTACTTTCAAAATCATCAGGCGAAAAATTGGAAAGTTTAATAACTGAGAGACTAGTTAATTATAAAATATTTGAAACACACCAAAACGTTTTAACAATTTAATACATTAATATATTTTTTTTAATTATTATTAAGTATTAAGTGTAATCAAGGATTCTTTTAAACGTAATCCTTGATCAAGTGTAAGCCTTGATTACACTTAACATCAAATATTAAGTATAGTCAAGGTGCTATTTTTAATAAAAGCTATATTAAACAGTTTAACAACAGATTAAAAGCTGCACTGATTAAAAAAAAATTAAAATAATGTTTGTACTGTATTAATATTATGGGATTACAGGAATGCAAAACAAATCATTGTGAAATAAATACAGATGAAAAATATGTCATTGAAATTCCTTTTTATTTCTATTAAGAAATATTTTTATAATTAGAATCTTGTTTTTACAAATCGCTTGTAGAGTCTTTAATTAGATTTTGGTAACTAGGACAATCTGAAGCATATTCTTCATCCAGCCATGTTACGAAAGCAAATCCATGACAACGTGGATCTGCTCGTGGATCAGTTTCGTTCACAAGAGGTTCTACCATAGTTTCGTTATATTTATTTAGCATTTTCATCATTGATCTGACAATCTGGAATTTTTCAAAAATATGCAAATAATATATTTAATGATAATAATAACAATAAATAAATAAATAAACTATTGAATGTTCAACATGCATGTACTCCAGAGAAAATTTTTAGATTTTTATATTTACACTTTTTCGTTGAAAAAGATTAAACTTTGCTCATAAACCCACAAATGAAAAGAAAGAAAGAAATTTAAGTAATAAAATTGAATTACTTTTTCCAATAGATGTTTTTTTTTTTTATAAAAATTTATTTGGTGTTGACGGGTGTTGATGTTTGGGATTAAAGCTGATTGACTTCAGGAGTGTAATGCCCTCCGTGAGGGTCTTTCTAAGGGGTCCTAGCCCGTATTTACGCGAGTTTCGAAGACAAACACGAAAAATTCCGAACAGCTAGGTCAACAAGCGTGACTTGGGATGGAACTCGGCACTTCTCGTCTACCAGCTTCGAGTGTAGAAGTGCTCGGCCGCTGGTGAGCTGGGGTTAACGGAAGAAGGTCTTAGCGTAGTCAAAATTAATTGTTTACAAAAATGTTAAATACGTTTTTATTACTTTTTTTTTTTTTTTACAATATTTCGTAATGTATATTTTTTTTACTTATTTCCTTATTTATTTTTCTAACGTCCTTAAGTTATATTCTGCATTACAAAAATATTTTTAATATTCAGCGACTAAACGCAAACGTAAACTTGCTTTGGGTAAAATGATCTGGGTAAAGTGTCTAGAATTTAAATTTATAGTGAAATAATTTAACCACCTCTGCAAAATAGAAACATAATATGCTAGAAAATATATATTTTAATTTTGAAATTGTTAAAATGTGTCCAAAAGTTCATTGGGGTATCATGGTATTTGAAACGAAATATTTTATAATTGAAGACCATTGAATGAGAAGCTTTAATCTCATTCGAGAAAACGCAACCATATTTTCTCCATCACAGTTTGATCATATCTATATTTTCTAATATAAAATCTAGTGCAAAAAAGTTGAAGTTATTAAAAAAAAAAAAGAAAGAAAGAAAGAAAGGAAAAAGAAAAACATTCTAAAGTTTACTATTTAAATTTGTTATCTGTCTTCGTTGATAAAAAAAAAAAGAGTAATGGTAAAAATAGTGCATGCGGTACCTTTATTTCAATTGTGAGATTAAAAAGAACCTATACTTACACTACTGAAAAATATAATATTTAAAGTTATAATGACTGATTTGAAGTTTTCTCTATATTAATATGGATTGAAATTTTTAATGCAAAATCATTGACTATTTTTTTAAATTTTTAATTTGAAGTTACAATATTAAATCACTAGAAATATAACATTTTGCAAATATATTGTACACAAATCTTAAAAGAACTTTCCTTCATAGAAAATCATATGGATAACTGTAAAAAAATATTCAAAAAGACGAAGCACTGAATTTTTTGTTTTTGTATCGTATAAGAGAAAAAAATATATCTTATTAAAATTATAAAATTATTCACGAATTTTCGTTCACTTCATGATTACTAGACTTATTCTAAACAATTATCATACTTACTCTGGGGCGTTTTCTTGCTAAATTTCTGTACTCGCATGGATCGGCTGCCACATTGAAGAGGCATGGATACTCTTCTGGATTGCAATCTGTTACATCCACGACATCCGGTTTTTGGCATTGAATAAGAGGATTCTTTCTCCAAATGTCAGAAGAATTCGTCAAAAACATACCTAAACTTTCAAGAACTATTTGTACTGAACTTTTTTCTTCTTCTGATGACACATTTGTTTCATAATCCTCAATTTCCGAAGATCCATACCACAAATCATTGTCTCCGGGTGCTTTGCCTTTTATTAATTTATAATCTCCTCTTCTTAGAGATGCAAGTCCATAATCAAGGTTTATATTGTGTAGAATTTCAAATCGAGGTGACTGAGAATCAGTAAAGAGAGCTTTCCACAGATTCAAACCATCCAATACTCCAAGTTCAGCAATATTTCCTCCTGTTTAAATAAAATTGAAAAGTTAATATTTTAATGTTTCACATATTTTTTATGTCTTTAGATCGTTATTCAGTTTTTGTAACAGAGACATATCAAGAAGTATTATGTGTTTATTTTTTTATGCACATATATTCAGATATTATGCCCTAATAGTTTTAATAAAAGAGTTTCCATGAAATGATATGATTCTTTGAAGTCTCCCTAATAATGTGAAAATAATGTGAATTAAAGTCAATATATAAGGATATATTTATATTAGATTCTATTTAAGGTGACAAGATTGGTTCATTTATCTGAGAATTATTAAATGAGAAAAAGTTAAAACACTGAATTAAATACTCGAGATTCAAACACTGAATTAAATACTGAGTGCCATAAGTGTGCGTCGATAGCAGTAGAACAAAAAAGTGCATCATAAAAATATTGAAAAAAATTGTGCCGCTGACACAAACTAAAATGTTCAAAATTTTCGTTCAACTTTTATAGCATTTTTAACAAAATATTAAGTATTAGATTCATTTTATCTAATAAAATAAGTGCTTATCAGTTCATTATTTTGATTCTATATTATATGTTACATAAACCATTCTATGTGAAAATATATAATCTTATTGTTTTTAATCCATTCTGTTCTTTTTTATTTCATTTTAGCATAATACATTTTTTTTTCTTTTTTTAACACACGTAATATACTTCTTTTGGATACACTAAGATGTCTTATCTTAAAAAATTAGGCCACTGTTTGCATTCTTTACTGCTTAAGAGATTATTTTTTATGCTAATCTGTATCTTAACAGCTGAATTTTACAACATAAGTATAGAGCATAAATCTTTTGCTTGAACATTCTTACACATTCTTTATTTATGAGTATTTGCCTGCATTACCTTTAAGAAATTATTTTCTTTTGTGATTTTAGTCTTAATTTGATACCGCAGCAAATAATGTTTTGATGTATGAATGCAATGTTCGTTGAATGTTCATTAATTCGTTAATGCATTGCAAAATTTTCTGCTGTAACTATAGTATTTGAACAAAGCAAAAAGAATATATATATATATAGATAGATAGATATATATGTGTGTGTGTGTGTGTGTGTGTATATACAGTCGGTAACAAAAGTGTCCGAACACTAGCAAAAATTCCTATGTAAAAAAAGTACACTTCATAAGGTTTTGTTAAATAAATCCTTGTCGAATCTTATTCTTAGTCAGTGTAAGAACATGATTCCACAAGGATTTTTTTTAACAAAACCGTATGAAGTATACTTTTTCTACATAGGAATTTTTGCTAGTGTTCGGACACTTTTGTTGCCGACTGTATATATACATATATATATATATAAACCTAACTAATTCTGATTTAATGCTGTTTTTCATAAATTAATGAGTTCATTCAAAATATAGTCAATCTTTATCACAATATTGGAACTGCCACTGTCTATCTCTGTTTTAATGATAATGATTAAAAGCATATTTTTACCTACTGCAGAATATAGAGTTGGTAACCAATCGGATACATGCATCAACTGCTTCGCAACTCTTGGTTCTTTTAATCCCAAAAGAGGACTCCAAATTAATCCTGGAACTCGAATAGCACCTTCCCATATTGTAGGCTGTCTTCCTCGTAATGGCCAGCTAGATGATGGACTCTGACTTGCGCTACCGCCATCTGAAGTAAACACTAAAATTGCATTCTGCAATAAGTTTCGCCGATTTAGTGCGTCTATAATTCTTCCAACAGAATCATCTAAAGAGTTTACCATTGCTATAAAATTTAAAGAAAATGCACTGCATTAACTGTTGTATAGTATATAGCAATATGAAAATAAATACAGGCACAATATATTTATTCATTATAGGGTGTCCCGAAATTTCTGATGACAAACATTTCTTTCATGTTGAAATTCCGGAAAAAAAGAAACAGAAACAGGATTCAAACATTTAACTATTTTATTGAAATAACTTTACTTACATAAATTAACAGTGTTTAAATTTTACTTTTTTTGCCTTTATAGAGTTTCTAAATGTTTTTGGAAAGGAGTTGACTGTGTCTCGTTGGTTATTCTAGACCAATGCCCTATATGATTTGAGAAGATTTTTTTTTTTTTTCAGACTTGATTGAGAGGGGTTTGATACTAAAACTTATGGATTCCAAATCTCCCCATATTGCATATTCAATTATATTAAAATTCGACGAGTATGCTGGACAATCCGTAACCTGAATAAAGAGATGCAGATTATTTTGCACCCCTCTTGCACATATATTGTTTAAATTCCAGCAACTACATCCATTTGGAACGTATTTAGCAATCGATGAAATGGGAATTGGCTTATTGATACAGTTTTTCAAAATTTTATTGAAGCAGAAATTGTTGTTTATTTGATTCCTTGACAAATAAAAACAATACCATTTGTACCATCAGCATTCACTACTGCTACTGCCTAAGCCATCACTATTTAGTATGATTCTGCTTTTCAACAATACTATCACTTTTATTAGCAGAAGAGATAAACTTAAGTTATGAACGTATGTAATATATAATCAAAGCATTAAATGACAATTTAGAAATCTGATGGCATCTTGGAAATAATTATAAGGTCGAGGAGTTATGAATGAAAATATAAAGTCAATATCCTACAAATTGACCTTTATTTTTCAATGACTTTTATCAGTCGATCAGTCATCACTGTTAAAAAAATGCTGTCAGAAATTCTATGTAATTACAGAAAAATACGTTTTGTCAACGTACTTTTTCCGTAATTTACGATTTTTGTTTTCTCAAATTACAGAAAATTTCTGGCAGAAAAGTTGCATTTTTTTTAACAGTGATCATTGAATCAAGTCGAGATGAAGTTTCTTTTTTGATATTTTCCCACGCATACAGTCGGTAACAAAAGTGTCCGAACTCTAGCAAAAATTCCTATGTAAAAAAAGTGCACCTCATACGAATTTGTTAAATAAATCCTTGTCGAATCCTGTCTTAGTCAGTGTAAGTACATGATCCGATAAGGATTTATTTAACAAAACCGTATGAAGTGTACTTTTTTTACATAGGAATTTTTGCTAGTGCTCGGAAACTTTTGTTACTGACTGTACCTGATCGCATTGATGAGTTCGCTTTTTCCTCGATACTGTCATATGTCTTTATAAGCAGAGTGCGCAAATATGCTCCAAATATTTTACAATGGGTTTAAATGCGGAATTCAGGATGGCAGATCAAACAGACGAACCTCATTTGTTTCAAAGCAAGCTTTTGTTGAATAAACAGCATGTATACTGGCTGAAATATCCAATCTCCGAATGTAACTCGAAAGGCATTTGGGAGCAAATTATCACCTAGCATATCTTGATACCTTTTGCATTCCTTTTGATATAAGTTACCACAATTGCTAACGTGCCATTAGCAACAAACGCTTCCCATACCATTACTAACCCTAAACCCCCCCCCCTCCATATTGCCGCTTGATAAAGTAAGGTTTTATTTCTTTAATATCGTGCATTATTTTTTAAAGCCATCTGGCCCATCAAAATAAAATTTTTCTCATCCAAAAAAAGTATATCTTTCCATTTATTTCCAAGCGAAACGTATTTTTTAGCAAATTCTAAGCGAGCTAATTTATGGTTCTTTGTCAAGTGATGTCGAGGTTGTAATTTTACGAACTGTGCTCTCGGGTTGAAACTTAAAACACTCCAGACAGTTCGGCTAGTACATGGTAAGTTTAAACCACGAACTATTTCAAAAGAACACTTTTTTTATTGCACGTCCATCGAAAAACGGTCGAATTTTGGCGCCTTGAAAGTGCACTTGGTCTACTCATGCGATAGCATTTACTATATTTTGAAAGATTTTTTTTTTTAAATTATTGACTGTCGTTTTAGACTAACCGATAGACCTAGAAATAGGTGCACCACTCATTCCACTCGCTTTCATTCCAAGGATTTTTCCGCGTTCTGCATCGGACAATTATTTCTGCCTCAGCATCGGTGCCAATGCCACAGAGAAAGACTGAAGTGACCCTAATTGCGTTCTTAGGTTACCTTTTCTATTTCTTGCTCCCTCAGACGGCAGAAAATTTGCATGTCCCATTAAAAAATTCGACGATCTTATACTTTTTTCCATCAGCAAGTAAGATAAATATCTAATATGGTAATTAGTTCGTTTAATTTAAATTAGATTTTAATTAAAGTGCAATATAATTAACAAATCATTTGCATACTTTGTATTTTTGTTGCTTTCCCATCCGAAAAATTTGCATAAATCCTAGTTTAACTGGCTATTTAATCGACTTTATAATTATTTCCAGGGCCTTAGATCGCATGCCTTTGACACATAATCGTGGATAAAAACATCCTGTTATAAGTTACATTTAAACTGAATGCAACATAAAAAATATTACGCTATGAATACATTTATATTAAAATTTTATCAAAGATTATATGTATGGGAAGGGTTTAAAGGTTTGTCATAAGAACTTTTGAGACACCTTGTTTTGTACTTTTCATGACAAATCTAACTTACGGGAATTTATGTATATTTTTAATAAACAATTTGTTTTACACTCACATACGTCGTTTGTCATTTGTATAGGCATTTAATTCTCAGAATTCATTATTTCAATTGCTTGCAATATGTTATTCTGGTAAACCTGTGGCAGATAAAATGCTAGAATAATTAGTTATAAAATGTTTATTGTATTTAATATCGGTACAAATTGCGTGCCGTGACATTTCTTATTGTTCTGTCTAAGTAAATATGAACCGTACTTTATTCTAATTGCAATTTAATTTATTTGAAACCGATATGATTATTATAAATGATACTGCTATTTAGAATCCAACTGCAAAGAAATACTAAGAAAACAACTTAACATAGATGGAGTGTGCTCAGTTTGACATCATGTACATTCCACCATGATTTAATGCTTCTCAAGGAGAAAAAAGAAGTATAATGTCTATCGAACGTGCTTACTAAGAAGAAAATTGAAGCAAATTAAACGGTTTGCAAATAATGCGGTTTCTTGTTTCACTTAAATAATTATTGTTTTAGAGTAAAAAATAATTATTAAATATGTTTTATAATCAACGAAATGACCCCAGATTTCATGCTTTTACGTAAAATTAAACTAAAAATATGCATTTTGCAAAAGAACTTGACAGGGTGGAAATTTTTTACTGTATTGTTCGGTTTCAGGAAGTAAAAATCTGTGAGTAACAGTTAATACCATCTTATGCACTTATTTTGGTTGCAGACAGAGGAAATTCTACAATATATACTAACAATAAACAACATTTCTCATTTTTATGCACTAATAGTTTTATACTTTATGTAACAGCCACATATTATCTGCATGCAATTGAATTTTAGCTTTTCAATCAGCAAGTGTTTTTCATATGAAAAATATTTATATTAAAGGAGTACCTATGATTTTATTTTAGTTTTATGTTAAATTCTTACACTTCGAAACAAATGAAAATAATTTATGCTGTTTTATTGTATCTAAAAATTGAAATTAAAAGTAACAAACAACAAAAGATAATCAACAAAATGATATCAGATTTAATGTTTTTACACGAAATTAAACTATATAATTACAAGATAAAAAGAACTTTTTATATACGATGTTTTTAAATTTTCTGTTGAATCATATAAACGCCACCAAAGGAAGCGGGGACCCGAAATAATTGGCAAAAACTTAAAAAAAAAAAAAAAATTGCATAATCACCGTGTTCTGAGCTATTCTGAAAATTTCAAATATCTAGCTAGTCGGGAAGTTATATGATAGTTGAATCATATAAACGCTACCGAAGGCAGTGGGGACCCAAAGCAATTGGCTAAAAGTATTAAAAAAATGCATTGTCTCCGTGTTCTGAGCTATTCTGAAAGTTTCAAATGTCTAGCTAGTCGGGAAGATATATGATTGTTGAATCATATAAACGTCAAATGTCTAGCTAGTCGGGAAGTTAGTTAAAAATCGATTGAAAGATTTGTACTGGACAAACAAACAAGAATCGAAGTTAATAAAAACATGGTAAAAAATATGCATTTAGCAAAAGAACTTGACAGGATGGAATTTTTTTACTGTATTGTTCGGTTTCAGAAAGTAAAAATTTATGAGAAACTGTTAAAACATCTTATGCACTTATTTTGGTTGCTGACCAGAGTGTAGACAGAGGAAATTCTACAATATATACTAACAATAAACAACATTTCTCATTTTTATGCACTAACAGTTTTATACTTTAAGTAATAGCCACATATTATCTACATGCAATTGAATTTTAGCTTTTCAATAAGCAAGTGTTTTTTATTTGAAAAACATTTATAATCAAAGAGCACCTATGATTTTATTTTAGTTTTATGTTAAATTCTTACAATTCGAAAAAATGAGAATAATGTATGCTATTTTATTGTATCTAAAATTGAAATTAAAAGTATAATAACCAGATATATTGTAAAAGTATAACGATCGGATAGAGCACTCATTTTTTAACATTATGTTATTGACCTTACGATCAAAATAAGTCTGTTATAAGAAACTCTTTTTCTTTTATAAACAAAAGTATTAATATGCAATCTATGATCATTCATTTAACATAAAGCAAACTTACCAGCGTATATTCTGCGCTTTACATCAGTAAAATTGCCAACTTTATTTATAGAATAAACTGGTGCTTGTAAAGGCATATATTCATTCCCTGTATGGCATGCTAAATGCGAAACTAGTAAGAACAATGACTGAAAAAAAAAATATTCGTTTAAAATTTTTAAATTCAGTGTTTGTATTAAAAGAGAAATCAAAATTTTGTTAAAATGTTTACAAATAAATAAATATATTAATAATAAAATATAAATTAATTATAATAAAAGGTACATAAAATAATACATAGAGGACTCATTTTCTAGATCTTCAATTACTTGGTTTTTTATTGTAACTTAATGTTATGAAACTTGAAAAGAAATTGGAGTAAAAAATGTTCTGAATCTTATAAACGTCTTCAGTAAGCACTATTTCATAAAAATTGCATGCCTGAAGTATGTTTAAGTTTTATATGGTGTTTAACTACGTATAGTATGTTTTTTTTTCTTGGAGGGCTGTTTTTAACAGAGATTTTGAAATATCTGTCTCTACAATTTATAGAGTTTTCTTTTAACAATGCCGAATATTCTGAGCCGTTCAAGCTAGGATTATACTTCGTCACAGAAACATTTTTTTTTTTTTTAAAGTAAGGTTTATTTAGAAGACGATAAGCTTAATAAATTAAAATAAATAAATAAATAAATAATAAATAAAGTAAAAAACTAAGTTTTTACTCAATTTCTCAGGTTCCATAATTTCCACATTTTTTAGAAACGTGCTATATAAACCTAAAACTAAATAAATAGATAAATAAATGTATTTAGGAAATACTTGCCGAATAATAACTTTTTATTTGGTAAATTGTTTGTCTGAGAAACGGAGGAAATGAAAAATAACTTGCTAGCATAAAGAATTTTAAAAATTAATTAAATTTAAGATTAAATTTACACTATAGTTCAAAATAGGTCAATTTTTGTTTTGATTCGAGAAGAAAAAATATGAAAAAAAAAAAAAAGTTCTATATGAAGCTAAAACATACAATATATATATATGTAATTTACCAAAACAATTAACGACATTGTTAATTTCGAAATAAAATATGGCTTAAAGTGTGAGTTTTATTTTATCATCTGAAAATAACTATATTAGACAAACTTATATAAATATTGCTGGAAGTGATTTCCTTTAAACTGCGTCCCAGGTCTACGTCCATCATGTTAGACGGTCGGTCTTAACCCAACATATACCTTTCATAGAGTGTTTTTACTGCACCATAAAAATATACAAAATTAAAAGATATATATATACAACATCAATGTACAACAAAACACTACCAATTTTTTTTTAAATCTTCAATTAATAGTAATATATATACGATAGACATGTACACTATCTACCAATGGGTATTTGGATATTTTCGAATTTTAAAGTTTTGTCAAATATCTAGAAAAGTTCTTTAGGCTTGAAACTTTGATAGTGTAAAGAACATGTTATACCTCACATTTTTCAGTAAAAGTTGTGTCATGAAAAGAAAAAAGGGACCAGTAAAAAACTAAACAAAAATCAAAATGTTTTGGATCACCCTGTAAAAAGTAATACTTTAAATGCGTTTTGGCTGTAGCATATGATTCTGAAGATTTCTCTAGTTATCTTTATAAATTTTTATGGGGCTACCATATATATTTATGGGGATATAATGTTTGTTTTTTTTTTTAAAAAAAAAAGAAAAAAAAATCCACTTTTTTAATTGTAACACGTAGGGTATTAGTCAGTGCAACTGCAAAGCCATTTTTAGGAAGTTTGGCATACTACATTAGACACAGTATACTTCTGTCAGAGTGCAAATAATTACAAGATAAAAAGAACTTTTTATATACAATGTTTTTAAATTTTCTGTTGAATCATGTAAACGCTACACCGAAGGCAGCGGGAACCCGGAACAATTGGCTAAAAGTATTTAAAAAATTCACTGCTATCGTGTTTTGAGCTATTATAAAAGTTTCAAATGGCTAGCTAGCCGAGAAGTTAGTTAAAAATCGATTGCAAACTTTGTACTGGTAACGCTGCCTAAGGCAGCAGGGTCCCGAAGCAGTTGGTTAAAAATATTAAAAAAAAAAATGTATTTTCACCGTGTTCTGAACTATTTTGAAAGTTTCAAATGTCTAGTTAGTCGGGAAGTTAGTTAAATAAATTTTCAGTTGAATCATATAAACGCTGCCGAAGGCAGTAGGGACATGAAACAGTTGACTAAAAGTATTACAAAAAATGTATTGTCACCGTGGTCTGAGCTATCCTAAAAGTTTCAAATGTCTAGCCAGTCGGGAAGTTAGTTAAATAAATTTTCTGTTGAATCCTATAAACGCTGCCGAAGGCAGTAAGGACCTGAAACAGTTGACTAAAAGTATTAAAAAATGTATTGTCACCGTGGTCTGAGATATACTGAAAGTTTCAAATGTCTAGCTAGTCCGGAAGTTAGTGAAAAATCGATTGCAAGCTTTGTACTCGTAACGCTGCTGGAGGCAGCAGGAAACCGAAACAATTGGTTAAAAATATTTAAAAAAAAAAAAAACATTTTCACCATGTTCTGAACTATTCTGAAAGTTTCAAATGTCTAGCTAGTCGGGAAGTTAGTTAAACAAATTTTCTGTTGAATCATATAAACGCTATTTAAATCGTTTAATTAGCTTTTATAATCATATAAACGCTAATTTATTTAACAAAGCAGTACTAAGCGTACTTTTTTAGACAGGGATTATTGCTAGTGCTCGGATACTTCTGCTGCCAACTGTATATAGCTTAGCTTTTATTTTGAGGGAACTGAAATTCTGTTCATTCTAACTCTCATAATTTTTTTAATTTACATGATATTTGTTTGAGGTTTTCATATAAGTTGCTCAATATTTTTTGGCTATTAAATTATGCTAATGAAATTTTTTAAAAGCTTGCGCATGAGTAGTTAAAAATTATTTAGTAAAAATGCTTCTATTTCACAAGATATTTAACATTTTTGCATTCTGATTGCAGTATACTGTATCTAATATTGATTTCTAAAGAAATTTTCTAGATAGTTTATAAAACGTCCCCAATTAGAATGTGTCCAAATACTTATTGGTAGATAGTTTATTTTGTATTTTGAGTATTTTGTAATCTTTTTTTTTTTTTTTTTTTTTTTAATAAATTAAATATAATTTAATGTACTTTTAAAATTTTTGTAGATTGAAAGAAACTTTAGAACCCACAACTTATGCATTTAAATGAAATCTAAATAGAATTGTTATATGTATACAAATTAATGCATTTTCTTTAATACTGAAATTTAAAAGAAGTATGCATGGACGGCATGGAAGTGTACATGCAGCGTGTGCATGTTTGTATCTCATATACAGTCGACAGCAAAATTATTCGAGCACTAGCCAATAATTCCTATATTAAAAAAGTACACTTAAGACTGTTTTGTTAAATAAATCCTTGTCGAATCATGTTCTTAGACTGACTAAGAACATGACTCGATAAGGATTTATTTAACAAAGCAGTGTACTTTTAAGTGTACTTTTTTTAGACAGGGATTATTGCTAGTGCTCGAATAATTTTGCAGCCGACTGTACATATGTGGTAAATTTCATAAATCTTCAAAGTTTTTATTTTTATAAAATTATAAAAGTTTTTTTTCTTTCTCATTTAAACATCTGTACGCCTACTTAAAAATTGTTATTCATACTAAAATTTTGATTATACAGATAGAGTTATGAAAAATACCTTGGATTCATCATGATTTTCAATTATTTCCACAGCTTTATCAGTGAAAACTTCTGTTGCATATTTGCCGCGAAAATTTTTTATTGATTCTGTACCACTTTGTAGATCTGTCCCATAAAAAGCCTAAAAATAGAATTGTAACAAAAATAACTAAGTTAAGAAACTACTTGTTTGTATGACACTGTGCATGATTTTTTATAAAATAAAATGATGTTTTAGATTTTTTGTACTTGATAAATGAAAGTACTAAAGAGCTTAGCAAAATATTTAACAAAATGGCTTTTAATGTTATTAAAAATTTGGACTATTCTTAACTAGTTGGCTTAGGTAGACTCTGCTCAGCTTCCCATCACACACTTGTTCTCATAGATTTCCAATATGGCTCGTACAATATTCATGTTTAAAAATATATATATATGTCATGCAATCACTTAGAAAGATCAATGTCCCACCTATTAGGCTACTTTCCCACCGCTTCGATACATTTACCTCATCTTAATTTGTTTAATTTTATTAGGGTTAGTTTCATATTTCAGCTTTTATGCAACTCCATAGTATTTATAATAAAATAATCCTGATAATTTAAGTTGGAATATTGTTCTATTCTGCCATGTTAAGAAAATCGTAAATGTCCAATAACTTAAGAAGTTTCGAAGTACAGTCGGCAGCAAAATTATTCAAGCGTTAGCAAAAATTCCTATATAAAAAAAAAGTACACTTAATACTGTTTTGTTAAATAAATCCTTGTCGAATCATGTTCTTAGTCAGTCTAAGCATATGATTCGACAAGGATTTATTTAGCAAAACAGTAGTAAGTGTACTTTTTTTACATAGGAATTTTTGCTAGCCCTCGAATAATTTTGCTGCCGACTGTAGAATGTAAGCAGTCAATGACGTTCCTGTTATTATCATACATGATATTTTAAAACTCGTCTGACATCTTTACGATAAATATAATCCTCATAAAGCACATTTTTGCAAAATTTTGCCCCATTCTCCTATGTTAAGAAAACCGTAAATTTTGAATAACTTACGAAGTTTTCAAATTATAGTGTTGAAACCAAATTAAGTTTTTGCCACTGTAAAAGTGATATTTTATAACTGGTTCGATCTCTTTCTGATAATTTTTTCTTGGGTTATCGTGTACATACTTGGGTTGACGATTTTGTGATTTTAGGATGCCTTACAACCCAAAACGTGTACAAAATTTTTTTTTAAAAAAAGGAGGTCGAAAATTTTTACGAATACCTAAGTTTCCAGTACGATGTAAGAACTAAAATTATAAGTTTAAGTAATCGGTGCAGTTAAAGGATGCAGTTCGTTATGAAATCTGCTGGATGCTGTATACAGTGCCGGGAAAAAAAAAAAAAAAAAAAAAAAAAAAAAGTCAATTGCTGTTCTTGCCATAGAAATATGTCGAACCCCAGTGATGACACGTGGTGTTAGTCGGTCACAAACGACCTTTCCCTATCCTTTTAACATTCAGTTCGCCTCGTGGACTTTTAGAGTAAGGTTGTATGCTCTTTGCTCCCGCCGGCCAATATTTCGTTTATTTGTTAAAAGTCTGAGAACCTACATCGGTATTCCCACTTCACACAATGGGTCAGAAAAAGCTTAAAATAGAAGAGAAATCTCATGCCTTGGCTCTGAGAGAAGAGAATCTCTGTGAGTGGTGTAGTTAGAGATCTGGCAGATCATTCTAGATGTAGCCAGATGTAGAAAATCTTTACAAGGTCATTAAAATGTAAGCATTTAACACAAAATCTTAACATTTTAGTCGTTTATTGTAAATATCACATCGCTGTCAGTATTTTATCATCTCATCTTTACATTTCATTACCAACTGCAGCCGTTTAGGCACAGATCTCTGGCTGCATTTGTCAGATGGCTACAACTAACTACATCTAGAATGGTCTGCCAGATCTCTGGCTACATCAATCGCAGAGATTCCCTTCTTTAGCATAGTCAAGGCATGAGATTTCTCTTCCATTTTAAGCTTAATTCGACCCATTATGGGGAGTGGGAATACCGATGTAGGTTCTCAAACTTTTAACAAATGAACGAAATACTGGCTGGCGGGAGTAAAGAGCATACAGCCTTATTCTAAAAGTCCATGAGTAGAACAAAGTGTTGATAGGATAGGGAAAGGTCGTCTGTGATCGACTAACACCACGGGTCATCACTGGAGATCGACACATTTTTATGGCGGGAACGGCAACTGACATGTAAAGGTTTTTTTTTTTTTTTTTTTTTTTTGCCGGCACTGTGCTACATAATGCCGCTGTTGGTATTGTAGTAATTCGCTTGTAAACTGTAATTCGTGGTGATGACGATCGCATATAATAAGCGCGATATACTTGCAAACATTTGCCTCCATCCAAGTAAATATAATTTTCCATGAAAATGTGTGATTTTCTCCAGTACAGCGTCCTTTATCGACGAAAATTTTAATTGTTTTTTGTTTAATAAAAAAGTACCTTTTCACGACAATAACCTTTTCCCAAACCGCGTTCAATTCTACCAATTCTTCAATTCTTATGAATTTTTAAAATATCTACAGACTTATAGGACACCCAGTATATGTTAACATAGAAAATTTGAGAAAAATTCTTCATTTAAATGATTCTTTTACCCATAGAGACATGAAAATTATTAAAAGATTATATAATCTCTAATTAAGATATATTTTTATCTTTTAAGAAAAATAATGTTTCATGAAACTATAAGGCATATTTATCATTTGCATTCGGTGTTGTTCTTGGCCCTGTTCTTTCCTCCACTCTTGGAAAAAACAATTGAACTTAACCTGGCGAAAATTGATGAAAATCAATAATTAATCAGAGTTAACATTGACGATTAAACTCAAATAACAGGAATCATATAAAAGTGTGAGAACTTAAATTATGCTTTCTATTTACTTTTTATAAATTTCAAAAAATTCACTTACCGTAATCTGAGGATCACTGGACTTTTCATAATTTGTGTAGTCGAAGTAATCTATTTGTTCATTATAAAACCCAAAGAAAGAATCAAAACCCCTATAAGTCGGAGTGTATTCTTTCCTAGAATATCCAAGGTGCCACTACATGTAAAATGAAAAAATAATAATAACTTTAAACAATGCCAAGTTTCACGTGTTTACAACAGAGAAATTTAATGATTTAAAAATATGCTTAAATCAGTGCTATTCTCTATGCTAAACGTCTCAAGTGACTGGTTAATGATTGATAATTTAGTCATTTTTGCATTTTACATCCTTTATACATGCATAGAATTTATAAAAGATCCTTATACAAATACTTTAAAACTTCAAATTATGGAAAAAATGATTTTTTGATTTTCTGTTAAATCATAATCTTACTTGAAATGTCATGAAGTAAATATATCTAACTTTTTTACTATGGCAATATGTGAACAGACATAAAAGGCAATTCAGGTATTTAGCGCCAATAATTCTTTTTTCACGTTTATTATAAGTATTGTTATTATTTCTAGGTTCGTTCGTAACAAGTTAAGACACTTATGTCTGGCTCACTTACAAAATTCGGTTGTGAAGGCGAAATAATTTGGCTGTATATTCAGGATGTCTTGATTGATATCGTAAAAAATAACGGCAGTTTTTACAGCAGAATATGTTGGCAAAATGGGTACCAGCAGATTCTGCTGTTAAAAGGAAATAATTTACAACAGGAACATTTGTAAAATAACTTTATAAATCTTTCCTCTGTAAATTACCCTGTTTAACAGCATAATATGCTGGCAAAAGTGGATGCCAGCAAATTCTGCAGTAAAAACTACCGTAATTTTTTACAGTGTGTACTAAACAACATTTAAACAAACAAACAAAAAAAAAAAGTATGCAGTGAAAAGAAATTAAAACAGTTAACCCACTTTCTCTTTTGTCCCATTTTTCTTTTAAAAGGGATTGTGAAATTAGATTCATTTACCAAAAAAAAAAAAAAAAAATTAAAGAAATTCTAAAATTTAAATAAATATAAAAATAATATAAAAATCAGTCGTTTTGTTTAAATGTTATGTGAATCAAATGCTGACTTTCAAAATAAGCGGGAAAACATTAACAAAATAACTGAATAATGTCCATAATAATCTAATATTTTAACACTACTGCTTGATTTATAATGTATATAATACTCTCAAGAAAAGTGTCAATTTTTTAATCTTAAAAATTTTGCAGAAATTAAAACAGATTTCAATTATTTTACAACTTTAAGCATGAAATTTATTATTTCAGTGTGGCCATATTAAACAAAATTGCACAAACATTTCACGCATGAAATTCATTTATATTTTTCGTACTAAATATTAATTTTCTTTTATGAATTACTTTCCTTTTAGCTTCCCTACAATATGTAGAAACCCCCTGTATAGCTATATTAAATGCTTTCTAGAAGAAAAAAAATAATGTACTTTATTACCAATCAAAGACCGAAATGCTGATTTTTTCTTATATATATATATATATATATATTTCTCCATACTCTTTTAATTCAAATAATTTATACGAAAGATGTGAGTTGCACACTTCAAAAATAATGCAGTCAACGAAAACTCCACTTTTTACGGGGAATTTAAAAGTATGATAAATATTTTTCAATTAATATAGGATAAATAATTTTTAATGAATAAAAATGCGTTATTATTTTTATTATTATTATTATTTTCATTTTGATATTAAATTCTGCTTTTAGTTAAGAGCAGCTCTGCTAATAATTAGATTCAGAACGTAGCCAAATAAATAATGATCTACAGGGAGAATAAATTAATTTGCCCCATCTGTTTTTATTCAGAGACTGAATGTTGCATAAAGGTGTTTCATCATCAAACATTGATTTTTTACTGAAATACACTATCTACCAATATTTAGACACTTTCGAGTTTAGACGTTTTGTTAAATAACTTTAAAAATTCTTTAGGAATTTTCTTGAAACTTTGGAAGTATAAAGTACATGTTATACGTCATACATTTCAGCAATACTTTTGTCCTGAAGAGGAAAAGGGGACATGTAAAAAATGAAACAAAAATTTAAATGTTTTGGATCACCATGCAAAAAGTAATTCTTGAAATGCATTTTGGCTGCTGCATATAATTAAAAGGATTCTTCTAATTATCTGTATAAATTTTTATGAGGCTACCACATATATTCATGAAGATATGCCGATTTATTTAAAAAATTGCAATATACATATATATATTCCACTTTTTTAATTATAACACGTAGGGAATATTAGAATATTAATATTTGAATATTAATATTTGAATATTAGATTGAGCGCAAAGCCGATTTTAGAAAACTTGGCATACTGCATTAGATACAGCATAATACAGCAATCCTAATGCAAAACTATTAAATATCTTACGAAATATGAACACTGTTACTAAATAATTTTTAACTACACATGCGCAAGCTTTAAAAAAAATTAATTTGCATAATTTAATAGCCAAAGGTATTCAGCTACTTCTATGAAAACCCCAAACAAATATCGTGTAAATTCAAAACGTTATGAGAGGTAGAATGAATTCAATCTCAGTTCCTTTCAAAATAAAAGCTAAACTATCAGGGGTTTTACTCATATTTTTATTTTGATTCAATCGACACCTAATGGCAATGCTGTGTTCGCTGATTATAAATAAATATTGATAAAACCCTCTATCATCTCCCCCCCCCCTTTTTTTTTTGAGAAGAATTGAAATTCTGTTCATTCTATCTCTCATAAATTTTTGAATTTACACAAAATTTGTTTGGTGTTTTCATATAAGTAGTTCAGTACTTTTGGCTATTAAATTATGCAAATGAAATTTTTTAAAAGCTCGCACATGCGTAGTTAAAAATTATTTAGTAAAACTGCTCATATTTCGTAAGATATTTAACATTTTTGCATTCTCATTGTAGCATGCTATATCTAATGTAGTACGCCAGGTTTTCAAAAAAAGGCTTAGCACTGGGTCTATTACCCTACGTGTTATAATAAAAGAATGGCATATTTTTTTGCCATTTTTTAAAGAAATCGTTAAATCTCCATGCATATATGTGATAGCCTCAGAAATTTTTATACAGATAATTAGAATAATTCTGACAATCACATGCTACAGCAGAAATGCATTTCAAGCATTACTTTTTACGGGGTGACTCAGAACATTTTGGTTTTTGTTTAATTTTTTACTTGACCCCTTTTCCTTTTCAGGACAAAACTTTTGCCAAAATGTATGAGGTATAACATGTTTTTTATACTTCCAAAGTTTCAAGATAAGTTCTAAAGAATTTTTTTAAATATTTGACTAAACGTCCAAACTCGAAAGGGTCCAAACACTTATTGGTAGGTAGTGTACAAAGACATTTCATTTTTTGAGACAGTTTAATTATTTCAAGGGAATTGTAATATTTGATGATGGGTATTGGCAATAGTGCCTTAAAATTTGCTTTTTCTGACAAGGATGTTGGCAAATATTGGAGCTAGTATAATAATATATATGTACTCAACTATCAGTTGCAAGACGTCCCTGATAGGCTATGGCAGGAGAGAATCAACGTGTGCTGTAGTTTTCAAAGTTTTCTGTGAAAACTTTTTCTGCAATTATTACACATGTGTACAGTTTGCAATCCATAACAACACGCACTTATATATATATATATATAAAGTGCAAATATCCATGCTTTTCCTGGCATTAGAGCTGGCAATCTTCAGTTCCAGAAGTCAGCACCCTATCAACTAAGCTAATGGGCTCACAAGATTTGACAATTATTTGCGTTGCAAAAACAAATAATATCAAGATCGATGGTTAAAACATCATGGGTTAATAAATCATGATTGGTTAATAAATCATATGATACGCTCCAAAACGCTTCTGGAAAACTTTCGTTACCGATTTATAGCACAATGTAATGTAACTAGTCTTTAATTGTTTTTACAGAGCCTGCTGTAAAAAAAAATCACAGTAACCTGTGCTGCATTTATGTTGAGAAAGTGCTTTATTTTTACAGAATTTTTTTCAGTGCATTCAGGTAAGAGAAATTTGGTCTAATAATGCTTATTACACTTGAGTTATTAAAGGCTATCCACAATAGTAACGAAAGTTTACACTCAATTTACCATAAAATTATACTGTTATGAATTATAATTTCATGATGAGAATATATGCGTTCATCCAGAGATATTAATCACATAACATCATCAGTAAGTAATCAAGTTTATGACAGGGTATCAATAGTTATCGTATGCCTTTTTGTAAGCGGCTTATTCTTCTTTACATATCAAGCAACGAGTTGCTTCTATAAGCAATCGGATGATTCGATGTGACATGTGCTGTCGTTCATGCAATCCGTCATAAATATAAATATAGGTAAGTCCAAGTGTCAAATGCAGAGCAATGATATATTAAGGGGACCCCCCCCCCCTTTTGTAAGTTTCGCAGGAAAGGCAGACACTGTACTTTTAAAGTGAAGATAATCCAAATTATTTCTCTTGCTCAAACCACTCCCTGTTCGCGCCCATCAGACCAATCCTTCGGAGTTTTCCATGTTTTCTCCAAAACATGCGTAAACACGGGCTAGGACACCTTAGAAAGAAACCCTATGGAAGGCACTCCCCCTACTAATTAAGTGAGGAATTATCAATCCAATCTAATCTATAAAATTCCTAAAAAATCGAAAAAAATATCTCACTAACATACGTCTCGTTACTGATTTATTTCCACTATGAGTGGCCGGCGTCCCCCTACAGCGCCTGCGTATAAAATAACCATGTAACTCGACATCTTGTCCAACTCGGTATCTTAGCCAAACTTATCCAACGTCCAATCATATTTTACTTACGATATGGTAAAAAAAAAAAAAAAAAAAAAACTTTTAAAGAATCTAACGCTTATGATGGAAAGATAGCAATTAAAAATTAGGTCATGACAGTGAAATAATTTTTTAGCTTAGACCCAAGCTAATTTTTATTACATTTATTATTCATTTTTATACATATGTTATTATAGTAAAATATTTTTGAAATAAACGGAAATAAATATTTTTTCTATAAACATGTTTTGAGACTTTCCCTTACTTTTCCAATTAAATGTGAAGCGTAGTCCATGCCCTTTAGATATTCAGGAAATGTTTTTATGTCTAAAGGAAGAGATGTTGGTTCTCCACTCCGTATTCCTCTATTTTGAAAGCCTGAAAAATATTTTGCCATTAAATTTTAAACAAACAAAATACAAATTTTCATTTCCATGGAAGAATATATATCAGTAAAATTTTCTTTCTGACATTATAATTAGCCTATATAATAAATTTGAGATCTGTAAAGGAAAAAAAAAAAAAAAGATAAAGAAAGAAAGAAAGAAAGAAAAAACGAAATGGATAACTAAAAAAAGAAAAAAATGTTTTACCTTAAACGGCCAACTAGTTCTCTAAGTGTTTTATTTCTCTTGGTTTAGTTTTTATATATAAAGTTTATATGGGTCATTTTCTCTAACAACGAGTAACTATACATATAAACTTGTATGAAAAAAAAAAAAAAAAAAAAAAAACTAGAAGAAGACGGCAATACAAAAGAAAAAAATCTGATATGGACACCACATGACTTCCTTATACAACCATAGGAATATGCATATTGTTATGAAAACATTGATAGTTTTCTGTAAGTAAATAACCGATTCGTTAATAAACAGGCAGGTTCCAGTACACGAACACTTCTCAAAAAAAGAAAAAAAAAATCTGTCTTTAACAGAATTTAATTTAGTTCGACAGGACTAATTTTGTAATCTATTATAATCTATTGCAATATTGACTAACTTTTGCAATCCTGTAACTTAAAAAAAAAAAATGTTATTAGCTACCCTGGCTAATAACAAGCTCGACATTTCTCACATAATAAACGATGGCAAGGTCACAGTATCTGCAAACACAGATGTAATGGTTATTATGTGAGATATGTCGAGCCTATTATCAGCCAGGATAGCTCAGTGGAAGAGCATCCGCATGTTAAGCGGAGGGCCTGGGTTCAATTCCCGTCTCTGGCATTTTTTACATAGTTGGTATAAAAAAACCAATCTTATACTCTAAACAACTTAGAAGAAATTTCAACGATTGATGAGTTTATCAATAAAATTTCTAAATATTTTAAGATAGTTAAAAAATTAAATGGTAAAATTGGATATTGGCAGGCATCCTGGCACATTGGAACTGTGACAACGCAAAATCGGTGTCTGAAAGAAATAGTCCTGTCGTACAAAAAAAAAAAAAAAAAAAAAAAAAACTGCTACTCCAACCAAAAAAGTCACGATTATATATACCGCCGAGACAAATATAGTATTTTTTTTTTTTTTTTTTCAGGAATAGAACTCCACGGCTTATTACAGATTCTCTCATTGGCAAATACACAGTTTAGAGTACAATGAAAATGATTTGAATATAGATGGCCTAGATTTGTTCTCTTTGACAAAAATTAGAGGCGAGAAACGATAAATTTTACCAAAATAATTAACTCAGTTAAAATTGAGAAAGGGTTTCTAGCTATCTTGAAACAATATTTGTCGCAAAATTTTATCGCTAATATCATCAAGTCGCAAATTAGTAGCCAGCGTAGATTTTTGGTCTTGGCATTGAATTAGGCGATATGGTGTCAAATTTGGCGATTTGGCGACCGAATTTGCCAAAAAATTTGTAGTTTAGGGTTGACAAAGTTTGGAAGCTCTAACTTCAATAAGAACAGAGTTCTGGAATATTCTGGGAAAATTCATCGGTTTATAGCGCAGAACTGAATTCTTCGAAAGTTCTCTTAATGAATCACAAGACTATAAAAAATGAAGAGTTGTTGTTGATGATTGTAGACAAGAACTTGCCAATATCTTTACGTGTTACTGTCTATGCGGTATTACAGTAAAAGTGGAAACAGATGAAAGTTTTTTCATTTCAACGAAGGTGATCTCTGACTTAGTGTTAAATTAGGTATTCAAATGTGGCGAAAAAATAGTAATAAGGGATTCACAAAATTTGGAAACTCTAACTTCAATAGGAGTCTAGTTCTGGAAATTTTGCTATGATGCATTGGTTTCCTTGAAAATTCCATAAACCACTGACAATACTTTCGATAAGTTCAAATTCCATTGAGACTTCGAAATATTCAGTTGTGCCTGATTTAGCAAAATTTATGCTCTGTAGTGTATTTAACAATGTTTATTTTATTTCTGTAGTAAAAATGACCATTTCATCGGATCGTTTCAAGAATATTAATTTTTGTAGCCCAAAAAAGAGATTTATTCAACGGTTTACTGAATATTAATTAAA